>JAQQAC010003801.1:1402070-1511009 GCA_029783875.1 Phataginus tricuspis
GTTTTATGGTTTCATGATTTACATTCAGGTCTTTGATTCATTTTGAGTTTAGTTTTGTGTATGGGGCTAGACAGTAGTCCAGTTTCATTCTCTTACATGTAGCTGTCCAGTTTTTCCAACACCAGCTGCTGAAGAGGCTTTCATCTCCCCATTGTATATTCAAGGCTCCTTTATCATATATTGACTGAATATGTTTGGGTTAATGTTTGGATTTTCTATTCTGTACCACTGGTCTTTGGGTCTGTTTTTGTGCCAATACCAAAGTGTCTTGATTACTGTGGCTTTGTAGTAGAGCTTGAAGTCAGGGAGCATAATTCCCCCTATTTGATTCCTCCTTCTCAGGATTGCTTTGGCTATTCAGGGTCTTTTGTGGTTCCATATGAATTTTAGAATTATTTGTTCCAGTTCATTGAAGAAAGCTGATGCTATTTTCATAGAGATTGCATTGAATCTGTACATTGCTTTAGGTAGTATACTGTTTTGACAACATTTATTCTTCCTAGCCAAGAGCATGGGATGAATTTCCATATGTTAGTGTCCTCTTTAATTATTCTTAGGAGCGTCCTGTAGTTTTCAGGGTATAGGTCTTTCACTTCCTTTGTTAGGTTTATTCCTAGGTATTTTATTCTTTTTGATGCAATTGTGAATGGAATTGTTTTTCTGATTTCTCTTTCTGTTAGTTCATCATTAGTGTATAGGAAAGCAACAGATTTCTGTGTGTTAATGTTGTATCCTTCAACTTTGCTGAATTCAGATATTAGTTCTAGTAGTTTTGGAGTGGAGTCTTTAGGGTTTTTTATGTACTATATCATGTTATCTGCAAATAGTGACAATTTGACTTCTTCTTTACCAATCTGGATGCCTTGTATTTCTTTGTTTTGTCTGCTTGCCATGGCTAGGACCTCCAGTACTAGGTTGATTAACAGTGGAGAGAGTGAGCATCCCTGTCTTGTTCCCGATCTTAGATGAAAAGCTTTCCACTTCTCACTGTTAAGTATGATGTTAGCTGTGGGTTTGTCATATATAGCCTTAATGATGTTGAGGTACTTGCCATCTATACCCATTTTGTTGAGAGTTTTAATCATGAATGGATGCTGAATTTTGTCAAATGCTTTTTCAGCATCTATGGAGATGATCATGTGGTTTCTGTTGTTCTTTTTATTGATGTGATGGATGATGTTGATGGATTTTCGAATGTTGTACCATCCTTGCGTCCCTGGGATGAATCCCACTTGATCATGGTGTATGGTCCTCTTGATGTATTTTTGAAGGTTTGCTAATATTTTCTTGAGTATTTTTGCATCTACATTCATCAGGGATATTGGTCTGTAATTTTCTTTTTTGGTGGGGTGTTTGCCTGGTTTTGGTATTAGAGTGAGGCTGGCTTCATAGAATGAGTTTGGAATTGTTCCCTCCTCTTCTATTTTTTGGAAAACTTTAAGGAGAATGGGTGTTATTTCTTCTCCAAATGTCTGGTAGAATTCAGAGGTGAATCCATCTGGCCCAGGGGTTTTGTTCTTGGGTAGATTTTTGATTACTGATCCAATTTCGTTGCTGGTGATTGTCTGTTTAGTTTTTCTGTTTCTTGCTTGGTCATTCTTGGAAGGTTGTATTTTTCTAAGAAGTTGTCCATTTCTTCTAGGTTTTCCAGCTTGTTAGAATATAGATTTTCATAGTATTCTCTTATAATTCTTTGTATTTCTGTGGGGTCCATAGTGATTTTTCCTTTCTTATTTCTGATTCTGTTTATGTGTGTAGATTCTCTATTTCTCTTAATAAGTCTGGCTAGGGGTTTGTCTATTTTGTTTATTTTTTCAAAGAACCAGCTCTTGGTTTCATTGATTTTTTCTATTGTTTTATTCTTCTCAATTTTATTTATTTCTTTTCTGATCTTTATTATGTCTCTCCTTCTGGTGACTTTGGGCCTCATTTGCTCTTCTTCTCCCAATTTCAATAATTGTGTGTCTTTAGACTATTCATTTGGGATTGTTCTTCCTTCTTTAAATAGGCCTGGATTGAAATATACTTTCCTCTTGCAGCTGCCTTTGCTGCATCCCACAGAAGTTGGGGCTTTGTGCTGTTGGTGTCATTTGTCTCCATATATTGTTTGATCTCTGTTTTAATTTGGTCATTTATCCATTGATTCTTTAGGAGTATGCTGTTAAGTCTCCATGTTTTTGTGAGCCTTTTTGTTTTCTTTCTAAAATTTTTTTCCAGTTTTACACCTTTGTGATATGAGAAGTTGGTTGGTAGAATTTCAATATTTTTGACTTTACTGAGGTTCTTTTTGTGGCCTAGTATGTGGTCTATTCTGGAGAATGTTTCCTGTGCACTTGAGAAGAATGTGTAGCCTGTTGCTTTTGGGTGTAGAGTTCTGTAGATGTCTGTTAGGTCCATCTGTCTAGTGCGTTGTTCAGTGCCTCTGTGTCGTTACTTATTTTCTGTCTGGTCGATCTGTCCTTTGGAGTGAGTGGTGTGTTGAAGTCTCCTAAAATGTATGCATTGCTTTCTGTTTCCTCCTTTAATTCTCTTAGTATTTGTTTCACATATGCTGGCGCTCCAGTGCTGTGTGCATATATATTTATAATGGTTATATCCTCTTGTTGGACTGACCCCTTTATCAGTAAGTAATGTCCTTCTTTATCTCTTGCTACTTTCTTCGTTTTGAAGTCTATTTTGTCTGATACAAGTCCTGCAACACCTGCTTTTTTCTCCTTGTTATTTGCATGAAATATCTTTTTCCATCCCTTCACTTTTATTCTGTGTATATCTTTGGGTTTGAGGTGAGTCTCTTGTAAGCAGCATATAGATGGGTCTTGCTTTTTTATCCATTCTATTACTCTGTGTCTTTTGATTGGTGCATTCAGTCCATTTACATTTAGGGTGATTATCGATAGATATGTATTTATTGCCATTGTTAGCTTTAGATTCGAGGTTACCAAAGGCTCAAGGGTAGCTTCTTTACTCTCTAACAGTCTAACTTAAGTTTCTTGTTATGCTAGTATAAACACAGCCTTATGATTCTTTATCTCCCTCCTTATTCTTCCTCCTCCATTCTTTATATACTAGGTGTTTTATTCTGTACCCTTTTATGTTTCCTTTGACTGTTTTTGTGGATAGTCGATTTTACTTTTTGCGTTTAGTTGGTATTTGGATGGTCCGCTTTCTTTGCTACGATTTTCTTTTCTTTTTTTTGACATCTTTTTAGCCTTAGAGCAGTCCCTTTAAGATATCCTGTAGAGGTGGTTTATGGGAGGCAAACTCACTCAACTTTCGCTTGTCTGGGAATTGTTTAATCCCTCCCTCAAATTTAAATGATAATTGTGTTGGGTACAATATTCTTGGTTCAAGCCCCTTCTGTTTCATTATGTTAAATATGTCATGCCCTTCTCTTCTGGCCTGTAAGGTTTCTGTTGAGGTGTCTGATGATAGTCTGATGGGTTTTCCTTTGTAGGTGATCTTTTTTCTCTCTTTAACTGCCTTTAATACTCTGTCCTTATCTTTGATCTTTGCCATTTTAATTATTATGTGTCTTGGTGTTGTCTTCCTTGGGTCCCTTGTGTTGGGAGATCTGTTGGCTTCCATGGTCTGAGAAACTATTTCCTACCCCAGCTTGGGGAAGTTTTCAGCAATTATTTCTTCAAAGTCACTTTCTATCCCTTTTTCTCTCTCTTCTTCTACTGGTACTCTTATAATGCGAATATTGTTCCATTTGGATTGGTCACACACTTCTCTTAATATTCTTTCATTCCTAGAGATCCTTTTATCTCTCTCTGCCTCAGCTTCTCTGTGTTCCTGTTACCTGTTTTGTATTTCACTGATAGTGTCTTGAACCTCATCCTGTCTGCTGCTAAGCCCGTTGTTTGCTTGTCTCATTTCTGCATTGTCTTTCCTCACTTCCCTCACTTCCTCCCTTAGCTCTTGCACATTTCTCTGTAGATCCATCAGCATGGTTATGACTTTTATTATGAATTATTTTTCAGGAAGACTGTGCATGTGCATCCCATCAGGCCCCCTCTCAGGGGTTGTCTGGCTGATCTTTGTCTGGACCATATTCCTCTGTCTTTTCATGGCGATAGAAGTGGTCGCTGGTAGGCGCCACGTGTGTCAGCTGGGAGAACAAAGTCCCTTCCTGCTTGTTGTTTTCCTTGTCCTTCTCAGGGGCTTGAGCTGTGTTCCAGCATACCGGGAGGCAGTCTCTGGGATAATCCCCTAAGCTGCCTGTGTGCGTGGTTGCACTCAGCTTAGCCCATAGCACCGCGGGGGTTTGCAGTCTCATTGGGGGCATTCTGGTCCCCTTGGTGCCTTCCGAACCTGGTTCTGGGGTCCTTCCTGCTTAGCTGCACACCAGCCGGGGTGTGATTCTGTGAGGATGCTGTGGGTGGCGCCGCTCCTCCACTGTTCCGCAGCAGCGGCTGCTCCGCTGGACCCTTTGTGGTTCTGGCTGGGCAGGCGGGAATGAATGGCAGGCTGCTGATCTCTGTGGGAAGCCTTGGCATGGCGGCCGCTGGCCACGGGGTCCGAAATTCCCCAAGACTCCCAGCCCGCTGGGCCGCTGTTGGGCCCTTATCTCTTTAAGACTTAAAAAAAAAGCATGTGCTTTTCTTTTGTCCTGGGGAGCCGGCTGAGAGGACCTGATTGCAGTCTCATCTCAGATCCTGCACTTCTGTTTTTGTAATCTCCAATACACCACGCGATGTGTGCCTGTGCTCCCAGCGCAGATCACCAGGGCTGGTTATTTGGCGGGCCTGTGCTTCCACTCCCTCCCCGCTCTGAATCTTTTCCTCCCACCAGTGCGCTGGAGTGGGGCAGTGCCCGGGTCCTGCCAGGTTGCAGCTTTGTATCTTACCTGCTTCGTGGGGTGCTGAGTTCTCGCAGGTGTAGCTGTAGCCTGGCTGTTGTACTGTATCTTCTGGTCTCTCTTTTAGGAATAGTTGTATTTGTTGTATTTTCACAAATATATATGGTTTCGGAGGAGATTTCTGCCGCCCTGCTCATGCCACCATCTTCCCAGAAGTCTTTTTTCCTTGTTTCTTGTGGTAGGTATTTATTACTATGAACTTCTCTCTTGGAACTGCTTTTGCTGTGTCCCATAGATTTGGAGTGTTGTGTTTCCATTTTAATTTGTCTCAAGATATTTTTTGATTTCTTCACTGACACATTGGTTGTTTAGTAACATTTTGTTCAGTCTCCATGTGTTTGTGTTTTTTTTCCAATTTTCTTCTTATAATTTCTAGTTTCATATTGTACTTCAAAAGATGCTTGATATGATTTCAATCGTGAATTTATTGAGACTTGTTTAATGGATGCACATATCTATCCTGGAGAATGTTCTGTATACACTTGAAAAGAATGTGTATTGGGTTGCTTTTGGATGAAACGATCTGTATATATCAAGTTCATCTGGTCTACTGTGTCATTCAGGTTGATATTTCCTCATCGATTTTCCATCTGGATGATCTATCCATTGATGTAAGTGGGGTATTAAAGTTCCTTACTATTATTGTATTGCCTTCAATTTCTCCCCTTATGTTTGTTAATATTTGTTTTATATATTTTGGTGTTCCTACGTTTGGTAATAAATATTTTTGAGATTATATACTCTTCTTGGATTAATCCCTTTATTGTTATGTAATGCCCTTTTTTGTCTGTTGTTGCAATCTTTGCTTTAAAGTCTGTTGTGTCCGATATGAATATTGCTACATCAGCATTATTTTCACTTTCATTTGCATGAATATCTTTTTCTTTCCCTTCACTTTCAGTTCCGTGTTTGTCTTTAGATATGAATTGAGTTTCTTGTAGGCAGCATATAGATGGGCCTTGTTTCTTATCCATTCATCTAGCTTTTGTCTTTTGATTGGAGCATTTAGTGTGTTTACATTTAAAGTAGTTATTGGTAGGTATGCAATTATTGCCATTTGTTAATTGTTTTCAAAGTTCTTCTCTGTTCCTTTTTTCTCTTGCTCTCCCCCCTTGTGGTTTGATGATTCTCTTTAGTGTTACATTTGGGGTCCTTTTGCTTTACTATTTGCATCTATTGTAGGTTTTTGGTTTTTGTTTGCCATGAGGTTCATATTAATTGAGCTGTATATATAGAAGTTTATTGTAAGCTGATAGTTGCTTAACTGTGAATGCATTTAAGAAGCACTACATTTTTACTCCCCATATTTTATGTTTTTGATGTCTTATTTGAGATCTTTTAATTTTGTGTACCATTTAACTACTTATTTTAGTTATAGTTAATTTTATTCTTTTGTCTTTTAACATTCATGCTAACATTTTAAGTGGCTGATTTACTGCCTTAACTATGTATTTGCTTTTATAAGTATTATTTTATTTCATATATTTTTTCATTTTCTATTATGGCCTTTTCTTTTCCACTTCAAGAAGACACTTTAACATTTCTTGTAAGTCTGGTTCAGAGGTGATGAACTTCATTAGCTTTGATGTCTGGGAGACTTTTTATCTCTCCTTCAATTCTGAATGATAACACTGCCAGATAGAGTGTATTCTTCACTATAAGTTTCTCTCTTTCAGCACTTTAAATACATCTTATCACTCCTTTCTGGCCTGCAAAGTTTCTGCTGAAAAATAAGCTGATAGTCTTATGGGGTTTCCTTTGTGTATGATTCTTTGTTTTTCTCTTGCTGACTAAGATTTTCTCTTTATGTTTAACTTTTGGCATTTCATTATAATATGTCTTGGTGTGGATCTCTTTGGGTTCATCTTGTTTGGGACTCTCTGTAATTCCTGGATCTGGATGTCTGTTTCCTTCTACAGGTTAGAGAAGTTTTCAACCATTTTTTCCAAATAACTTTCTGCCTCCTTCTCCTTGTGGGTTCTTACAGTGTGAATGTTAGTACACGTGATATTGTTCCAGAGGTTCCTTAAGCTAGTCTCATTTTTAAAAGTCCTTTTTTCTTTTTGTTGTTCTGATTGGGTGATTTCCACTATTCTATTTCCTAGATCACTGATACATTCTTCTGTATCATCTAATCTGCTGTTGAACCCTTCTAGTATACTTTTCAACTCAGTTATTGTGTTCTTTAGCTCTGTGACTTCTGTTTGGTACTTTCCTATATTTTCTAGCTCATTGTTGAAGTTCTCAGTGTAAACCTACATTCTTCCCTCAATTTTGATGAGAATCTTTATGACCATTACTTTGATCTCTATCTGGTAACTTACTTATCTCTGTTTCATTAGGGTTTTTTTTCCTGGGGTTTTGTCTTGTTCTTTCATTTGGAATATATTTGTCTCCTCATTTTGTTTAACCTGCTGTGTTTGTTTCTACAAATTAGGCAGAACAGCTATTTGTCTCAGTCTTGAAGGACCAGCTTTGTGTAGGAACTGCATGTGCTCAGTGGCTGTGGCTGGCTGGTTGGAGCTGGAGTGGGTGTGGACTGGGGGAGGGGGCCAGGCACGCTGTGCCTGCTGCCCTGGTGGAATGGCTGGAGCTGAAATGGGTATGGGCTAGGGCTTTATGAGGTGCTCTGTGCTGGCTGCCCTGGAGCTGAAGAGGGTGTGGGTCAGGATGCTCTGCGCAAGGGGGGCCCTGGTGAAATGACTGGAGCTAGAGTGGGTGTGTGATGGGGGTGTCCTAGTGTGCATCATGCTGAGGCAATTCTGGCAAAAGAGCTTGGTTGGGTAAAGGCCCCAGAGGGTTCTGGAGTTGGTGTGGGCTAGGGGCCTAGGGCTTGCTGGGTGGTAGGACTGCTAGACCACCTGGACTGATCCTGTTGCACTATCAAGGTGGAGGGGAATGTAAACAGTGGTGCTCCCTACACCTCCAGTACCAGAGTTCAGCAGTTCCCCAACCATTTGGCGGATGCTCTAGGGTTAGTAAATGCATTTCCTTCACCAATAGTCTAGTTGCCCCTTAAACTGCATTTTTTCCCTGTGTTCCAGGGCAGTCAAATCTATGTTCTGTCCCTCAGCAATATCACTCCCTATTGCAGGGCTGTGTTGGGGTGGGGGGCTCTCTGCTTTCATGCCTCCATCTCCTCTGCTGTTCTCTGTGTGGCCCTTGTGCAAAAGTGTCTACTCAGCCCTCAGCTCATCCTCACTAGGAACTGGCCTGTGGGTAGGTGTGTCTGTGGGACGAGGTGCATTCAGGGTCTCCCTACACTGCCAACTTGGGCTGCCTCCCTCAGCCTTTGTTTCTTCTGAGTTTAGCAACAGAACTTCAACTACTTTTAATTTTTAAAAGATTAGCTCCTTATTTTGACATGCATCTTGCTGGTCTGCTTGTTTTTCTTCATTTTAGATGTTTCTATTATTTTTTGGAGGGATTTAACTGAGGGACAGCACCTCTTTGGGTCATTCCCTGAACTGAATCGCCACATATCATTCCTTTCTTATTTAACTAATGAAGAAACCGAAGTAGACAGAGAATAAATGAGTAATCACACATGCTATCAGCTTCAAGTCTCCCAACTCCCTGCCCAGTGCTCCTTCTACTGCATCAAAGGAAAACACTGACTGGCAGCCTGACTCTAAGATTGACACATCTGGGGCTTCTCTAATTGCTGTACCAGTGGGTTTCAAACTTTAGTTCACATAGGCATCATCCATGCAGCTGATTCAACATGCATATTCCCAAGCCCCACCCTCAGAGCCCTATCTTTTTCTCAGATCTGGGCTGGCGCCTGGGATTCAACATTTGAAACAAGCTCCGACAGCTGAATCTGGGCACATGGTCGTTTGACCAAACTCCGTGAAACACTGTCATCTTGGCGAGCAACTGCACCTTAGGTACGCTTTATATAGCCTTCTCCACAGAGAGGTTCACAGGTACCTATCAATTGTAAGGACAGCAGATTATGTCAGCCAAGGCTGCTGCTAGCCCAGAGGGTGCCTTGGCGCAAACTAGAAGCATCCCTCCAGGAGGACACAGCCCAGAGGGAACATGGCCTGATGAGTGGAGCAGATGGGATTTCAACCCTTACCTGTTGCCTGGCTGAGCACCTGGTTCCAAGTGCAGCCTGTACAACTGCATGTGATGACCTTGCCCATAGTCACCATTTGCCACTGTGACCCCTTCCTGACACAGGTCCTTTTAATTTAAAGAGTTGAACATTTGAGAGACCCTCTTGCAGCCAGTAAAATTCCATTTGGATGGGGCTTGTTCCTGCTTCTAACACTAATCTCCTGTTTTTGAACTATACCCTATGACTCTAAGATATCACCCAGAATATTTTCTAGGGTTTGATGGGAAGCTTAGTTCAAAATAACTAAGCTAGAGGCAGAGAGGCCATTCAAGAAGCAAAACAAACACGAGCAGGCCAGGCCTCTTCCATGTGCCTGCATGTGAAGGTTATCACTGCACAACTGCTGTGATGCTGTGCAGGACAGGCAGGTCCCACGAGCACTTCGCAGGTTACTGAGTTCCTCTTTGGTTGGTGTGCTAGATATTCCGAGTGGCCCTCAGACGACCCTTACCTTCTGTTTTGATCCTCAGGGCTGTCCGGACCAGGGCAAACAGGGTGGCATTGAACATAACTGTCCCGTCACTGTTCAGAGGCATGTTCATGGAGACCAGGCGCTGGAGGGAATGGGGAGCAACGTAGGTGATCACAGCACACGGTTCTGAGAGGACCTACAGTGCCACCATGGCAGGAAAATGCTGGGAGGGGGCCTTGAAACGTGTGTGTGTGTCAGGAGCAGGTGGGGGTGTGAAGCATGGGTTGCTGAAATGCATTCCAAACCTGCTCTGGGGAGAATCTTGGCTCTGCCACAATTCCTGTCACCCCTCTGCACACAGTAAGGGAGGAATGGAATTTGTTCTTGTGAGACCCTTGCCTCCACAAAAGGATATTCAGCCCTCTGACTCCCTTCCCTGCTGGAATGTCTGTTCGGGCATATGGGTATGCTCTTGACTGGCAACAAAGAGCAGCGTGCGGGCCAGGCATTTGCTGGGAGCCACCTGCCAGGCAGCATTCATCTGAAGCCGCATAAGTGAGACAATGCTGGGGATTTTGCTTGCAGGAGATGCCAGTATCTCTTTTCTATATAATGGAAAACATGCCTCGGCATCAAGGAGGATCAGAAGCTTGCTGGCACTGGGTAGGGCTGGATTGCCTCCTTCCCTCCTTCCACACCACCCACAGAGCATGCCTTTGGAGACCTCAGCACACACCAGGTCATTACGAGAAAGCAAACCACGTAACTCATTCTGGCATCTGCTCTCAGGACGCGGCCAAGGAGGCTATCTGTTAGGTCACATGGTATCCTCCTGGGCCAAGAGGGTCATTATTTCCTGGGTCACTAGATCTTCTTGATCTAGTTGTACAGTGGCTGCTGGGAAATTTGGCACCAACCCGAGCAGTGGCCCCGACGGAGCCCCCTGCAGGCTGCACTCGCCTCTGCTCCTATTATCCGCTGTGCTTCGACTAACATTAAATTACACTTCATTTGTGCTCTTTTGTTCCCTCCTGTTGTCTATACCTATGGAAGATCTTTTAAAATTCTTTTTGGAACAAAGTGGGGATACATGTGAAAAAAACTGAGTCAAACACAGCACAAGTAGAAGGATCTGTGTTCCTTCAATTCTTCATTTTCCACGTGTGGATTACCCACAGAGCCAAAATTTTCTATTTGTGTTTTTTCCTCTCTACAGCCCTTTGCCCTCACTTCCCCCCAATCCCTATTCAGATCATTTCAACAGGGAGCACAGAATGGTGACAACGGGGACTGGAGGACGAGGGGAGAGAGTGGAAATGCACTCCTCAGCAGCTGCTGGGCCCGTGGCCAGGATTACAGCGAGGCAGGCGGGACGCCTGGCATGCAGGTCAGGGGCGCTCACCCTCAGGCACACGCGAGCGCCACAGGAGAAGACTCGGCTCGACCAGGACCTAAGGTGTTTTCCTTGACCTTTTCTGGGTCACAGGCGCACTGAGAGATCTGATAAAAATGATCGCTCCTCTCCCTAGTACAACTTGAAGGGCTTCTGTCGTTCTGTGTGCAGTTTTAGGGCTTGGCGGGTCCCTGAAGCCGATGCACGGGCTTCCTGAGGACCTCTGGCCCCAGGGAAGAACCCCTAACCCACCTATCCTGGGCTGGGAAGTCTTCCAGGATGCCCAGGAGGTGCAGCAGAGCCCTGCTAGGAACAAGGTCCTCTGTTCAGGATCGGGCACATGGCTGGTTGGGACATGAGGTGCTCACTTTACTTTTCCTTTACAGAGTCTGAGAACTTATTGCTGGAAGGAACCTTAAAATACAATCTGACTCAGGCTCATTTCATTAGGCACATAAAGTACTGCCTTCATTCCCTTAAAGGGCCAGTGGCCTGGCCAGGATGACCAAACAGGTAGGCGCCCTGCCTCCCGTATTTTCTCTCTCTCTCCCATGAACGCAGATCATCTCTTACTTTGCAAGCCACGCGGTGAGGGCACAGCTTCCCGAAACCCAGTGGGGGCTGAATCCTCCGGAGCAGGGTCACTACATCTAGGTGTTTGATACGACCCCTAGAAGAAGGAGAGGGGAGGGAAAGGTCAGTCAGAGGGCCAGTCTCAGCCGGCAGCCTGGGACTCATGGGCCTGCGAGGTGGGGGCGCACCTGCAGGAGGAACTCTCCGTAGGCTCACGGTGCGCTCAGGCAAAGGGGTGCGCTCTCCACTGGCAACAGAGAACCAGGAGGCCATAGCCCTGTCGGCCAAACTGGGCGCCAAGCTGCAGAATGGCATGGTAGAACTCCAGAACCAGTATGTGCATGCTTAGATTCTGGTGAGCAATGTCCCATCAGCGCTATGTTCAAGGCGGAAGGGGCCCCGCAGACCAGCCCGATTCTCAACATGTCCTTGTTGCTTCAACCAAACAACCATCTGACCAAAAGGTATTAAGTGTCAACCAAATGGGACCGATTAATGAGTGTATCCTTGGACCTGAGACAGGAATGGAATCGAGATTTATCTGACCCTAAGCATCTGAACTTGAGTACTTATTGGTTAGTCCTGACATGAAATCTTTCCTTTTATTCAACTGAAAATGACAGCTATGTTCTTGACTTGGCTAAAGGCACCTGGCTTCCTATTTCTGGATGACTCTTGACCCTGGGGTGTGTGATTCAGTGTTTTCCAGTCAACACACCCAATGCTGACCTATCTTGAGCCTATTCTACAGGCACGGTTGTGCTATCCTCTCTCAGCTTTGGGAAATCAGGATTTCTGTCTGGGCACTTACTTGGCTTCAGGGTCATACTCTGCCCAAATTCTTTTAAATTCGTCCAGATGGTGGGGACCAAGGATTGACCAGTCCCTTGTCAGGTAGTCAAAGTTGTCCATGATGACAGCCACAAAGAGGTTGATGATCTGCAAAGAACAGAGTACCATGATTTTCTCAGAGAGGACCTTCCTATACAGTTGTCGCCTGAATCCACTTTTCCAGCTGGTGGTAGAAGCCAACAGTTCTGGAGGCCCCCTACATGCCATCGCTTTCTCTTAAAACACAAGCCCCTGGAACTTAGGTGTCTTGGATATGAACTTGGTGCAGCTTCCCTCAGAGCTGTGTGGAGTGAGTCCACACGCGGGATGGGCAGTATCCCTCACACGAAGCTGCTGGGCGGGGCTGCTGGGGGGGGCGGCCTCATGCACTGCCTCCCCTCACTCCTCAGCAAAGGGCCTCTAGGCCTCCACACACACACCCAGCCCTCGGGAGCGACAAGAAAGACAGGGCTGGAGCTCACTGTGCTTCTGTGCTTGCGCTTTCTGTCCTTATCTAGTGGTGGGACATTCCTGTTAACTCAGTCTTCCAAGCCGCTTCCCACAGGGTTGCCCTGACCACGAGCTGTGCAGGTGGAGGCCTCGGGCTGCCCGAACAGCACAAGCCTGCCCATGGATGCTTGCAGTCTCCTCGGCTTACCAGGAAGGCACAGAGCATGTAGAAGCTGATGAAGTAGAAGACGGCGAAGCTGCTGCCACAGGGCGTTTCGCCTTCTGTGCTGTTGCTGGGCTCTGACTCCGGGGCACACTTCTTCCCTGGCATGCAGGCCAGCATGATGTCCTGCCATGCCTCCCCTGTGGCACACCTAGGGGAGAGAGGCCAGAGAGCCCAACACCCATGGAGCCAGGCTCACAGTGCCAGCTCCTTCCCCCACCCTTGCCCCGTTCGCCTTCCCCAGAGGGAACCACTATATCGACGTTGGGGTTTATTATTCCCTGAGTGCTCTGATACAGTCATGAAATATGAAAATGCATAGCACTGTGTGGAATGTTTTAAAACTTTATATAAATGGTCACAAATTACCTTTTCTGTGAAGTCCCTCTTTTTGCAACCCATGTTAAGTTTTTGAGATTTACCCTTTTGGATATATTTTAACTCCAGTTCATTCATTAAACTGCTGTATAGCAGTATATTCGATGAATATGCCATTAAAAAAATCCACCATTACTGTTACAGTTTTTTCTTTCTCTTCTTTTTTGCTGTTACAACAGGCAGCTCTCTTGTTCATTTGTAAGGTTCTTTATATATTCTTTATATTAATCCTTTGTGAGTTATATGAATTGCAAGTAACTTCCTCCAGTCTGTGGCTTGTCTTCAGCTTTATTTTTGGTGTATTTTGATGAATCTAAGTTTTAAATTTCAGTATGGTAAAATCTGTAATTTTTCCTGTTTTGCGCCTTGTGCATCTTGTTTAAAAAGTCTTTCCCTATTCTAGGTCACAAAACTATTCTAAGTTTTCTAAAAGTTCTAAAATTTTGTTTTTCATCATAACCCATTAACCTGGAATTAATTTTTGTGTTTAATATAAGGTAGAAATATGCCTTATCTTTTTCTGTATAGATAGCCATTGTCTTAATACAGTTTACTGAAGAGTCCATCTCTACCTACTGACTTGAAATATCTCTTCAGACATAAATCATGCTTCCATCTGTGTGTGGGTCTCATGCCAGCCTTTTCATCTGTCCCCGGGTCTCCTTGTCTGGGCCGGTGCTCATGTGCCACATCGTCTTCATCCCTGTGGCCTTATATAAATGGTCACAAACTACCTTTCCGGCAAAGTCCCTTTTTATAGTGAGTCTCGCTCTCTCTTAGAGTGAGTCCTTCCGGCTTCTTCCTCGAGATTGTCATCCTATTCATTTTCCTTTTCTGTTATTCCATAGACACATTAGATCAGCCTGTCAAGTTCCATGAATAATCCCATTGATAATCTTATTGGAATTGTATTAAAGTATTGATTAACTTGGGGAATTTGACATCTTCACTGTATCAAGTCTCCTACCCATGGACATGGCAAATCTCTCCATTTATTTAGACCTTATTTAATGTCTTTAATACAATTTTATAATTTCTCCACATACATCTTTTCTTAATTACTTCTAGACATCTTATTTAAAATAAAAAACAAAATGTTGCTATAATAAATGGTTCATTTAAAAAGTTCTCTATTTTCTCTTTGCAACTGATGTACAGGGAATACAATTGAATTTATATATAGGATTTGCTGAACTCTTTTATTAGTTCTGTAGTTTTTCTTGCATAGTCCAACCAACCAATCAATTTTTAAAAGATGTTTTATTTGTTCTCTTTTTTAATTGTAGTAAAATACACATAACAAAAAATTTACTATCTTAACCATTTTTAAGTGGTTCAGCAGTATGTATGGTTCACCAGTATTAAATAAGTAGTTGCTGTGCAGCCACCACCGCCATTCATCGCCATAACTCTTTTTGTCGTGTAAAAAGGAAACTGTATACCTATTCAACAGTAACTCTCCACTCTCCCCTCCTTCAGGATCCTGGCAACCACCATTCTACTTTCTGCCTTTGTGATTTTGGCTAAGTATCTCATGTAAGTGGAATCATATAGTACTTGCCTTTTCATGACTGACTTAGTTCATTTAGCATGTCTTCAAGGTTCATCCATTTGTAGTGTATTGCAGAATTTCCTCCCTTTTTAAGGCTGAATAGTATTCCATTGTATATACTACATTTTTCTTATCTATTCATTGGTTAATGGACACTAAGGTTGCTCCAATGTTTCAGCTATTGTGAATGTTGCTGCTATGAGCATGTGTGTACAAATATATCTTTGAGACTCTACTTTCAATTCTTTTGGGTATAAACTCAGAAGTGAAATTGCTGGATCATATGGTAATTCTTTCTTTTTTAACTTTTTGAGGGACTGTTATACTGTTTTTCATCATGGCTGAAACATTTTATATCCTTCCAATTCTGCCACATCCTTGGCTCATCTGTTTTTTAAGAGTAGCCACCTTAATGAGTGGGAGGTAGTATCTTATTGTAGTTTTTTTAATTAAGGTATTACTGATGTACACTCTTATGAAGGTTTCACATGAAAAAACAATGTGGTCACTACATTTACCCCTATCATCAAGTCCCCACCCATACCCCAGTGCAGTCACTGCCATCAGTGTAGTAAGATGCCACAGAGTCACTGTTTGCCTTCTCTGTGCTACACTGTTTTCCCCGTGATCCCCCCACACACCATGTGTACCAAACATAATACCCCTCAATCCCCTTCTCCCTCCCTCCCCACCTGCCTTCCCACACCCCTCCCCTTTGGTAACCACTAGTCTCTTCTTGAAGTCTCTGAGTCTGCTACTACTTTGTTCCTTCAGTTTTGCTTTGTTGTTATACTCCACAAATGAGGGAAATCATTTGGCACTTGTCTTTCTCCGCCTGATTCATTTCACTGAGCATAATATGCTCCAGCTCCATCCATGTTGTTGCAAATGGTAGGATTTGTTTCCTCCTTATGGCTGAATAGTATTCCATTGTGTATATGTACCACCTCTTCTTTATCCATTCATCTACTGATGGACACTTAGGTTGCTTCCATATCTCGGCTATTGTAAAAAGTGCGGCAATAAACATAGGGGTGCATATGTCATTTTGAATCTGAGAAGTTGTATTCTTTGGGTAAATTCCAAGGAGTGGGATTCCTGGGTCAAATGGCATTTCTATTTTTAGTTTTTTGAGGAACCTCCATATTGCTTTCCACAATGGTTGAACTAGCTTACATTCCCACCAGTAGTGTAGGAGGGTTCCCCTTTCTCTGCATCCTTGCCAGCATTTGTTGTTCTTAGTCTTTTTGATGCTGGCCATCCTCACTGGTGTGAGGTGATATCTCATTGTGGTTTTAATTTGCATTTCACTGATGATTAGTGATGTGGAGCATCTTTGCATGTGTCTGTTGGCCATCTGAATTTCTTCTTTGGAGAAGTGTCTGTTCAGCTCCTCTGCCCATTTTTTAATCAGGTTATTTGCTTTTTGGGTGTTGAGGCGTGTTAGTTCTTTATGTATTTTGGATGTTAACCCCTTGTCGGATATGTCATTGACAAATATATTCTCCCATACTGTAGGATGCCTTTTTGTTCTGTTGATGGTGTCCTTCGCTGTACAGAAACTTTTTAGTTTGATGTAGTCCCATGAGTTCATTTTTGTTTTTGTTTCCCTTGCTTGAAGGGATGCGTTCAGGAAGAAATTGCTCATGCTTATTTTCTGGAGATTTTTGCCTATGTTTTTTTCTAAGAGTTTTATGGTTTCATGGCTTACATTCAGGTCCTTGATCCATTTCGAGTTTACTTTTGTGTATGGGGTTAAACAATAATCCAGTTTCATTTTCTTGCATGTAGCAGTCCAGTTTTGCCAACAGTAGCTGTTGTAGGGCTGTCATTTCCCCATTGTATGTCCATGGCTCCTTTATCATATATTAATTGACCATATATGGTTGGGTTTATATCAAGGCTGTCTAGTCTGTTCCATTGGTCTATGGGTCTGTTCTTGTGCCAGTACCAAATTGTCTTGATTACTGTGGCTTTGTAGTAGAGCTTGAAGTCGGGGAGCATAATCCCCCCAGCTTTATTCTTCCTTCTCAGGAATGTTTTGGCTTTTTGGGGTCTTTTGTGGTTTCATATGAAGTTTAGAATGATTTTCTCTAGTTCGTTGAAGAATGCTGTTGGTATTTTGATAGGAATTGCATTGAATCTGTAGATTGCTTTAGGCAGGATGGCCATTTTTAGAATATTAATTCTTCCTATCCATGAGCACAGGATGTGTTTCCACTTATTGGTATTTTATTTAATTTCTCTCATGAGTGTATTGTAGTTTTCAGAGTATAGGCCTTTCACTTCCTTGGTTAGATTTATTCCTAGGTATTTTATTCTTTTTGATGCAACTGTGAATGGAATTGTTTTACTGATTTTTCTCTCTGCTAGTTCATTGTTAGTGTATAGGAATGCCACAGATTTCTGCATATTAATTTTGTATCCCACAACTTTGCTGAATTCAGATATTAGATCTAGTAGTTTTGGAGTGGATTCTTTAGGGATTTTTATGTACAATATCATGTCATCTGCAAACAGGGACAGTTTAACTTCTTCCTTGTCAGTCTGGATGCCTTTTATTTCTTTGTGTTGTCTGATTGCCGTGGCTAGGACCTCCTGTACTATGTTCAATAGAAGTGGGGAGATTGGGAATCCCTGTGTTGTTCCCGATCTTAAAGGAAAAGCTTTCAGCTTCTCACTGTTAAGTATGATGTTGGCTGTGGGTTTCTCATATATAGCCTTTATGATGTTGAGGTACTTGCCCTCTATACTCATTTTGTTGAGAGTTTTTATCATGAATGGATGTTGAGTTTTGCCAAATGCTTTTTCAGCATCTATGGAGATAATCATGTGGTTTTTATCCTTTTTGTTGATGTGGTGGATGATGTTGATGGATTTTCAAATGTTGTACCATCCTTGCGTCCCTGGCATAAATCCTACTTGATCATGATGGATGATCTTTTTGATGTATTTTTGAATTCGGTTTGCTAATATTTTGTTGAGTATTTTTGCGTCTATGTTCATCAGGGATATTGGTCTGTAATTTTCTTTTTTTGTGGTGTCTTTGCCTGGTTTTGGTATTAGACTGATGCTGGCCTCATAGAATGAGTTTGGAAGTATTCCCTCTTCTTCTACTCTTTGGAAAACTTTAAGGAGGAGGGGTATTAGGTCTTCACTAAATGTTGGATAAAATTCAGCGGTGAAGCCATCTGGTTCAGGGATATGTTCTTAGGTAGCTTTTTAAAAAATTAATTAATTATTTTTTACAATTAATTTTGGTATCATTAACCTACAATTACATGTGCAATATTATGGTGATTAAACTAACCCCTTCATCAGGTCTCCCCCACCAACCCCATTATAGTCACTGTCCATCAGCGTAGTGAGATGCTGTAGAATCACTACTTGCCTTCTCTGAGTTGTACAGCCCTCCCCATGCCCCCCCCTACCTTACGTCTGCTAATTGTAATGCCCCTTTTACCCTCTTATCCCTCCCGTCCCACCCATCTTCCCCAGTCCCTTTCCCTTTGATAACTATTAGTCCGTTCTTGGGTTCTGTAAGTCTGCTGTTGTTTTGTTCCTTCAGTTTTTTTCTTTGTTCTTATACTCCACATATGAGTGAAATCATTTGATACTTGTCTTTTTTGACTTGGCTTATTTCACTGAGCATAATACCCTCCAGCTCCATCCATGTTGTTGCAAATGGTAGGATTTGTTTTCTTCTTATGGCTGAATAATATTCCATTGTGTATATGTACCACCTATTCTTTATCCATTCATCTACTGATGGACACTTAGGATGCTTCCATTTCTTGGCTATTGTAAATAATGCTGCAATAAACATGGGGTGCATCTGTCTTTTTGAAACTGGGCTGCTGCATTCTTAGGGTAAATTCCTAGGAGTGGGATTCCTGGGTCAAATGGTATTACTATTTTGAGTTTTTTGAGGAACCTCCATACTGCTTTCCACAATGGTTGAACTAATTTGCATTCCCACCAGCAGTGTAGGAGGGTTCCCTTTTCTCCACATCCTCGCCAACATTTGTTGTTGTTTGTGTTTTGGATGTTGGCTATCCTCACTGTTGTGAGGTGATATCTCATTGTGGTTTTAATCTGCATTTCTCTGGTGACCAGCTATGTGGAGCATCTTTTCATGTGCCTGTAGACCATCTGAATTTCTTCTTTAGAGAAGTGTCTATTCATGTCCTTTGCCCATTTCTTAATTGGATTATTTGCTTTTTGTTTGTTGAGGTGCATGAGTTCTTTATATATTTTGGATATCAACCCCTTATCAGATACATCATTTATGAATATATTTTCCCATATTGTAGGATGTCTTTTTGTTCTACTGATGGTGTCCTTTGCTGTACAGAAGCTTTTCAGTTTGATATAGCCCCACTTGTTCATTTTTGCTTTTGTTTCCCTTGCCCAGGGGGATATGTTCATGAAGAAGTCACTCATGTTTATGTCCAAGAGATTTTTGCCTATGTTTTTTTCTAAGAGTTTTATGGTTTCATGACTTACATTCAGGTCTTTGACCCACCTTGAGTTTACCTTTGTGTATGGCGTTAGACAGTAGTCCAGTTTCATTCTCTTACATGTAGCTCTCCAGTTTTTCCAACACCAGCTGCTGAAGATGCTGTCATCTCCCCATTGTATATCCAAGGCTCCTTTATCAAATATTAATTGACTGTATATGTTTGGGTTAATGTTTGGATTTTCTATTCTGTTCCACTGGTCTGTGGGTCTGTTTTTGTGCCAGTACCAAATTGTCTTGATTACTGTGGCTTTGTAGTAGAGCTTGAAGTCATGGAGCGTAATTCCTCCTGTTTGATTCCTCCTTCTCAGGATTGCTCTTAGGTAGCTTTTTGATTACCAGTTCAATTTCATTGCTGGTAATTGGTCTGTTCAGATTTTCTGTTTCTTTCTGGGTCAGCCTTGGTAGGTTGTATTTTTCTACAAAGTTGTCCATTTCTTTTAGGTTATCCAGTTTTTTAGCAGATAATTTTTCATAGTATTCTCTTATAATTCTTTGTATTTTTGTGGTATCCATAGTGATTTCTCCTTTCTCATTTTTGATTCTGTTTATGTGAGTAGACTCTGTTTTTTTCTTGATAAGTCTGGCTAGGGGTTTATCCATTTTGTTTATTTTCTCAAAGAACCAGCTCTTGCTTTCATTGATTCTTTCTATTGTTTTTTTCTTCTCAATTTTATTTATTTCTGCTCTAATCTTTATTATGTTCCTCCTTCTACTGACTTTGGGCCTCATTTGTTCTTCTTTCTCTAGTTTCATTAATTGTGAGTTTAGACTGCTCATATGGGATTGTTCTTCTTTCCAGAGGTAGGCCTTTATTGCAAAAAGGCCTCTTAGCCCGGCCTTCGCTGCATCCCATAGATTTTGTGGTGTTGAATTGTTGTTGTCATTTGTCTCCATGTGTTGCTTGATCTGTTTTTATTTGGTCATTGATCCATTGGTTATTTAGGAGCATGTTGTGAAGCCTCCATGTGTTTGTGGGATTTTTCATTTTCTTTGTGTAATTTATTTCTAGTTTCATACCTTTGTGGTCTGAGAAACTGGTTGGTACAATTTCAATCTTTTTGAATTTACCAAGGCTCTTTTTGTGGCCTAGTATATGATCTATTCTTGACAATGTTTCATGTGCACTTGAGAAGAATGTGTATTCTGCTGCTTTTGGGTGTAGAGTTCTGTAGATGTCTGTTAGGTCCATCTGTTCTAATGTGTTGTTCAGTGCCTCTGTCTCCTTACTTATTTTCTGTCTGGTTGATCTGTCCTTCAGAGTGAGTGGTGTGTTGAAGTCTCCTAGAATGAATGCATTGTATTCTATTTCTCCTTTTAATTCTGTTCGTATTTGTTTCACATATGTAGGTGCTCCTGTGTTGGGCACATAGATATTTATAATGGTTATATCTTCCTGTTGTATTGACCCTTTTATCATTATGTAATGTCCTTCTTTGTCTCTTGTGACTTTCTTTATTTTGAAGTCTATTTTGTCTGGTACAAGTACTGCAACTCCTGCTTTTTCTCCCTATTAAGTGCATGAAATATCTTTTTCCATCCCTTCACTTTTAGTCTGTGTATGTCTTTGGGTTTAAAGTGAGTCTCTTGTAGGCAGCATATAGCTGGGTCTTGTTTTTTTATCCATTCAGTGACTCTATGTCTTTTGTTTGGTGCATTCAGTCCATTTACATTTAGGGTGATTATCAATAGATATGTACTTATTGGCATTGCAGGCTTTAGATTTGTGGTTACCAAAGGTACAAGGTTAACTTCCTTACTATTTAAGAGCCTAACTAAACTCACTCAATATGCTATTACAAACACAATCTAAAGGTTCTTTTTTTTTCTTCCTCCACCATTCTTTATATTTTAGGTATCGTATTCTATACTCTTTGTCTATACCTTGTTTGACTTTGGGGATAGTTAATTTAATTTTGCATTTGATTAGTAATTAGCCATTCTACTTTCTTTACTGTGGTTTTATTACCTCTGGTGACAGCTATTAAACCTTAGGAACACTTCCATCTATAGCAGTCCCTCCAATACACTGTAAAGATGGTTTGTGGGAGGTAAATTCTCTCAGCTTTTGCTTATCTGGGAATTGTTTAATCCCTCCTTCAAATTTAAATGATAATCTTGCTGGATAAAGTAATCTTGGTTCAAGGCCCTTCTGCTTCATTGTATTAAATACATCATGCCACTCGCTTCTGGCCTGTAAGGTTTCTGCTGAGAAGTCTGATGATAGCCTGATGGGCTTTCCTTTATATGTGATATTATTTCTCTCTCTGGCTGCTTTTAATAGTCTGTCCTTATCCTTGATCTTTGCCATTTTAATCACTATATGTCTTGGTGTTGCCTTCCTTGGGTCCCTTGTGTTGGGAGATCTGTGCATCTCCATGGCCTGAGAGACTATCTCCTTCCACAGATTGGGGAAGTTTTCAGCGATCACCTCCTCAAAGACACTTTCTATCCCTTTTTCTCTCTCTCCTTCTTCTGGTGCCCCTATAATGCAAATATTGTTCTGTTTAGATTGGTCACACAGTTCTCTCAATATTCTTTCATTCTTAGAGATCCTTTTTTCTCTCTGTGCCTCAGCTTCTCTGTATTCCTCTTCTCTAGTTTCTGTTTCATTTATCGTCTCCTCCACCGTATCCAATGTGCTTTTAATACTGTCCATTGTGCTCTTCAATGATTGGATCTGCGACCAGAATTCATTCCTGAGTTCTTGAATATCTTTCTGTACCTCCATGAGCATGTTAATGATTTTTATTTTGAACTCCCTTTCAGGAGGCGTCATGAGATCGATGTTATTTAAATCTTTCTCAGGAATTAATAATCAGGTATTAATAATTTTACTCTGAACCAGGTTCCTTTGACGTTTCATATTTGTGTACGGCGCCCTCTAGTGCCCAGAAGCTCTACTCTCTGGAGCTGCTCAGCCTCTGAAGCAATGTCAGGGGTCACAGGGGAGTGGTATTGGTGCCTGGGGGGAAGAGAGAGCTGTTTCCTGCTTCCCGGCTGCTATGCCTGTCTCCACTGCCTGAACCAGTGGGCCAAGCACACAGGCATAAGCTTCTATGCTTTGCGTTTGTAGTTGCTGTAGACAGATCTTTCCTCTGGCTGGCCTAATGCCATGGTAGGGTTTGCTGGTTTGCGAGCCAGGTGGGGCTGACTGGGAGGAAGGCGCAGTAGGCAGCGTATCATGGAGGGGGTCCTTGGAGCTGTGTAGGCAGCCAGGGAGTTGGAGCACCTGAAGATCATCTAAGGAGGAAGATTTCTTTTTCCTCCTTAAATATGAGAGTCTGTATGGCAAAGCTCCCAACCTGCTGGGCAGAGTGCACCTGGAAAATTTTGTCTACCTGTCCTCTCTCCTGAGCAGTAAGCTCTGTGCAGTCCTTGCCCCTTTAGCAGCCCTCTTGCTAAGGGCTTCCTTGTTAGGAAGTCTCTCAGATTGGCTGCCTTTCTTTGGTCCCAGAGCAGCTGGATATGGATTCTTGCTTTCCACAAGTGACTGGAATCTCAGTCTCTCCAGGAATTGTGACTGTCTTAGCTTTCAAACTCCGTAATCATGAGAGTATCATGCATGCACCATAAAATGTAGGTTTGTGCTCCCAGATCAGATCTCTGGAGTTAGGTATTCAGCAGTCCCAGGCCTCCACTCCCTCCCTGCTTGGTTTCTCTTTTTCCCACCAGTGAGCTGGGGTGGGGGAAGGGCTTGGGTCCCACCAGGCCACAGCTTTGGTATGTTACCCTGCTCTGTGAAGTCTGCTCTTTTCTAGAGGTGTATGCAGTCTCGTGCAGTCCTCTTTCCTGTTGCTGTTTCAGGATTAGTTGTATTAATTATATTTTCATATTATATGCAGTTTTAGGAGGAAGTCTGCGTCTTACCTCTCATGCCGCCATCTTTAATCCCCATCACTTAGTGTAGTTTTGATTTTCATTTCCCTTATGATTAGTCATGTTGAGCATCTTTTCATGTGCTAATTGGCTATTCATATATCTTTGCAGAATGTCCATTCAAGGCCTTTGCCCATTTTTAAGCTGGATTTCTTTTGTTGTTGTTGTTGAGTTTGGCAGTCAATTTGACATTTAATTTTGTTTCTTCTCTAATTCTGACCCTTTGATTTTTTTTATCTTATTGCATTGGATAAAACTTACAGTATAATTTTAACTATAAAAAGTGATAGCATATGATTTTGTCTATTTACTAACTGCTTATTACCCCTTGTGGACTGAATGTTTGTTTATCCCCAGAATTTACATGTTAAAGGACTATACATCTCAGTGTGATTCTATTTGCAGGTGGGGGTCTTAGGAGGTAATTAGATTTAGATCAGGTCATAAGGCTGGGGCCCCCAAGATGGCTTTAGTGTTTTTATAAGGACAAGAAGAGAAATTAGCACTCTTTCTCCCTCTCTACCATGTGAAGACACAGTGATAAGGTGGCTGTCTTCAGGCTAGGAAGAGAGCTCTCACCAGAACCTGAATCAGCCAGGCCCCTGATCCTGGACTTCCAGCCTCCAGAAGTGTGAGAAAGATGTCTGTTGTTTAAGCCACCCAGTCTATGGTATTTTGTTACAGCAGGCTGGCTGGACTAATACATTATTATAAAGAAAAGTGATTATTTTTGTTTGTTAATCTTTCACCTTACTGATCCTATTAATTGTTATAATGGCTTTTGAGTTGATTTGCTTAGATTTTCTACTTGGATTAATCTGCTATTTGCAAACAATGACAGTTATGTCTACATATTTTCATACTTATACTTCCTTTTTTTCCTTTCTTATGCTAGCTAGTCTTATGAATGACTGGGGAGGTTTTCTACCCTTTTCAATTCCTAGGAAGTTTATGTAACATAGGAATAATCTATTCCTTGATATTTAGATAGAGCACACAAAAATATTGTATCTTGGGCCTTTTTGAAGACTAAAACTATGACTACCTTTTCCATTTCTGTTGTGGCTAACTGAAGAAATTTCTTAACATAATTTTTATGATTTATATTTTCCTATCCATCCACTTCATCTAGATTTTCAAATATATGGGCATAAATCTGTTCATGATATTCTCTTATCATTCTAAAAATCACTTCCACATCTGTAATTATGTTGCTTTTCTTACTCCTGTTGTGTCCTTTAAAAATTGGATTTGATGAAAGTTTGTCTACTGATCTTTTTAAGGAATTAGATTTAGGGTTGATAAATATTTTTGTTTTGTATATTTATTAATTTGTGCTTTTATTTTAACAAATGTATTCTTTCATACTTTGAGGCTATTTTGCTATTCTTTTTCCATCTATTAGTTTATTTATTATAAATTTTGTAAAATAAATTGATTTGGACTATGGATTTTCCTTTGATATTGATTGGTGCATCTCATAAATTTAAGATATAGTACCGTCATTCTCTCATTTCTAAAAAGTTTGTAGCTTCTAAATAGTTTGTAGTTGTTTAGGACAGGGGCTTAAAACATTTAAATGAATAGATTTTGGGGGGGACTAATGATTTTTAAATAATTCCTGATTTTTGCTCTATTGAAGTAAGAGAAGTTTTAAATTATTGAGTTCTTTGTGCCTTAAATCTTGGCTAATTTTTGTGTATGTTTCTGGGTGCTCAAAAATAATTTTTTTTGCCATTTATTCAGTACAGATTTATTAGATTATGTTTGTTAATTGTGTTATTTGGATGCTCTTTACTCTTTATTCTATTTTATTTGTAATTTTATTCATGCTATGTCAACATCTCTCACTGTTTGTGTGTGTGTATGTGTTTTCTCCTTATCATTCTATCAGCATCTGATCAATATATTTCCAAACTATATTGTTAGGCTCATGCAGTTTTATGAATGTTATATATTTTTGATGGATTATACCTTTTGTCAACATTGAATATACCTCTTTTTTTAAATTGAAGTATCATTGATATAGAATCATATTGGTTTCAAGTATACAACAGTGGTTCAACAGTTACCCATGTTATTAAAACCTTACCCCCCACTAGTTTGGTTAGTATCTGTCAACATAAGAAGAGGTTGCTAAGTCATTGACTATGTTCTCCGTGCTGTACGACTATCCCCATGGTCAACTTAGAATGACTGAGAATTTTTGTGCTCCTTTATCCCTTCACCCTCCCCATCCACCCACCCCAACTCCATCCCCCCTTGTCTTGTTTAATGTATTTCACCTAGAATTTCATTTCTTCTGCTATTGCTATGACTACATGTACTTTTTTTTTAAAAGCATTGTCTGGTATTCCTTTCCGTTCCTCCATTTTTATTCTCTTTAGGTCATTTAATTTTACTCTGTCTATTATAAATAGGCTAGAGCTAGATTTCTTAAAGATGATATTAGAGTATCTTTTAATAGCGAAATTTAATTTTTAGTGATTATTAATATCCTTATTCTTAATTCTGCCATCTTATTTTATGTTCTAATTTTCTTTCCTTCCTTCCCCCTTCCTGCCTTCTCTCTTTCCCTTTCTCTTTCTTTCTTTCTCTCTTTCTTTTCTTTCCCTCCCTTCCCCCTCCCTCCTCTTTCTTTCTCTCTCCTTCCCTCCCTTCCTTCCTTCCTTCTACTCTCTCTTCTTTTGCCTTGCCTTCCTTTGGATGAATTACTAAGGTTTTCTTTGCCCATTTTTTTCCCCTCTAGTGGTTTGGAATGTGTATATTCCATGTCTGTTTTTCTAACACTTGACCTTTAAATTTAACATATCTATGTGCACACACTCCCTACTAGCTACGTATAGAACTGAACAGTATCCTTTTCCTCTTACCAAACAAGAGTACATTTTCATGTTTTTCATTCTTCTACCATCTCATTCTTCCTACCTTGTTGAGATAATATGGGATTTTACTTCCAAATTGCTATTAAGATTTTGGACATTTTCCTTTAAAAATTGTTTAGATTTCCTTTGTAATTTATTTGCTCATAACTCATAACTATAAACTTTAGAATTTCTTTATTCATATATTACTCTTCTTATTCTATTTCTTAGATTTTTTTCTCACTCTGTGGAAGTATATCCTTGCGTAGTTGTTTCAGAGAAGGTTTATGTGGGGGAGTACATTTTCTGTGTTCTTACACTTTTGGAAATATATTTTGCTTTGTTACTGAATGCTGATTATGATGCATCATAGGAACCTAAGTTTAAAAATACATTTTCCTCATAATATTGAATATACAATTCTTTTGTCTTCTAGTATGTACTTTTGTTGATGAGAAGTCTAATGATAATTGATGCTTTTGAAAGTAATTCACTTTTTCCACTTTGGAAGCTTCTAGGATATTTATTTTTGTTGTTCTAAAACAATAATTTGTGGAGTTAAGGGACATTTTGATTAACCTATTCCGCACTTAGTAGGCCATTTCAATCTGAAGATATATAACTTTATTTGAAGTTTTCTTTGATCATCTCTTATTTCATTCTATTTCTTCTGTTCTTTTGTCTGAATTTGTATTAGAAAGATGAGCTTTTTCTGGCTCTATCTTCCATGTGTTAACTTTTATTTTATATTTTCAATCTCCTTGTTCTTTTGGCTGTATACTGAGAGAATCCCTGGCTTGATCTTTCAGTTCATTAATTCATTCATTAGTTTGTCCATTTCAAAATTATTTCAGTAATTGTGTTTTTTTCTGAGTTCTCTAATTTGTTTTTATTAACAATTTCTCCTTTTTAATATAACAAATGTGATATATTCTATAATTTCTGCGAAGATATGAATTATATTTATTTTCAAATCTTTTGGCTCTGTGTGTTCTTTTTCCTCCTCTTGTGTTCCTTCATCTGGTAGTTGAGTACGGTGCCTTTCTTTCTTGATATCAGATTTCCCCAAATGTTGTGGGCTTATTTTTAACTTCTTTGTGACCAAGAACCCAGGTCACATCTCTGTGGGCCAAATTCTCATTACAGAGCCTCTCTGGGGATCGCAGAAGAAAGAAAAGATGTGCTTCCAGGTGGAGTGGGCAGGTGGTTTCTCCCTGAGGGTGGGATTCCCTGGGGGGCCTTATTCTACTCATCAGACCCCAAAGCCCTGGGTCCCAGAGCTCCAGGCTGTGGTGATCAGGAAGCTGAGAAGAACCGAAGGCGAAGGCCTGTGGCCCAAACAGGGGGGACACTGAGTGCACACGGACATGACCACCCAGTACAGCAAAAGGCACCAACACTGGCCCCATACTTGTTTTATGAGGACACTGAGGCTCAGAGAAGTTAGAGGTCTTTTTCAAGGTCACAAAGCAAGTGTGTTGCAGGCTTGGCTTTGAGCCTGTTCAGCATGTCCAAGTCAGGGCGCTCTCAGTATTTTACTTTTGATCCCTAGTGGCTTCAGGTGGTCACCAGCAGTTGCGATGTGTTCACTGGGCTGCGTCCAGTGGGCTGCTCGATGGGAAAATCTTATAAATAGCAATGAAACATGGCCTCCCAGTAAGGGGAGAGGGCCGGCACAGTTCTCTCCCTGCTCACTCCCCTGGAAAGAGCTCCCTCTCACTTTACAATCAGACCAGAGCGCTGCATCATGCAAGTATGCCTGTGTGCCCCTGTCCTCAGAGACCCACCTGAAGAGTAGTAGTACAGCTTGGGGGAAGGTCTGAAAATTGTTGTTCCGGTTGATCTCTGTGGTATCATTCAGGGCAATTTTCCCAAACACCTAGTTGGGGAGAGGAGAGGGATTTGGTGAATAGTGGGCAGAGAGGGTCCTAGTTTCCACTCACCATTCAGTGGTTTCTTCAGGGGTCACAGCTGACCCTGGGACAGGCTGGCCCATAAGCTGAACAGAGAGCTGGCAGGGCATTAGGGGGGACAGGCACCTGCTGCCCTGTGTACACTGGACCAATATAAGAAAAGGGCCCACAGGCCCTCGGGAGAGGGAGCTGAGGCTGAGGGTGCATGCCCGCCAAGACCAGGACCTGTTTCTGTGCATGGACAGAGGGCTCATGGGCCTTCTTTTTTGGTTGCAGATTCTTGAGAATGACTTTCTTTTGTCTTTTAAAAAACTTTATTGAAGAGTGATGAACAAATATAGTTTGTATATATTTAAACTGTATATTGTGGTGAGGATCTGATGTATGTAAACATTGGTGAATTATGACCAAGATCAAGACAATTACACATGCATTACCTCACATAGTTCCCACAGTTTGCTTTTGTGTGTGTGGTGAGAAGGCTTGGAAGATCTACTCTCCACAACTCTGATGTGAACAGACTTGTCATCAAGTTAGTCACTCCTGGATCCTCAGAGCTTATTCTTCTGGCCCTTTAGAGTCATGCTTATCTTAGAAATTGTCAACTTTGACCAGGTGGCAGGTGGCTCTTTTCATCTCAGTAGGTTTGGCCCATGAACTTTGCATCTTCCTTCGAAGAGCAAGTAGGTGCACCTTACCTGGGGAGCTGCTGAGGAAAAGCTCCTGGCTAGCGAGGATTGCTGGACGGGGTGTCCTGCTGGGGCCTGGGGAGAGGCTGCAGACCTCTGGGTCTGCAGCAGCAGAGGGTGAAGTGGGCACCTGTGAGCAGTAGGCCTGGAATCTGCTACAGGGTTGATGGGGAGAGCCTGCCTGCCCGCCTCCCTCCCTCTTAGGCATTAGCTTCTCCTGAATGACACTGGGTTGTGGGTAGCTGTCAGGCCCATCAGACCTGGGCAGATGGAGGGATGTTGCCTGACACCCCCTTCCTGCTGCTTCCTGAGAAGGGGCCCTTCTGTCCTGAGGTCACTGCAGAGCAGGGGAGTGATTTCCCTTGGAAGGCAGAGCCCAGGCGGGGGCAGGGGCAGAGAAGCCCTCTGGGTTGTGCACCTGTCCTGGGCATTTGCCCTGCTGCCTGCAGATACTCCCTGGGGGAAAGTTCCAACCCTGTAACCTCTTCGACCTCAGAAGCTGTAAGAGGAGGGAAAGGGCCAGCGGGCAGAGAGGGAGGTGGGAGCGGGAGGCGTCAGGGAAGGCGGGCTGGGACCCGGGGAGGGAGCGGCGGGGCAGGGGCAGTGGGCGGGCCTACCTGCATGCCAATCACTGCGTAGATGAAGAACAGCATCACTATGAGGAGGGCCACGTAGGGCAGCGCCTGGGGGGGAGCACAGAGATGGCATGAAGCCGGCCGGCCACCACCGGGTCCCTCCCCAGGTGGCCCTGCACTTCAGCTCTGGCCCGGGGCGTTTCCAAGGTCCCCACAGCTGGTCTGGGCACCTGGGAGCAGGCCCGGGCAGTGGCACCGCCCTCTCCTTCTGCCTTGTCTTTGATCACCTGAACAGCAGCATGTGCCCTGGGAAAGGCAGGTGCAGGGCGGGAGGCATGGGGGCGCTGCTGGGGCAAAGGTGAGCTGGATGCCTGGGCAGTGTCTCAGCAGCACGGGGGCACCCGGGCATACGCTAAGGTGCCAGGGAGGCATGGGATGCGGGCAGGCTGCATCTTCCCCACCCAGCTTTATGCCGCTCCCCCAGTTGTAATAAAACAGGTGCTGTGGCGCAGTTGGACGAGAGAAAGATCACGGCTTGACTCCTCTTCCTGCCACTTTCTAGCTGTGGGGGCTCGGGGGTGTTACTCAGCCTCCTGGAGCCTTGGCTTCCTTACCCGAAAAACTAGAAGTTGCCTCCCCAGGGTTTGGTGGGGTTTAAACGAGGCTTACAGAATGCAGCGTGAAATACACATGGCTGAATTTCATACATTCTATTCAGCATATTATCTGGCCGGTGGCACAGACAACTGAATTTTCCAGAGGCTCAGCCCCCCTCCTGGGCACAGGCCTCCTTGGGCAGGAAAGCTGCAGGGTTGTGCCTGGGAAATGCCTCGGCCGGCGCCTGAGACCGCTAGGTGGCACTGCCCGATCACCGGGACGCTTTCCGTCTGGTCGGAGCTCCCGCCCCGCATTCAAGCCCTGCTCCTCAGACACGGCCTGTGTGGCTGCTTCACCGCCTGGGCACCAGGGGTGGGCTGTGTGTGTGTGAGTGCTGGGGGCCTGTGCAGTCATTCACGGCTGCGTGAGCCCGGGGGCACCTGTGGACAGGAGCCCACAGTCTGGCTGCCATCAAAGCCCCAGGGCCTGAGCAGGACATGGGTCACGTGGTGGTGGGGAGCCCCAGTTTGTCATTAAGTGGGGAGTTGCCTGGCCTGGTGGGAGGAGGACTGGACCTCGCTTGCTGGACCACCAAGGGCTCGGGAGGCTGAGTCCCAGGTCCGGGGGCCGCCTGGAGTGGGGTTGCCTTTGGGATGGGATTCCAAAGCCAGGAGGGGCCTGATGGCAGAGCACCCTTCCTGACTGTGACTTCAGTTATGGGCACAGCTGGATAAGGAACCCACCCCATGCCCCATCCCTGGGCTCAGACTGGAAGGAATTCATGAGTGCTGCTGGATCTCCTTGTCTTGGGACGCCTAAGTACATGCTTCCGAGGTGGGGAGAGGCTGCTGGGCCCATGGAAGCACGGGTGGGGGTCCTCCCCACATGCTTCCAGGAGTTCAGGTGACCTAACAGGCTTTGCTTCTCTTTAACCTCAAATCTACATAGCACCCCTCAGAGATGGCCCAGGGGATCACCATTCTGCTTTTACAGATGGAAAATGATGGCTGAGAAAAGAGAATTTCTCCTGAGGTTGGGCAGCCCGGGCCATCCTTGGGTGGAGGGACCCCAGGGTCCTGGAGAGTTTGGCTAAGCCCAGAGCAGGCACGGGAAGCAGACACTGCTGAAAGTCTCATGTGGGGGAAGGTGACAGCCTGGGCTTAGAAATGCCAGGGTGGCAGGGCCCACGGGGGCTATCGGGTCACCCAGGCACGAGGTTCTCAAATCCATTTCACCACAAAATCTGTTCTTTGGGCAAGAAATCTTCATGAAGACACATAAAAGAGAGAAGAAAGCAGAACCCTTTCACCTCTGCCTTAGCTCCCACCCTTCTGGCTGACCGGGAGAACCTGGGGCTCCGGGACCATGCTTCTGAAAGCCGCAGGCCGCGCACAGTAAGGCCGAGCCCCCACCCCTGGCCGGCTCTCATTTCTTTCCTGGGCGCCTCAAGCCGGCCTCAGGCAGGCCCAGGGCAGGGGCAGCCCGGGAGACGAGGTGGGCGGCTACCTGGAAGGACTTGATGAAGGTCCACAGCAGGGTCCGGATGCCCTCCCCGCGGCTCAGCAGCTTGACCAGGCGCATGACCCGGAAGAGGCGGAAGAAGGTGATGGAGATGCGTGAGTTCTCCTCTGCGTTCTGGAATCCATCGGCAACAGGAGGTGGTAGTTAACACAGCACAGGGGGCGGGAGGGCAGGCCCTGCTCTGAGCAGCATGCCCTTGTTGGGGTGGAGGCAGGTCAGGGTGGGCTTGTCGCACTAGCGCTCTCCCCCGGCCACTGGTGGGAGGCCGGCCACCTGCTTCACCAGCTAGACAGCCCAGCCCTGAGGTCTCTGCAGAGCCAAGCTGTGCCCAGGCCCCTGAGCCCTGGCCTTTTCCCCACTGTCCCCAGTTCCCCTTCATTCCTAGTTCTTAACTCCCTGCAGGGAGCAAAGCAGATTCCATAAGGAACTACCATATGCTTTGAAATACTCTAGGCTGAGGGCCAGCTGCCCTGGGAGCACCCTGCCGGGCCAGCTGCTGGGAAAGCCGCCTGGGCCTCCCTCCTTCCCTCGGCTTGGCCGAGGGTCCTGCATCCTGCCCGAGTGGGATTCGGCTATCTGTGAGGCGGTGGGGCGGGTTGTAGCCTCATCCCAGCCATGGGTGTGGCGGCACCAGGGTCCTGGCGGGCAGGTAGACAGAGAGCTCAGGGGTGGCAGTGGGCTGCCCACTGAAGGGGTCCTGCACCCGGACACTTCCTTCGTCCCCACAGACCCTGCCCCAGGGCTTCAGGGCTTGGGTGGGGGATGGGCTGCTGCTCAGCCTGGGGCAGGGCTGGTCGTTGGTTGGCAGCCTCGCCTTCCCTGGGCTCTGAAGCTGCTCCCCTTCTACTCCCCTCTGCCCCGGGCCTCTCCAGGTTGCCTGAGACCCTGGAAGAGTGGGGGCACAGGCAGGATGAGGTGCGGGGGGCAGTCACGCTGAGGGGGTCCCCGACAAGTTGCGCTGATATAAGAAGTCAGGGCGAGGGGAAGGTGAGGGAAGCTGAGACTGTGACCAAGGAACCCCAGGCGGGAACGTGGTGCTTGGGCTGCAAGGGGGACTCTGCTGGCCCCAGAGGAGGAGCCCGGGGCTTGGGCACATGCCTGGCCAGGGCTCGGGGGACAGCACGGGCTGCCCTGCCACCCTCTGCTGCCAGACCTGAGAACCACATGGACTGACCCCCTTCTCCTGCCCAAGGCAGCCAGAGGGGTGGTGCCCCGCCCCCACAGCTGGTGCAGCCCACCCGCCCCGCCGCACCAAGAGAGAAGGGACCTCGGCGCTTCCTGTTACTGTTCCCATCCCAGGCCTCTCAGGGGAGGGAGTCCTGGGCTGTGCTGGCCTTCTCCTTTCTCCACTTACTTTTCCTTTGCTTTATTTTTAATCATTTCCAGGTCAGATCCTCCCTTGTCCGCATCCCTGAAACTCTCACTAGCACTAAAGCCCCTGAGGGCTCCCACAGGCCTTCCTTCTGACCCCACGGCCTACTGACTGTCATGGACGTGGCCGGTGGCTGCAGAGGCCGCTCACCAAGCTCCTACTCAGAACAGAGACCTACAAGGATGACAGGAAAATTCAGAGGCAGCTTTACATGTCAGCACATCCTTGCTCAGCCCTGGGAGGGCTGTGCCGATAGCCAGCCGGGAGGGTCTCTCCTAGTTTTCAGACAGGAGGAGTCACCGTATCTTTTCTATTTCCAGACCGGAGCTGCCTCAGACCCTAGCTGGGTTCCTGATCCCCTCCGGTTGGCAGAGATGCGGGTGGCGGGGCCTTGCTGCCGGGCCCGACGCTGCCTGAGTGTGTGGAGGTCTCCGGTGCCCCTCGCCTCTGCATTGCCCAACCTGCGCGGCTCCGTGAAACGCGGTTTTCCCTCCTCAAGAGGAGGCCGGGCTCCCAGAGGAGCGCGCAGAGGAGCTCAGGGTGTACGGCTCAGCGGCCAGCTCCGCTCGCTCAGGAGAGGAGGAAAGAGAGGAAGCCAGAGTGGGGGAACTTCAGCTGGGGGTGTCGACAGTTCGAGAAGTTGGTGCCACAGCAGCACCGGCTGTGATGAGTTAAAAAACAAAGATCAAGCTTGCAGTTTGAGTTCTGCTCTGGGTTCAGGCCCCCCTTAGCAGTTTCCTAAAGCTCTAGAGGGAGAATAAACACATGTTCATTTGGACACAACCATTTTCTCCAATAAACCAAATGGCAATGCAAAGAAGCAGAGCCTGAAGGCCGGCCCTGTGAAGGGGGCCGGGTCACCAGGGCCGTCTTTCCCTGGGTGGCCTTCCAAGCAGCCTAGGGGTGCGGGGGCTACATCAGGAAACACTGCCACAGACCCGGTCTTGCCCGCTGTCTGCCAACTTTCAGGGCGCAGGAACTCAACCCTCTCACTCGTCCTAAAACTCACACTTGGCCCGGTTTTGAGATGTGTGACAGCAGCCTTTGGGAGAGGCTATTTTGAGGGGACTTAAGGTCACCCCAAGTGGCATCTCTATCATTTTAGCCAAAGTGCATCACAGACTCCTACATCAGCAGGGCTCCAAATATCCAGTGTGTTCTTCTGCTCACAGCCTGCTGCAGAAACGTGGGTTTAGCTTAATTTTAATGAGTTTCAGAAATTTAGAAAAATTTGGAATGACTGGAAATTCAACCACATTCTCAGTAACAAATCCCAGGTTAAATTTTTTACTGTGGCCTTGAACTCAGAGCATGGGGAGGCCAGTAGTTACAGACACTGGACATCGGCAGAAGTCACCAGCTGCCTTTCAGCTCCTGCCAGGTGACCACGGCTCTCTTGGGTGCCCCGGGTGAGTTTCCCACATCAGATTAGGGTTGGAGGCTTTAGCCAGCGCATCCTCAGGGTGGTTAACAGGAAATGGCCCTTGGGTCCAGTTCTCTCCCAGTAGGTCATTAGACAGTCAAGATCACAGTGGATTATCGCCAAGGAAAGCTCTGGGCGGGGGAAGAACACCGTCGCACAGACAGCACTTCACAGCTCACACGAGACCAGGCAGGCCGGGTGCACGACAGACACAGTGCCGCATGCAGCAGGGGCCGCATCAGCCCCGAGACACTCTGGGGTTGGGCGGGTACAGGTGGGGGTGTTAAAGGAAGTCACAAAAGCTGAGAGCGTGGTCTGGAGGGTGGGTCTTACCATAAAGGGAGAGCATTGGGTATGTTCAGCTGGCTTTAAAGAAAGGCAGATAGAGATAAGCTGTAATGAGTCTTCAACGAAGATGCCCAGTTTTCTAGGTCTTGGCTGACACAGGAGCAACATGGTGGCCGGAGAGGGCAAAAGGAGACACGTGGAGAAAGGACAAAGCTAGGCTTGGCGGGCTCTGGGTTGCCACTCGCACCGCCGGCCCACATTTAGCGAGGGCCCATTAGGCATTCTCCTACCATGGCCACCTCTGGCCATGAGTGAAGTAATTCACACCTGCCATCAATGAGGTCTTCTGGATTTTGTGGATGGGGGTTTGATTTGTTTTTTAAAATTATCTACGTGCCCTAAGAGAACCTTAGGAGGCTTGCCTGCTCTGCGCTTCGGCTGCCCCAGGCATGGCCAGCTGATGAAGAAAGGCCTTCTTGCGCCCGATGCCCATCCTTGCCCACACTTACTGGGCAAGGGAGCTCCAGGGCAATGGCCTGTCCAGTTTAGCAAAGACTGAATTTCAGTTCCTGCCAATGGGGCTCTAAAGAGGTGGCCCCATCGCCTCCATAACAGGGGCTGGTCCCCAAGCTTTGGCTCGGGCAGGAGGTGGTCCTGCTCAGCTGTGGTCTCTAGGTGTGCAGAACCTTGGCCACTGGCATGAAGTAATGAGTGTGGAATTGCTTTTTGAATTTGAAAGCCCTACACACACTTTAAGATATTATTATTAACATGCCCAAAGCTGTTCTCCTGGGTATGACTGCTGAGCTCATTTGGGGGCAGGAGCTGAGGACACTGGCTACAGGGCAGTACCCTACTCCACCCACCAGACCCTTAGCCTATGAGGAAGGTGCCCCTGCTCTTTGGGTCCCAGCACACAGAGCTTAGTTCCCACCGACCCTGACGTGTCCCGGAAGGGCAAGGCTTTGCTTTTACCCCCCACTTCCAGATGGTTGCTCTTGTGTTTCTGCTTCTAAAGGACAAACAAGGAAACGTGTAATGGGATTTTTGAGAGATGGATATATGTACAACTGGACATTTGTTTGCAGACTGAATACCTCTTTGGTAACAGACTTCTCTGCAAATTCCTGTCTTTCTCACAGATGGTTGGTAAATGTCCTTCTTGGGAGCAGGGCCGACACAGGGTGAGGCAAGGGAAGAGAAGGAAGGGCCACCTCCTGCCCATGCACAGAGCCCGTCCCGGACCTCGGTGTCTACTTCACCAGGAATGTCAGCCCCAGGGCGGTCCCCATGCCTGCAGGGGGCACGGTCACTAGAGTGGGGCAACTAAGCCATACAGAACATAGAAACACACACGCACACACACGCTTGCACACACACACACACACACACACACACACATACACGCTCAGGTTAACACAAGGCAACTTCCCTAAACTGTTTCATTGGCAGAGGGCACAGGGAAGATTCCATTCAGTGCCTCACAGAACAAAGGCTTCTACTGTCAGCTTTGGCAAGAGCGGGAGTTGGAGGGGATGGGGGCACAGGTGGGCACAGGGGCCTGGGTGGTCTGGCGCTTACACCTGGGGAGTTTTTAGGCTTCAGGTTTTTTCCTCCCTGTTTCTCACCTGGTGGCGGCCGGCCTGCGTCAGTGGCCAGCTCAGGTGGCCACCAGCAGCCTGAGCCTCAGGAGCCACCGCGCTGCTCACCCGCAGCCCCGTGGCTCCCTAAGCAGGACTGAGCCCAAAGCTGCCAGGGCAGTTTCATCCCCTGGGAGGACAGCCAGTATCCAGTCATTCAAACAGATAACAAAGAGAACCCGAGGGAGGGTAACTGAAGTCAGCTTGTCAGCAATGATGACGACGTCAGAGTTCCACAAGCTGGGTACTCGCCCGAGGGACGGCTCTCCCAGCCTCTGCGAGCACACGGAGCAGTCTAGGCCCCCTTGCTTCAGCAGTGTTCTGGCAAGCGCATCAGCAGCAGCGAGCTCAGCCTGACCATGCAGTGACGGACACCGGCTGAGCCCACGCCGCTGGCCGGACCCAGGGCTGTGGTGTGAAAGCTCCCTTCTACTCTTCCATCTCAGGGGAGAGGAGAGGGTCGTATGTGGATAGAAAAGATGAGAGTAGGGAAGGAAATGAGAGGAAAACGCAAGGTGAAGGGGTCACGGTCAGAAGGGCAAAGGCAGGAGGAGCTCTGACGACTCATAACTGCAGCATACTGAGATGACCTGACGCAGCCGGAGCAGGGGCCACGTCAGGATGTCCATAAAAAGCAGGTCCCCATGGACCTTTCAGGTCCAGCCTGCAGGACACTTCTCAAGGCCACAGCTTTGGGAAACTTGCTGTGCCCGGCCACTCGACCAAGACTGATGTGCCACCACGCCTGACCTTGTGTGGCTCTGTGGTCTGCAGCACAGGCACAGAGGCCTGGGCCGTCCACACGGCCCCTCCCTTGGCAGCTGGACTGCTGGTGGTCACTGTGAGGAGGGGGCGTGGCTCGGCTGCGCCTCCAGGGCAGACGGTATTTTCAAGCAGAGGAGAAGACTTCTAGAATGCCTGGAGGTGGGGGCTGGGGGTCTTGCTCCCTGAGGTGTCCTGTCCTGAAAGTCTCTCCTTAGACTCATTAGACAGTCACTGTATAGGTTGAGTGTCACCTTCTTCTCTTTAAAGGGAATATTACTTTTTGAAAGGGTAGCTTATCGAGTCACTACTATCTTAGTATGAATTAGGGTATCTGGATGGACACGTTGGTGGCACTTGTTGGGATGGTGCTGAAGGTGAGAAGCAGCGGGAGGGGGGCTCCGCGAGCCATGGAAGGAGGGGTCCGGCACAGGGAAGTGGCGGTGGCGGAGACGCCCCGGGTCCGGCCTGCCCCTGCCACTCCCCAGCCTGGCCTGAGAGGTGCCTGTGGCTCACTCTACCTTAGCACCAGCTCAGGCCACTGACCGTTGTCATCTAGACGATCGGGCAGCACCACCATTTGAGTCCTCACACTGAACACACCAGACTGGGAGTCGGGACAGGCTCTGGGTTGGCCTTGCTGCTGAACCTGTGAGAACGAGCAAGCCACTTCCTGCCTCTGGCCTTCTGTGTCCTTGTCTGTAGACGCCCAGTGCATGCTTGTGGGATAAATGGAGATGGGCTTGGGCTAGACAGTGTTCAAAGACTCGTCCACCTGGACATCCTCTGTCTGGACCCCTCGTCACAGCTCTTGGGGGTGGCCTGGTCTTTCTTGTGCCGGGTGGCTGGGTGGCAGCAGTCTGGGAGAGCCAGGCCTGGTGGGCGGAAGAATGAAGGGAGGTTGGGGCCTGTGGGCAGAGTGCTCTGACGCCCCCTGGGGGCGGGTGGGTAGCACACTCTCTAGACCCCGCATGACCGCCTTCCCCACCATTTGAAGCCTTGAAGCCTCGAAGCCAGAGCAGCCACCAACTTGCCTCATTATTTTTATGGGAGCCAGTGAGGGGCAGTTACTTAGAGGCTGTGCCTGTGGGTCTGCGGCGGGAAGCGCCCTGGCTCCTAGGGGATGTTTGGGCCGGCACTCAGCGGTCCCGCCGTGCACGTCCCAGGACACTTCTGTAGCTGAGCTCAGCTCCTCTCCCATTTCTCTTCTCAAGCTGCAGGGACAAGTGGGCAAGGGTGGGGGGCTGCTTTATATCTCCTTTGCCCTTTTCATCAGGCACATGGAGCTGGGTGTGTGGACACTTTCTGACTGAGCAGGGCCCTGGGCTGTGGGTCACATGGCTGGCAGTGTGCTGGCTGAGGACCTGTGGGTGGCAGGGCCCCTCAGCGATGCTGCTGAGGCCAGCCAGCCCAGGGGCTTAGCCAATGAGCTCTGCAGAGATGCAAGAGTCCATTCTCACAGGAGTGGATTGGAGTCCCAGGTTTGCCACCCATTTGCTGTGTTATCTTGGGCAAAGCGTTCACCCTGTGCGAGCCTTGGGTCCCCTGCTGAGTAAGAGTGAGGGGCCTTGACCTGACTGTGCTCAGCACGACAGCCAGCACGCGCTCATCCACGAGAAACCATTGCTCTCCGCCTCCGCCTCCTGGCCCCCACCCTGGTCCCAAGCAGCTAAGGTGCCATTGCTGTCTCACTTTCCTGCCCTGGTCACCTCTGTGGGGTAGGCCTCGGCACCTGATGAATCCTCCAGTTCTCGCTCCCTCCCTGGGCCCCCCCCCCCATCTCTGTCCTGCTTCTCTTCCTGAAGGTCCTCCGGGGCCTCCTCCCTGGAACACTGCCATGGGAGCCGCGCCAAAGCAACAGGAGCTGATCTCCACAAGGCCTTGGAAGCTCTGCGAAAGGAACACCACGCTAGAATCTAGGACCTGGCAGGGCAGTGAGGGCGAAGCTGGCAGAAAACACCAAGTTTGGAACCCTGGAAGGCTAGGGTCTCACGCCTGTCTGGGGCCATCCTGACCCACTCCCTGCCCCCACATGTCGAAGGGGCCAAGGCCCACTGAGGAGGGCTGATTTCTCCAAGCCACAAGGCTTGATAGCACTAGAGCAGAAAGCAGGATCCGGCTTCTTAGTCCCCAATTTGGGATTATTTCTGTATCTGCAATGCAAGAATCTGGGCCTCACAGCATTTTCTATTGTGCAACAGATATTAAAATCCAGAATCAAAAAGAAGAGTGTCAGGAAAGGCTGGTGGCCCCGGAGCCCAAACGCTCCCAGTCGGGGACGTTCTGGAGCCGTTCTGATGCTCCAGGGATGTCCACAGACAACCACGGGGGGCACATATCCGGGTTCTCCCTCTGGGAAAAGTGATTTCAGACCCAAGAAAGAAAGAAAGGCCAGAGAAAGGAAGACATATCCTGTCAAAGAGACCATATTAGAGGGCCAGGCTGCTCCCCTCTGCCCTCGCCGGCACTCAGAGGAGGGGCTGCCCCTGACAGAGAACAAGGCAGAGCCCCAGGGAGGGGGAAGGCAAAGCGGCCACAGACCGCTCACCATGAGTACCAGGCGGGGGCTTGTGATCTGCCCCCAGCTGCATCTGGCAGGGGCTCCGGCGGGAGGGGTTCCAGAGTGCACAAGTCCAATCAGACCGAGGAGCATGGCTCCGAGCACAGAGCACCCGCATTCTCCATGCCGAGGCCCCCAGCCCGCCTCTCTCCAGTGGCACCCTTCACCACAGTCCCAGCCTTGAATCCACCTGCATGCTGACGACTCCCTACCCTGGCCCCAGACTGTGTGCCCAATGGTCTACCTGAGATCTCCCTGGAGGGCCAGTCAGACGGACAGATGGATGTGGCCCTCGAGCTCCAAGGTGCCCATGTGGGCGCCCCTGTCCTGGCTGACGGCAGCCCCCAGTCATGCCGAGGCCTAAGCGTGGGCACCTTCGTCCCCACACCCACATCCAGTCTGTCAGGAGATGCTGCTAGCTCTATTTTCAAGACAGACTGGGAACCTGACCAGTGTTCACCACTTTTATGGCCACCGCCTCCTGCCTGGGCTACTGTGTTCACCGTCTGAACAGTACCTGGCTGTGCACTGCAAAGTGGTCCTTTGGAGATGGAAGTTGGATCATGGGACACCTCTTCTCACAGGCACCAGTGTCTCCCTTCTCACTTAGCGCCAAAGCCCAGATCAGGCCCCCCTGCTCCCTGCTTGGTCTGCACTGGCCACGGCTCCTCCTGCCAGAAAGCTTCCCTCCCACATACCTGCACAGCAACTCCTTGCTGCATTCCCGTCTTTGCTCAGTAAGGCCAGTGTGACTTAAAAGAGCACCTGCCTTCACCTTCCCTGTACCTCCGAACCCCTTCACACACTGGTGTCTGGATGTCCTGCACTGTGCCGTTGCTCAGGGCCTGGTTACTTCCCCGTCCCTGGAATCCAGCTCATGAGGAAGGAACTTCATCCTGTCCACTGGTGTCTCGCAGGTGGCCCAACCAGTGCCGGACACCCAGTGGGGCAAGACTGCGATTACAGCGGCATGGATGGGACGGCTCCCAGGACTGGTGGGGACCCCACTTCCCCAGAGGGACGGCACACTGTCTAGTAAAGGTAAGGAGGAAATAGAAGGCAACAGGGGCAGGAGTTTGAATGTGGGAGGACGGGAGGACAGGAGGACAGGAGGACAGGAGGACAGGAGGATGAATATGGCATTTGGTGAGAGAATGAAAGTTGATTTTTGTGTGTTTAAAAGAGTCAAAGATGATGTTACAGGAGAAAAGCCCTTATGGATTCCTCTGAGGCTAAAGGTGTGGATTCCTGTCAAATAGACTGTATGTCTGGGAATGGATAGCTTGTGACGACAGCAAGGCTAGATAGAGCATTCTGGGAAGGCCTGGGGCAGCACCCAGGGAAACTGTCCTGAGCTGTAATCTTCCTGGCACCGGGGAGCGTCCAGACCTGTAAGGTGCTGATGGCCAGAAGCAGCAGCCAGGCGGAGGACGTCCGCTGAGACGGGGACTGCTGCTCCTATGGTCATCACCCGCGGTGCCGGTCGCTCAGTGCCGGGGCGGTGCCGCGGGGCAGGCTTTATCCGGGTGCACCTGCCTCCCGCCTGCGAGGGTCTGACCCTGTCCCAGGAACGGGGGCTCTGCCGGGGCCTGAGGGTGTGAGCTGCGCTGACATGGGCCTGGCGAGGGACTAGTCCTTCCGGTGGTTCCAGCGGGGGTTTACAAAGTGTTATTTGCTGGCACCACAGACCCTCCTATTCGGCAGTGCTTTACAGGTTACAGTCTCACCTGGGCCTCGGAACATACCACAGTGAATGCCACCGTGTCCCTTGGCAGATGAGGAAGCCGAATCTTTGGGCATTTTGGTGCCATTTCAGTGGGAAGCAGCAGCAGCTGGTTTTGACTCCCTGCCTGCCCTCTGGTCCTCTCCTACCTGCCTCCTGCCTCGGGCGGCCTTACGTGGGGTCTTTCTGCTCAGAAGCCACCAGTGGGAGGGGAGAAAGCAGTCCAGAAGTGTTGGGCCTCTGGGCGCCTCCTTCCGCTCTCCATCATACGCCCTGTCCCCGCGAATCTCCTGACCACCCTTCAGTGGACTTGTAATGCACGCCTCAGCCGGAGGGGCGAAGCGCATCTCGGGGCTGGGTGACTGGAGGCTGGGGTGTGAGGGACGAATGCTGGCTGGCAGGAGCTCACGAGGGGGTGTGGGGGGCGGGTGTTTATCAGAAGGCACCGTGGACTAAGGTGGCAGGTGGCTCTGGCCTTGGAGGGGCCACCCGGCCCACTCAAGGCCTGGGTTCGGCTGCGCACGGAGTCTCTCCATCATGGCCTCTGATGCCTGCACAGTGGGAAGGTCACTCCTGCCCCGAGCTCCCAGCACAGCGACGTGTTATCAGAGGTGGCCGCAAGGACAGACTGGAAATCAAAGGCCGTCATGCGACTGGAAGGGCTGCAAGATGACTTCCTGTTCCTTCCTTCACTGCTCCCCTGCCCAGCCCTAGCATGGCCGCTAATTCTGTAGAAATTGTATACTCTGGAAAGACTTCTTTGTCTTTATTTTTCTTTTTAAAACACCACTAGTTTGAGAGAAAATGGCAGGCTGAGTGAGGATGTGGGTCTTGCCGACAGTGAGGACCCAAAGGGCCCCCAGGACTGCAATGGGTCTGCTCGGCACCCGGGGGAGCAGCTTACTCCCACGGGCCTGTACTTCCCTGCCGTCGGGCTCGGGGTCCCTCTGCATGGATTTTCATTCAGATCTGCATTGCTGTCCGCATGACTAAACCCTCTGGGGGCAGGCCCTCTGCTCCAGCCCTGCTCTCTCTGCTAGCTCTCCTCAGCTCAGAGCACCCTGCACTCTGCGAGCTCCAAGCCCAAAGCCCTGGCTTTCGATATGCATGTTAACTTGTGGCCCTGAATAGCCCCTGTGGGCTGTCCAGCCTGCAAAACTGCGAGTGTGTTCTGGGTGCTGGGGTGAGGGGGGTACGGGGGAGGGAGCAGAGCATGAGTAGGAAAACTGACTTTTTAAAATTACCTGACAATTTACTGGGAGAAGTCAAGGGAGAGTATACGTACACACGTACGCACGCACACACACACACACGCACACACACACACACACACACACACACACACCGCACACCGTGAGACAAAAACAATCCAGGGGCATCTTGGAGACAGAGGGGCATCAGAATGTGGAGCTATAGGTGAGCAGGGAGGGTGCAAGAGGCTGATGGGGGCGGGGATTACGAGAAGCATAACAGCCTCCTTCCAGTGTCCACCTGCGGGAAGGGGGGCAGACGGGCATTCAATCAGGGGCGTCAGGCAGAGAAAATAACATATCAGTTCAATGGACTGGGAGCAAACTCTGGAGTGGGGGGAGGTGAGGACACATGGGGAGCTGGTGGCGGCTGGCGGGGAGTTTCAAACATCTTAGATAGAAACTCTACAGCATCTGCTCCATGCTGTTACTCAATGGCTCAGTGCATCAGAGGTTTGTGCAAACATTACCAAGTTCTTAATTAAGGAACAATAATGACAAAAAATCAAACAACACATGTTAAAGACTAACTGCAAGAGGGTTTTCCTATAGATAAAGAGAGAAGGTCTAAACATGCCAGGTAACAAGAGACATGTGCAGGGACTGGTGGGGACTGTATGGGAGGAGGCAGCCGGTGGCCCCTGAGCGCAGGGGCTGGGCTCTGTCTGAGGCCAGGGAGGCACGGCAGGGCTGCGAGGGGCTGTGGAGTGGAGAGAACCAGGGAGGAACCACCGGTTCCTGCGGGAGTGAGGGGCTAGGCGGAGCCTGCTCCCACAGCCGGGGCCCTGAGGAGCACCTGGGGAGCACGCAGCTACCTGACCATCTGGCCACGCCAGAGAGGAGGGGTGCGAGGAGGAGTCCACGAGAACATGGCTGGGTCTCCTCTTCCTCCTGGATGAGCGGAGGGCCCAGCTGCCTGCCCGGGGCCCTCTCAGTGGGACTGTAATGGGGTCCTCAGCTGCCAAAGCAGGCCAATGCTGAGCCTCGGCTACAAGTTCCCCTTCGAGAGAGCGCCTTTTGCAGGTGCTGTGGGGCAGGCAGGCAACAGAGGAGGCAGTGGGCCGGAGGGGTGGGCAGTGAGGGGGGCCCCGCCCCAGCAGCCACTCGGGAGCTTGGTCCCTTCCCGGCTGCCTCCTCCTATACAGTGTGAGTCATGCCAGGCTGATCGTAAAGGGGGAGAGGAAGGTGCAGCAATCAAGACCTCAAAGGAAAGGGAGGCCTAACCTGTTTCAAAAGTTAAAAAGAAAAAAAGAATAAAAAATTTCAAAACAAAGCAACAAGAAAAAATCCTTTAAACTGATTTATACAAAGAAACCAACAAACAAAAAAACTAAATGAAAATGAGGTGGGGAGGAAAAACTGAAACGAAGACAAATATAGACAGGGGGAAGACAAACGAGTGTTAGAGCAGGCGCGGACGGGTAGGGACGGACGCCGGTACTTACGTTTACCTCGGTGATTGCTATATCAACAATGCTACCCACAACAATCAGGGCGTCAAATGTATTCCATGCATCACAGAAATAGTGCTGCATGGGGCAGAGGAGCCGAGGAAAGAGAGAAGAGAGAAAAAAAACCAACAACAAAGGAGAAAAAAAAAACAAAAAGGAAGAGGGAAAATGAAAAAAAAAAGCATGAAAGAAAGGAGAGAAGAGAAAAAAATGAGAAAAGAAAGAGGTTACGCGGGCATATTAAACACGGTCTTACCACTCCACAGTTCTGGCAGCTCGAACCTGGGGAACGGGTCTCCGCAGGGTGGAGAGGCCTGACAAATCTGGGTTAGTTCAAAGGTCGTGCGGGGGCGGCCCCCTGGGGCCGGGGGCCCCCGCCTGCCCCCTTGCTCAGCCCCCAGCTCCTGGCCCCCGTTCAGTGGGCAGGCTGGGACACACGGGAAAAAAGCAGGAGAGGCTCCCACTTTTTTCCCCCACAGGACGACGCAGGTTCAACTAAAAAGCATGACTGGAGGGGGTAAAAACAGGAAATTAAAAAAAATAAATAAAAGGAGGTAACCAGAGAGAGTGAGAAGGAAGGAGGCCGAGGAGGCCGGAGCTCCCTGGGGCAGAGTCATACTCACATTAGTCTCACTGAGAATGACGTCAATTATGCTGCCAATTACGATGAGGAAGTCAAAGACATTCCAGGGATCACTAAAGTGACCCTACGGGGGGGCGGGCAGGACGGGATTAAAAAGGAGTATTAGACAGGCAAGAACACAGTACCATCACCATCAGAACGGGAACACCCTCACGGTGGCCAGGAGCCCAGGAGGGCAGAGCCATCAGGAGGCGGCCAGTCTGACCCACTGCCTGGGGTGGAGGCCACCTGGCCCCCTTCCTCCGTCCATCCCGCCTCCCCACCCTCCTGCACAGAGGCCCTTCTGCTGCCCACCAGGGGCAGGACTGCATGTGGGGGCAGGCAGAGCAGGTTGCAATGGTGCAGGGGTGTGGTTGGACTCTTTTCAGTCTACAGGCAGCATCTCTTGATGCTAAGGGGCCTGTCTGGAGGGAGGGGAACACAGGTGTGTGATCCCTTCGAGGTGATCTGGGAATCAAAAAGGCCCTGAAAACCACTGCTGTGTGGTCCAGAAGGGCAGCCAGGGCGTTGGGCTTTGAGGGGCTCATGAGAACCTCAGCAGCACATAACTAAAACAGGCTCTATAATAAGCTAGTCTGCGCAGATAGGATGAAGGTTCTCTTTGTTCCACTGGACATGCCCTGGGGTTTCCAGGGGCAGCTCCGTCCTGGCGAGCCTTTACTAACAGACAGGAGGCACAGCTGAGGTCAGCCCCATGGGGTGGTAGTGGAGGATATGGGCCAGACGGTGCTGTGGGAGGTGTCGCCTAAGCAGGCCCCCAGACTCTCCCCAGCATCATCATTCCAACAGGAGGTCCTGCTGAAATGCAAATGCCCCCCGAGGTGAATGAAGTTCTCGGAGCCTTTCCTGAGATGGCTGGGATAGTCTGCGTACAGGGCATGGGGACATAGGCTCCTTCAGAGGGAAGCTAGGCCATCGGGCCATGGACAGTGTCTGAGTCCCTCTTTGCCACTTTATCCTGTACACATAGATTTTACTTGTTTTCCATCATATTTGGAAAAGGGAAGTGATGAATGTTTTCAAGATTTTTTTGAGGTACTTGGACCACTGGCCGACAGACAGTAGGCTGTCCCAGATCTCCTGGAGGACTCCAGGGCCCTCTGCAAGGAGTGGACGGGCTCCTTGGGTCTGCACCATGGGCCTGGAGAAGTGTAGGAGCCTAGAAGATGACGAACTGTGACCTCCTGGGGACACCCCAGGGGCAGGACAGTCACATGGGTGGCAGGGAAAGGGCCTAGTACTAAAGACACCTGTCTTTAAAAAAGAACATTTGCTTCTTTAATTTTTCAAGGACTGTTCTGCAAAGGGGACAAGACAGCGCTGGACACAATTTGCTGAACAGCACCAGCATTTTCCTCCTCTGAACCACTAGTTGGCGCTTCTGGGCGATGGGATTCTGGAGCTTGGGGACTGGGTATTGAAGCATTAAGGCTGCTCGGGGGAATTTCCCAGCTCTCTTAAACACTGACAATTCTCCCTTTTTATTTTTACTCACAAGAGCCAAGAGTCTGCTCCTCCATCTCCTCCTGGCTCTCTCTGGCGCCCTTAACACTGCCCTTCCCAGCCATGCCCTCTTTCCAGAGGGATCCCAAGACATGTTGTCCTAGGGCTGTTCTTCTTAGTGTGGGAGGTCAGGTCACAGGGACAGGCGCCTCTTGGTTCCCAGGCATTTCGGCCAAAAGAAAATGGAAACTCCACCTCGGAGACTTGGGACAGCAGACCGGGGAAGCCGAGGCTGGCCAGGGCATGGGTTAGGTGAGGGTCAGCCTGAAATCATGGCTTTCCTGTTGGATTCCCAGCATATTTTTCTGAACAGACTAGAGCCTCTGAGCAGACATCTCTCCCACTGAAGCCACATGCTCTGAGCCTTCAACAGCCAGCCCCCTCGGGCTCTCAGGTGTCACTCACAGGGCGAATGGAGGAGACTGATTTTGAAGGGAGGGAGGTAATGAATGAAGACCCCATATCAACTATAAACATGTATGTGTTTTAAAGTTAGGTTCTGGAAAACACTGGGGGAATATCCCTAGATAGGAGTTCCATCTTTGAGGGTAGGGCTGCTTCAGAAGGGGAGGCGGGGGTCAAGGAAGAGGAAGGAGAGAAACAGGAGCCCGGGCAGCGTCCTGGAGTACAGCACCCAGCCTGGAACACGTGGCAACAAAGCGTTACTGGGGTGGGGCAGGAAGAGACGGGAGGTGGGGGGCTTGGGGCCCAAGGAAGGAGGGTGAGCTGGACGCTCTTCATCCACCAGAGACCTGGAACGGAACGGGTGAGCTGGCCTTGGTCCGCGGCACCAACTGAGAGGAGAGGAGCGAGGGAAGAAGGGCGGAGGGTGGGCGGCGGCGGGGATGAGCATGGAGGTTAATCACCGAGCACGGGGAGGGCGCAGATCTGAAGGGACCCTGTCAGCCTTCCGGTGGGCCCCACATGCCACCCTTTCTCTCCTCTGAAGCTCGTGTGCGTGCAGATGGGGGGAAACAACAGCGATTCCTCTCATCCCCCCGGCAGGTGGTGGGCGGTCGGCTCCCTGAGATCAGCCACATGCCGGCCCTGTCCTCACCAGCCTGGAGGCTTTTGATTGACTTCTCTGTCCTGTGGCTAAACCCCTGGTGGGCCTGGTGCCAGGGCCTCCACTGGCTGCAGAGACCGCGCAGGACCAGCCCCCAGATGTGCACGTGGCCAGAAGGCAGGGAGAGGGAGCATGGGGGGAGGTGACGGGGTCCCTTTAAGAGGCAGCCTGGACTTTCACCCACCTTCCCATCCCCTGCCCCGCAGCCCGACACTCCTGGGCTGGACCAGGAAGCCCGCCTCAGATCCAGCCTCTGGGTCTCTGTTCCCTTTGTTGGCTGCCTCCCCCCACTTTTCCCACATCCCTTCTCCCACGTGTTCCCAGAAACAAGGCGACATCCTCCATTTAGGTAACAAGTTGCCAAGGGAGCTGCGTGGCCAGATCCCTGAGTGGGCAGAGCCTGGAGGCACGGCCCCCCGTCCGGAGCGTGAGAGGGGCGCGCTCTCGCTCTCACGCCCTCTCCCGCCCCCGCCCCCTCCCTGCCCCAGGCCCCACCACCTGTTTTTGCCCACCTCCTCATTTGCTGGAAACCAGGGGTAATGTGGGTTTTGGGGGTATAATGGAAGAAGGAAGGTGGGAAAAACATCACAGACTTTTCCTCTTATGAAATTAGTTTGATCTTCTTTCCCTGGTGACGAGGTCCAGAATGGTAGGAGTTTGGGAAAGGGTTTTCCTGGCTTTCCCTGGAATGGTGAACCAAACCTCTCGATGCCCAACTCTTCAGAGCCAAGCAGGGCTGACCGTACAGAAAGGATGGTGTTTTGGGACTGGGAGCCTTTCCTTTGCCATTCTTAAACCTACAGGTTTTTCCCCTTTCAAGTTGCCAGTCTCTGGGGGCAAGTTCTGAAGCTGGGCCATCCCAAGGAAGGTCGTGTGCGCCCCAGGTGATGCCCACGATCTGCAGGTGCCTACATTGTAGGGGCCACGCCCCATTTACTGGCTGAGGTGGGCTGGGAAAACCTAGACCATACAGTTTTTAGCTTCAGCAGACCATTATTAGGCAGGAAAAACTGCTGCAAAACCATCATATGATGCATTTCACATGCACAGGAATTTTGGGTTTCTTTCTCTTTTGGATTATCTGTGCCCTGATTCACCTCCATCCCCAGAGCTATTCCAAGCGGAAAGACACAGTGCAGTGGTTAAAGAGCATAATCTCTAGAGGTAGGGCATCTGGGTTCAAATCCTACCTCTGTTATTTGCTAGCTGGGTAACCTTGAGCAAACAGCTTAACCACTCTGTGCCTCAGTTTCCCCACTTGTAAAATGGGATGAACATGGGGTTATGGTGAGGGCTAGCTGAGAGCACGTGTGAAGCACTAGCTGTGTGCCTGGCTGAAGTCAGCCCCAAATCAGGCTTCAGTGCTGCTGTGATTGGTGCATCTACCTGCCTCTCTCCTGGTCAAGTTAGTTCGATGCTGGGGGCGGGAATGAGCAGAGGGGAGGGCAAAGCCCAGGTGTGTGGAAGGCGGGGGAAGCTGACAGTTCTGGAATCCTGAGTTCATGGCTCCTCTGTCCCTAAAGCCTTTTCTGCTCCTCTTGAGTCCCTGGCCGGCAGTATAAATACCCTGAGACTCTGAAATGAGATCTGGCGGGCACTCTTTTGAGATGGTTGACAGTATGCAAGTCGTCGTAGTAAATTTTGCTGGATCCAAGTTCATGTAGGCAGTTAACTGCCAGGCTCTTAGGAGCCACTGTCCTGCTGGGGAGACCCAGGTCCCGCTTCCCCTGGCCGGGCCGCTGGGAGAGGGAGTGGGGCCTCCGGCTCTGGCCCCGGAGAGCAGGGCATCTGCGGAGGACACAGGTGCAAGCCTCAACCCTTGAACTCTAGATTCTTAGCTCCTTCTCTGCCCAGAGCAGGGGCTCCTCTGTGATCTTCTCAGAGGAACATAAGCTTTAAAACAGGTTGGTGGTAAGAAGGAATTGGCAAGAAATGCTGCACACATGGGGTGGTGCTGGTTAAGCTTGGGAATTGAGGCAGAAGTCCTTTTCCTTCCATTTCCTGTGTCTCCCTTGTCTCCATTCCTGCCCACCCATCTTCACTGTCTGACTCCACGAGTCCCACAGAGAACAGGTGATCAGGAAGCTGCCCTGTCCCCTTTCCATCTGTTTGGGGTATCTGTCCCAAAACCGCTTCCTTCCAGGGACACACGCTGCCCCAGCAGCATCGCCCAGGCAGGCCTGAGTTGAGATTAGGAGAGCTGAGTGGACAGAGGAGGGAAGGAAGCGAGTCTGAGCAGAGTCCTGCTCAGGGAGGAGACCAAGCAGGGGATTACAGAGCGTGAGGAGAGGCAGTGGGTGCAGAGGGTCGGAGACCAGGCGTCCTTGCCAAAGTCCCCAGAGGTCGTGACTCCACAGCCCGGGGGAGGTGGTCCACTCGACCTGGAGGAAGGGTCACGCTACCTGTTGGCTACAGGGCCTACAAAGGGAGGGATCCTGAAGCCAGGGCAGGGGCCCTGAAAGACAGCAAGAGCCCACTGAGTGAGCAGGCGCTTGTGAGCAGGTCCAGGAGGAGGTGGCTGGGCAGAGGGGGGTGGTGGTGGGGAGGCAGTGCCAGCTCCCGGGGAGGCTGGTCCTTCCTGGGCTCCAGGCTGTGGGCTGAGAGGTGGCAGAACAGAACGAGCCAGGGAGAGGGGCTGCATGCAGCTGGCGGTGTGGCGGGGCGATGTCCCAGTGTGTCTGTGAGGGGAGTGGGCCCCTTGGAGTAACAGGACACAGTGGTAACTGACACCAGGCAGAGACACTACTGGCGTGTTGGGTGGCATGCCGTTCAGACATCAGTGATCATGGGGATGGGTGGAGTCTGATGGAGGCCTAACTGGACACATGGCAGCGGCCATGGCCTGGAGGCAGGGGCAATTTCTGCCTTCCTGCTGGGCTCCCGCCCTGAGCTGTGTCCCTTCAGAAGCCCTGGAGGCTCACACCGCACAGATAGCCTCAAGCAGTGGGACTGGGGCAGGGGGCTTGGGTTAGGGACTGTGTCCCGGCCCCTGCTGAGGGGAGGCTGCGGGGAGGCTGGGGGTGATGAAACTGTTAGAGGAACTCGTGTTGAGTCGGACACCTTCTGTTCTGAGTTCTCTTTAGATTCGAGTTTTCCTCCCCAAAGAAGTTTCAAAAGCCCATATTCACTTATTTATCTCACCAACACCTAATGGGCTCTTACTAGATGCCTGGAGCAGATGAAACTGGGCTCATAGGCTAAGCGCCTTTGGGGACCTCGGGAGGCTCTCTGCCTCAGGGCGCACCTGGTGGGCTGCAGGACCCCACAGCTGCTCCGCACCACTGGTGCTGGAGACAAGCTGATTCGCGCACATCCTTCAGGCCTCCCGGATGTGGCTGCTGAACGTGCGGACCGCTGGAGCCGGGCAAGCTTGGGCAGGTGCGCCGCAGTGCATGCAGGCAGCTTTAAGGTCAAATGGACGCTCGCACTCTGAAGGAGAAGGGAGGGCAGAGGCCAGGCAGCGACCAAGGAGGAGCAGTCCGGCCCCTCAGCTTCGGGAATGGGCTGGACCTCCATCCCCGCCCCTCCACTCAGGAGGGCTCAGCCCACGGGCTCAGGAAGGGCATGGAAGCCAGCCACGGCCGCCGCAAACATGGCTCTGCAGTGCTCGCCCCAGGGATTAGGCCAGCTGGACTGCACGGGAGGGGACCTGTGGCAGGTGTGGCCCACCTGCCATCATTGGGGCCGACCTGCACCCACAGAATGTGAGCACAGCATGAACCAAGTGGGCGACGGCCCTCACTTCCAGGGCTGAGCTTTGTCAGGCAGGCAGGGCACCCTAGCCTCTGCTCCCTTCTCTGTCAGGTGGGCATGATTGCGGGGCACACCCTCAGGGGTCTGGTGCGACCACTTGAGTTCAAGCCCAAAGTGCTGTGTGCCTGCTGGCTCGGGCCATTCCTCGGCCTGTCTGCACCGTCGCTGGGCGGAGCCTGTCTGGCCTTGCTGGCTGTGGCCTGCGCTGCTGCCCTGCCCTGCACCGTGCCGGGAGCCCTGGCCCAGCCTGCCATCCCGTGGGCCTGCAGGTTTGGGCCCTCTTCCCCCTCCCAGGCTGCATGTTCAGGCTTCCTTCCTGGTGGCAGGGCTGGGGCTGGGAGCCACAGGGTACTTTCCCACCGGGCTTCCTTACCCAGTGGGAGCAATTTTCCACATTAAATAATTAAATGTAATAGCTAATACCACCCTTACCACACAAAGGCTTTATGCAAGTCATATAATTATTTTTTATCATTCATAGTGACTTTCAAGCTCTCAAGCTCCAGGCAGGAAAGAAACCTGTCACAATGTTGCAACACTATGCAAATCTCTGGGTACAAAAACCACTGTGGGGAGTCCCTCCCAGACAAAGCCCGTTTGTGCCTGTCTGCATGCGCTGCTGGGCACCAGGTACCCTGCGGACATTCCACAAATAAATAATAATCAGTGTAATGCCAACTCACCAATCAGGCTGCTAGGCAGCAGGTGGGAGGTATGTGACTCAGCGCTGAAGCAGGCTGGGCAGCGAGCTGTTCCTGTTACCCCCGTGCTGCCAATCTCCCTTCCCTTCCCCTTCCACTCCTCTGAATGTGACATACATATGTGGTGAGCTCCTGGGTCCAGGGGTCCCATGGATGGCAGGAGATGCTATGGTTTCTTAAGAGTTTGGGTAGATGGGCTTCAAGTAGAATTGCATGGGGTCTCCCACGGTCCCACCTTAGCCTGCTGCAGGGGCTCCCACGTCGGGGGCACGGCCCTCGAGGGACGTTTGGAATCTGCAGGGCACCACTACGATGGAGGCAGACTGGCATTAAGACTGCGTGGGCGGGGCTGAGGATGTGCCGTGCCCTGCTCTGTGTGGGGCAGTCCTGCCCGGGGACGGGCTGTGGCGGTTCCTGTGTGACTCGACAGACACGCATGCAGTGTGCCACGTGCAAGCAAGACTCACCAGTCAGGACTTAGCTTTTATGCTAAGGTCTCACACCAGTGCTTTTTCATTAACCTCAACTTTTTGAGAAGAATGAATTCTTCTATAAACCCAGACTTTTCCCACTATACTGTAATTTAGGAAATGTATATCTATCTATTTTTCACATTATGTGTACAGATGTGAATTTTCTATACATAAAGATTTAAATTTTCCTCATTTAAGGGAAATTAAGGAGATATTACAAAGTATTTGTTACAAAATGGATGTTTGGTTCTAAGAGGACTGAAGATCGCTGGCCTAAAAGGATGTCTACGTTTCCACACCATCTTCACAAAGGAAATATTCTGCTTGCTCTTGGGGTTTTTAAAGTTGAATTTTCAGGTTGGTGAGGAGACAGAAAGTCATCTAATCCAAGAGACGTTTGTATTTCTCATGGTGGTTTTCTCTGCACTGAAACTTGTCCATTGACCAGGCCCTGCAGCTGACGGAGTCTCAGGTTCCACCGAACACTACCCGTCATGTTCCTCAGATAAACACCCCCACAGGCTTTCACAGGACACACAGGACACTTTTTTGGCACATTGTGGGACAGGTAGCATCTTGACCCCCTGACCCCAATCTGAAATGGCAGTTTCGTCTCCTTGAGTCACAGTGGTGCCCCTGCAGCTTCCCAAAGCCGTATTCTGTGACCATTAGCTCTGGGAGATGGTCACTGGCATTACCGAACCAAACAGCAAGGATCCAGTCCCCTAACAGGCTGGTGGTGATGAATCGCACAGCTTTTACTCCAAGCCCTGACCTGGGGCATCTCAGTGCATCGCCTACCACAGGCCCCAAGTCCTGTACTGAGGAACCTGGCTAATTACAGGTAAGGTCGGGTCTCCCTAATCCGGGTGCCATGTTAGTGCCTCCTGAGTGCCACCCCATGGCGGCCTGTAGTGTTAGGGTGGCTCCAGAGCTTCCACCTCTGCTTTCCTCTCCTGCTTGCACTTGGGGGTTACTGGGGCGCAGGGTGGGTGGGGAATTGAAGGGAGTTTTCCCATAGGATGTTAGAGCTGTAACCCAGAGGCTGGGATTGTTTTGTGAGGATGGAAACAGGGTTCCTCCGCTTCCCTAGAGGATGCTGTCCCTGGAGTTCAGCCTGTTTGCTCCTAAGAGGTACAAGGTGCTATGGTGTTAGCCTCTGGAGGGATATAAACATGGGTGAGATGGTCCCGATCAACAATGACCCAGTGCCTGCCTCGACTGGCCTGCCCCCGCACCTTCTCATCATGAGCCACCGCTGCCCGCCTCTCTCCGTCTCCAGCGACTCCAGGAACAGGCTCCTAGCTGCTCCCCGTCCACCCCACGCCAGTCCATTCTTCATTAAGCAGTCAGCACGCTGGTTCAAAAGCACGAACCAGTTGGTACATTTCCCTGCCCATGGGCCTTGCTCCTGTGGTTTCTGAGGGCAGAATAATGCACACCCCACGGCCCCGGGGCCTGCCAGCCCCCACGCCCTGCTGCCAGGTCTCTGCACAGCTGGGCTTGCCCTGCCTTGGGGCCTTTTCTTTTCTCCACTGAAAGGCTCTTCAGATTCCTCTTCAACCTCCAAGCCTCAGGCTCACTAGCACCTTCCGGACCCCCTTGTCTCAAACAGGCGCCTCCTCCCCATGCTGTCCCTGCAGTGGCCTGTCTCACACCGCCCCGGCGCTGCTCGGTGACCTTGTCCACTACCCTGTGGGCCCGTCTCGGCCGCACTACGACTGAGCAGGCGCTCCACAGCTGTGGGTTGAAAGGAAGGGGGGGAACAGTAGCTGTGACAGTGGAATTGTGTCGGGTCAGCCTGAAGTCACACTTCCAGCCAGTCTGAAGAGGAATTCCCAGCGGAGCTGCCTCAAGAAACAGGGCGTCTCCTGGAGAGAGCAGGCATGTGGAGAGATTTCTGAATTGGTCAAAGATCAGTGATCTTAATGGTGTGCTCTGACATGAATATTCTGACTCGCTTCTCCTTGTTTTCCAGTTCGATAATTCTCACCTACTCATGCATGCACTCAACTTTCACTGGATGCCTCTCAAGGGACACAAAAATGCACATGAAACAGCTCCTGCCTTCAAGGAAATCAGCAGTCTAATTTTTGTCTCCACAACTTGCAAGTCTTACCATTGCAAATGTGTGCGTGCGTGTATGCGGACAAACATCAGCATGTGTCAGCTACTGTTGCACTTTCCGGAGCCCATCTATCAGGTGACTGTTCTCCTGCAAGCGCCCGGCACTTCAGACTTGGAAAGGAAATCCAAAAAGTGCAGATGAAAGCAGGGAAGCCTGAGGGCCCAAGACCAAAGGGCAAATGAGCGGTAAGGGAAGATAAGGGGCCTCGGAGGAGGGGAAGAGCGGGAGTGAGGCGACTGTATTATTTCCCGGAGTTGTTACTTGAGAATTGCTTGCTCTCATTTTATTTCTGATTTGCTTATAAGGAAGAAAATGGGCATTTGCTGAGTATCTACTAAGTGCACAGCAACATCTTAGCTTGTGCACATTTGTTGTTTGACTGCGGGTGTACTGGGGGCTTGTGAATCCCCTAAACCTGCCATTAAAATCCCCCCAACAACAGAGAACTAGGTCTGCGATCTTGGAACATAACTTAGCTTTTCTCTGACCTTCAGCTTCCTAGAGACTATAATCCCTGTCCTACAGGCTGATAGAGGTCATGACTGGGAAATATCTAGTGTAATGGCTGATTTTTCATAGACACTATGTATTACCCCCTTCTTTCCTTGCTCCTGAATGTTACTTAATTTAAGGTACAGGAATCAACACAAAGTGGGTGACTGTGTTTAGCCATTGTTCCTTTGTAAGCAGGAATAAGAGCATTAGGCTGAACAGCATTAGGGACGTCTCATTAGGGACGAATGAGAGGGTGAACTAGGAACCTTACAAGACCCAAACTGGGCCAAGGTCAGGGAGGTCTGTTCTTCAGAAGGCGGCTGTGCGACCAGCCTGCTCACAGCCACCACTGTGCCCCTCATGCCCAGCACACGGCCTGGTATGTTGGGTTCACATATTTGTTGAGTTGTTCTTGAACTTGGGTCTGCAGCAAAACACTGGCACAACAACATTTAGGCAAAGGGTTCTTCAAATAAACAGTATGGCAAATGATAAGGCCTGGAGACGGAGAAAGAGAGGAAATGGTGGGAAACGGGGCTCAAATCTTGTCAAGCCTAGTAGTGGCTGCATTACCCGCAGGAAATTAGAGTGACAGTTGTAGACATTAGTAGCATGGTTTATGCTGTGTCTTCCACAGTCTGACTTCCAGGGTGTATGAGATGAGCCTTGGTACCGTAGCACGGCGTCAGGCAGGTGCTGGGCCGTGCCGCGGGGCGCGGGCCCCAGAGAAGAGCATCTGACCTCCGTGGTCCCGGGCAGTCCTGACTCTGGTAGTGTCTCCTTCACCAGCTCCCTTCCAGTCATGACCCACCCCTTGCTCCCAGCCAAGGGAGGCGCTCAGGGCTATCGATCGGTGCCTCAGGACACAGGAGAAGACAGGAGTGGGTCAATTCATCAGTCTTGGCCTCGCCCTCTCTCTGCCCCTCTGCCCTCAGAGCAGCCAAGGCCTTCATGGCCTCATGGCCTCTTTCCTGAAAGATAACAGGGGCCTCAAGAAAGCTCCCGAAGCAGGAAAATATGGTGGCAGCTGAATTACTGCCCCATTGTTAGCTGACACTATGAAAATGCTGGCAAGACCCTCTGTTTGGGGGCGGGGGTCACAGCCCTAGTTGAGATGTTGTCCTGGTGCAAGGCCTTCATGGCTTCAAGGCTGGTGTCCACTTTGGGGGCAGCACAGAAGCTACCAGGCAGTCTCCAGCCAGCAGCTGGGATGTGCAGGACGAGGTTCTGTTCCTGGGGCAGGGCCTGGTAAGGGCCAGGTAGGGACTCAGGGCTCTCAGGACTCAGTGTCCCTAGGACACTAAAATGCTAATCAGCACACCCAGTTGTAGGTCCAAGGGCCTGGGAAAAAGAGGGGCTCAAGGCCTCATTCTGCAGATAGCTGCCAGAGCAACCCCGGGCCACACTGCCCATTTCTCTGGCCTCCTGAGGACCAGTGCAGGGAAGGGGTGGGGTTGACCAAGGCAGGAGAGCCATGCCAGGGAGGGCCTGCTGCCTGTCAGGGGGAAGCCACCATTGTGAGTGGACTTCCTGTAGAGCCCTACCAGCTGGACAGAGTGGGGGGGACAGGCGGGCCTCAGACTTCATGAGGTCAGGGCCGCTGGGCTGAAGAAACAGAGCAGAGCAGAGGCGGCTGTCCTGGGAAGGAAACGGGGTCCAGCGCTGGGCTTCTGACACAGCTGTTGCCCTGCAGGTGGAAGGGGCCGACCAAGCAGATTCTGAAGTTCCTCTGCTGCTCCAATCACATTTCAAGGGCGTGCCAGACATGGGAAGCTAGTGCTGGGGCAGAGTTCTCTCTCCATCCCTCAAGTCTGAGCGACTCTGGGCCCCGAGACGGGACAGTGAGCCCAGGGCTGAGACGGGACAGTGAGCCCAGGGCTCCGGGTTCTGACCCAAGAGAGCTGGGGTACCAGGAGGGCCAGGAAGGTTCTCACCCTGGTTCCGTCACCTCTTCAGGCTATTCTCAGGCAAAGAGAGCTGAGTGGGGGGCTGCGGCTTTGACCCCAGACTGCTGCCGGGGGCCCCGCTCCGGGGAGGCTCGTAGAGGCCGCGAGGATGGGCTGTTCCCCGAATGGGCGGCAGCTAAGCAGAGGGAGGTGAGCCTCCGAAACAGCAGCCCCTGCTTCTCTACCCTCCATGACCCATGTGGAAGCCCGTGGGGAGGAGAGAAGTTAGGAGCCTTCCACTGGGAGGAACGCCCACCTTCCTGGGCAGACCGACTTCGGCTGAGCGGAGAGGCCTGACCCCCCTCCTTCTCCCCCCACGGCTCTTGCTGAGCCACTGTCCCCAGCGAGTCCCAGGCACCCAGACGCCACCACCCCTCTGCTGCGGGGACCTGCGGCAGGCAGGGTCTGTGACTGGTGCTGCCTCAGGCCTGGCGCCCTGGCTCTGTCCCCGGCTGGTGTCAGAGCTGCCCCCAGGGGCCGGAGCTGCGGGGCCGCCAGGGCCACCCTCTGGGCCGTAAAGATTTGCCGGTGTCTCACCTTCCTCCTGCCCTTCTCACCATGGGTAACGTTCAGTCTGGAGCTTTGACTGGAATTATATTGAAACTACAGATCGGTTTGAAGAGAAATGACATCATAACAGTGAGTTTTCCAATTCAGGACCATGATAGATCTCTCCACTTACTAAGTTCTCTTTAATTCCTCTCTATGAAATGTTATAGTTTTCTCTGCAGATATCTTAGACATTTTTTTGTTAGATATATTCCTCGGCTTTTGATATTGTATTTTTCAGTGCTTATCTAAAGTGTTACAAATTTGTTTCTGTCTTTGCTGATAAAATCTCAGTTCATGGTAGAAGGACACCCCGGCGACCTAGTCACCTCCAGACCATTCTAAGCAGAGCTTCTCCACGCTGACCAGCCTGCTCCCGCCTGACCCCACAGGACCCAGGAGCACCCAGTTCCCTCCAGGGCCGTCCCCTGTTCTAGGGACGTGATTTCCTTTGGCTCAATATCAGGTGTTCAGATCGGCATTGCCATCATCCCACTCTTCAGGCGCCACCGCAGACCCCTGAGGTCCGGGGGGGGCCAGACTGCCCCAGACTGGTTCATACGCACCCACAGGTTTTGTGTGTGTGTGTTAAGAACAGAGTGTGAGTTTAGTGAGTGCGGCAGTTGGATTTGCGGCAGGGATTTCCGTGAGTGAATTCATTTTCCACAGAGGGGTGAGGAGAACAGATAGGAATGAGACCTCGGGAACCTCGGTCCCCATGGAGACAGCGAGGGAATGAAGCAAGGCTATCAGGCCATTGGCTGGCCGACGGGCCGGTCACAGAGATGCCCGTGTGGGCAGGAGAGGCCCAGCAGTGAGGACCTGGGCAGCGGCCCCGGCCACGAGGAAGGCCGGTCCTCCCGTCCTGCCGCTGCCTGTGCTCGCGCGGCTCCTGCCGACAAGGGCAAGCACGCGTCACGACAGTCACGCCCATGAAATAAAAGGCTCAGAAAAGAGTCCTGGCTAATGGTGAGAGGTGGAAAGTCCACCGTTAGAAGCCATTCGTTCCTGGGCAAGATCCAGCTAGGATTTCTACCAGAGTTTCGAGTAGTTTCTGGTTTGTTTTTCTGCTCGAGACCTTTGGGGACACTTTTCCTGAAGTCTAGTCCTCAGCCAGGAGCACAGTGCGATGAGGGCCCTGGGGACCCCGGCTCCTCGGTGCCCTTCCCGACCGGTTGGCCTTCCTTGGCCGGCCACGCCCAGCAACCCTGACCCTCTACTGCAGAAATCCTGTGCAGATATTCACAGAAAAGACCCAGTTCCTTTCTCTTTACACCATGGACTCACCCTGGCCTGTGTGAGATGCAAAGGGCCCCAGGATGGCTCCCTTTTTTTCTGGGGAAAAGTTTTTCTTCTGCTACCCCATCTTCCGACAATAAAAAACCAGGGGTTGAGGAATGAGGCGGCCCTTTGTAGTGTGGACACCACACCGGCTGCTTCCGAGGAGACTGGCTTGTCCCTCCACCTGCAGGATTTAGGTGGAGCGGCTTTCAGGCGGAGGCCCTGCAGGGATCCATTACATTCGCTTCTTGGGGCAGATTTGCCCACCACGTCTCCTGAGCACATGAGGTGTGATTCAGGGAGCCCACGGCGGGACTCTGCAGACTGCACCAGACCATCAAAAACACATCTGAGTCAACTGTAGAATGACTCAAGCCTTTGAAATATTTAAGCCATATGTCTCATGAAACTAGGTGAAAATGATTCCAGGTTCCCCACTAGAGGCTGTCATCTCACCTGAGACTGAAGCTCACCTTGGCCATGACCTTGCATCGCCGGCCCCACTAGCCATGTTGCTGTGGGATATGAAGCTGCCAGCACCCCTGGGCCACATGGCTTGAGATGGGGCCACAGGTGGGCCCTACAGAAGGTGTTCAGGGACCATTCAGTGGTCTGCTCTAGATCAGGACAAAATTTATGCCCCCAAATGGGACTGGGGTTGGCTGAGAAAGTGAAAAAGCATATTTGTTGCCCTGGAGGAGGGAGGAAGACCCCACTGTCATCGCCTGGGCACGTCCACTGGGAGTCTCACTCTCTGAGCGGCAGCCGTGGTGCTTACGTGCTCTCTGGGAGGGAGGAAGCGTCAGCGCTGTAAGAATGCTGCTCGTCTCGTCTCTGAAGCCCCTCAAAGGCTGCTTCCCTCTTTCCGAAGAGTACCCGGCAGAATGTGTGACGTGGAGGGACGGTAACAGCTTGGTGTGGGGGGGTTACACTGACTGTAAAGTCAGAGACACTGGAGTCTATTCCCAGGTCTGCCACTTAGTAATGCTGTAATTAATATTACATTTAATTGCTCTGAGCTTCACTTCCCTCTCCCCTAAGATGAAGATGCTAATATCTGTCTTACAGGGGTGTTTGAGGATTACATCAGTGAAGTATGTGTAGCGCCTGGGAGGCCACTGAGAAATGCCAGTTGAATATCGATTCAAAGAAGATGATGACTGTCCCGCCCAGGAGCCCGGGCCCAGTGCACACAGACCAGCACTCCTCCATCCCAAGTTATCTGGGACATGTGAAATTTTGAATAAAAATGGGATCTATGGTCCATTTTGCTCCTGTTGATCTGTGTTGCATCTGGAAGAACTAGTAAGGGACAAGAAGAGAGGGTTCGGAAAGCTGGAGGGTGTTCTCCGGGCTTGCGACTGTACAGTCCTCTTAGAACCAACTCTCTCCTCCTCATCGCCCTCTGAGGGCTGTGGCCATAGCCAGGGGGCCCCTGCGGTGCTGTTACCCCTGCCCTCAGAAGCAGCTGCCCTTGTTGTGAGCCCTAGCTCAGTGGGTGCCGGTGATCCTGACCTGTCCTCAGGGGCAGAGGATGGACGGTGTTGCCCAAAGCGGTTTGCTCCTCCATTACCCAGGAGAGTGGGGGTGGAGCTGGTCAGGGAGGGCACAGATGACCCAACATCCCTACCCTGTCTCATTCAGCGATTGGTTCTGATCTTCTCTCCAAACCTATTTTTCTAGAAGTTGCTTTCAGGCAGCGAAGCACAGACTTTTGCAGTGCATGGGCGCAGCGATAAGCAAGGTGAGCAGCCTCGGTGGTGAGACACGGAGGCCCCACAAGCCCTGAGCCCCGAGCACGTGCAGTCTGGCTGAGCTGTTCCCACGAAGCTGGGCTGGGCAGCCAGGGACATGGGAATAGAGTGGGATGGAGGCCTGAGCGGGTCTGGGGCTGGGCCCGGAGAGGTTTGGTTTGCCAGTCTGTGGGCAGAGACAGGGTGGGAAATGGGGGAACCATCACTTGCCTCCCTGGAAGGGGAGACTCAGCTCCGGGAGGAGTCGGTGTTCTGTACAGCGTAGCCACGGTCTAGGCCGTGAGGTCGGGTTCTATTTCAACAAATTGGCCTGGTTCAACTCCTGGCTGGAGCATTTATTGTCAGAGAAGCTGTGGCCCTTCACTGGTCACTCCCGCCCCTCACGCCCCTTCACAGTCCCAGCGCCCCCCACCCCGTCCTCTGGCGTCTGCGCGCCAGACGCCTCTTTTCGGAGGCCTACCTTGGGCTTGAAGGCGACGAGCTTCAGGACCATCTCCACGGTGAAGAGGCCAGTGAAGAGCATGTTGAGGATGTTCATGGCGATTTTGAACAGGCAGCTCTGGCCGTAGTGCTGTGGGCAGGGGAGGCAGGACCGTGAAAACCAGGCAGTGACCTCCCAGCTCCCACCACCCTCCTCTCGACACCTTCCTGGAGGGGCCCCGGGAGCCCGTCCCCCTATCCACAGGCACTCCGACAAGTTCCTCCCTGCTCTGCCGCCCCTGAAAACACAGGTCACCAGGGTTCTGTGTTCCTGCTGTGAGTGGGGACTGTTGAAATCAAGAGAACTCTCGCGTGAGCTGATCTCCTGAAGGCAGGTGGGCGTAGGGCCAGCCCCCACACCAAGTGCCTTCCTGACATTACTGCACGACTGACATTCATGCCTGCTCTGCGTTTCCTTCAGTCTCTTCATTTTATCAACCCAGGGGCCTATGGATTCTTTCATGAGGTCCCTGAGAGGAGGTCATTCTTGAGAAGGGACGCTGGTCTTCTCTAGCTGGGAGAAGAGGGCAGTCCCGCTGTGCCTTCCTTGGCCAACATGAAGGTGACAGGCCAGGCCGATCATGCAGCCAGTCCCCACTTCATAGCCACCCCCAGCCTTCTCCCCCAGGCGGGGACCAGGGCCCCCGGGACTGACCTGCATGGCTAAGCAGATGGTGTTGAGAAGGATGAGGACAAACATCAGGTATTCAAAGTAGGTGGAGTTGACCACGTACCACACTTTGTACTGGTGCTGGTTCTTGGGGATGTATCTCCGTAGCGGCCGGGCCTTGAGGGCATATTCCACACACTGTCGCTGGGAGAGGCGGGTGGGGAGGGGCGAGAGCCGGGTCAGCAGCTTGGAGGATGTGTGGGACAGGGGAGGAGGGAGGTGGGATGCAGATGAGACTATACACCCCAGGGGAGGGTTTTCCTGGAGTCCGAGAAATAATCTGTTCTAGCTCATTTCAGGTTTCAGATGTATTTGGACATTTTTTTGATTTTCTAGTGCTCCCTCAATTGAGGAGGGAATCTCCTCTCCTCCAGCTCCTTAGCAAGATCCAGTCGAGGGCTTCACGTCTCCTCTTTTTCAGCTCAAGGTTCCTGGTGTGCTGCAGACACTTATCTGGTAAATACATGGTCACTGACCACTCGTGGCTTCCTCCCTGGTCACTTCCTGTGTCACAGACCCCTTGGGGCATGTCTCTCCCCAGTCTGTCTTTCCTGCCCTAAATCCATCTCCCTTACCTACCAACATCCACAAGATTGGGTGACCTAGTCCGTGGGCTGGGATGAGCTCGCGGCCGACTAGGCTCTTGGGACTCTGGCGCAGATCCAGGCCAGGCCTCTGCCCTGTGCCCAGACTCCCGACCCGGGCGCAGGGCACTCCGGCCCCGCAGCCTGACCCAGTCTGCCTCGTCCTGTTCTCTCCATCTCTGCTACCATTCCCCTGACAGTAGATCAGGGTCTAATTGTCCCGTAGCTACAGTCCCTGGCTGCCCTTCTTTCCTCTCTCACTTCCAGTCTGAAGTCCACACAGCAGCCAGAATGATGTGCCTAGAGCCGAGATGCTGGCGTCCAGCCCAGGGGTCGGCTGGCCTAACTGGGGTAGAGCTGCGCCAGGCTCCGCGCCATGGGCGGGCCTTATGCCCCTCAGACGGGATCTCTCTCCCATGGGCTCGCCCCACTGGGGCGCTGACCCCGCTGACTCCCTGCTGCAGCCCCCAGCAGCTTCACTCATGGGCTTACTGGTACCTTCTCCTAGGCCAACAGACAGAACACCGGACATATGGGCCATAGACTTCTGTGTCTGCCTCCTTCCCTCGCTTCACTCACAGGTCTCTGTTTTAATTTAAGAAACCATTTAATGGTGTTTTCCCAAGGCCATCCTCTTCCCCTCCTCATTCCCTCACTGCTCCGGTTTCTTCGCCCTTTGCCAGCGGGGGCGCTTTCTAACGTCAGCGTCTAGGCAGGGCACGCACTGCTTTTGCGCAGCTCCGACCTGAAGCCCGAGGGCCTTTTGCCGAGGGGCAGGCAGGCGATCTCAGCGCCCACGGGGTCTCCCCCTGCCCGCAGCCTCTCCTTTGGGGGGCCCCAGGCCACCACTGCTTTTGCTCCCCGCGCCGCCCTGCGTTCCCCTGGGCAGCTCCTCTCCTTCCCGGGAGCTACCTGGTTCTTGTCCAGCTCGCAGTTCCGGTACTCCTGCTCGCCCTGCTCCTGGAAGGTCACAATGACGAAGCCCACGAAGATGTTCATCATGAAGAAGGCAATGAGGATGATGTAGGCAATGAAGAAGACGGAGATCTCCACGCGGTGGTTGTGGACGGGGCCCGCGTCCTCCGTGTGGGAGTCGATGGAGCGGTACAGCAGCCTGGAGGGGACACCCCCCAGAGGGAGCTGGAGCAGCAGGGCCGCCTCTGTGGGAGCGGGGCTGCGCCACCACAAGCACCCCGGGGAGCGGGCATGCGGGGAACGGCTCTAGGCTGGGGCTCAGACGATTTGGGCCCAAGTCCCGGCTCTGCCACCCACTGGCCATGTGACCTTGGCCAAATCCCTTGGCCTCTTTGAGCCTCAGATTCTTCATCTGTGCATGGAGACAATGATTCCTGACTTTCCCACCTGGCAAGGGCACTTGATATAACCTATATGAAGGTGTTTGGAACTGTCAAGAACGATTTTAATGTAACATGAGGCGTGGACATTGACTTTAAATACTGGAAATGTTGGTAAATACTGAACAGCTTTGCCAACTGGCACGCACTTGGAGGGTGTTACAGAGAAGTTAATTAAATCTATTTGAGAGCAAATATCCATTTAGGTAACAATACTCTATAAAAAATGAACCACGCTTATTCAGATCAACAATGGCCTGGACTTGCACGTAGGTAGTTTACGTGAGCCTGGGGCCCAGGCTGTGTCACTAGCAAGCGTGTCTTTCTTCACAGACAGGGAAGACCTCCTCTCCTTTGTTCTCTGCACAGCCTTTGGTCATTCTCTAGGTATCATCCATATTTTGATATGTAATAATGGTGACTCTCATCTAAGATCACATGCTATCACTGACCTATAAATATTTAGAATTTCCTAACTTTTAGATTTATCTGGGCACATAATTTGGTGGGGGGGGTACAGGGCGAGCAGGTGTATTTGGAGCACCTCACGGGCGGCCGCCTGATCGAGGTGGTGCAGTGCAGAGGCTGACCGGCTGGCCTAGGCATGGGAGAATCACTTCTGCAGGGGAGTCTGGGCCCAGGCTTCCATCCCTGTCTTATGTCACTGTAAGTATAGACAAAGCCTTCTCTCGGGAGCCTGGGGCAGTCTAGTAAGACACACATCTCCACCGTCTTTGCCCACACCAAGTGCCGCTTGGAGTGCCTGTCCTGAATCTTGTGGTGGCCCAGGGGTCCACAGCTGAGAAACTGCCCCCACACCCCACTCCCAGATGCCATGCAGGTGACAGCAGAGACCCTTGTCAATGTGGCTCGCTCTAGGGTTGGGAAGGGGAGCTAAAAGAAGTTCACTGTTGTTGGAATTTCTGAAATGTCGACATCTGGAAAAAGAAGAGTATGTTTCAGCAGTTGCTGTGGCCTACAGATTGACTGCTCAGGAAACACGTCCTCAGCTCCTGGGAGGACGCAGGCGAGTGCGAGCTCTGGGAAGGAGCGTGGGACATTAATGACACTGGGGGAATACGTGTGGGGCCAAGGCCCTGGGCTCTGACATCAGGCGGGCAGGCCTTGATCTGTGCACTTACTCTGGCCACCCCTCAAACGTGGAGACAGTGAAGAGAGCCATCATGGCCGCCAGAACATTGTCAAAGTCAAACTTGCTGTTCTCCCAGCTGCGCGGCTGGACGATGGGTTGGTCAACCTCCCCATCCTTGTATGTGATGTAGTTGCCCCTAAGAAAGGAGGAGGAAGTTAATTCTGGGGTGTCCCATCTCCCCTCACACCTGGCCCACCGGTGACCCCTGGCTTGCTGGGGGACTGGCTAGGTAACAGGTGACTGGCTAGGCTTAAACCCCACAGTCCAGCCATGGGGAGCTGCAGAGGTAAACCTCAAGTAGACAGCCTTACATGCTATGTTAGTGGGACCAAACTACCTACGGGTAAGGTCCAGCTTCCACCGCTGTTGGAGAAAGAATGGGCTGTCCCTCATCCCACACCAAGTCCCCAACTTCCCAGAGCTGGCCGTCCCTGGTGCCAGCTGCCCCCCAGCTGTACTCACTTGCATTCTGCCTCAGTCTGTTTGGAGCTATCTGAACAGGTGTAGAGCTTTCCCTGGAAGGCAGAAGAGCAACATGATTGGAGACGTTCGCTATCGATGAATCAGTCAAAGAATTAGTGGTGATTATCTCTACTGCCCAGCACCAGGCTAGGGATTTGGGACAGAAGGGTAGGGAGAGCAGAATCCAGGTGGGGAAGACATGGCTCACATATGTAAGGTCACCAGTGAATAAAGATGCTCAGGGCCTTGAGTTCTGCTGTAAGTCAACAAAAGGGGAACTCCAGCCCATGCAATTCCAGGACTGTGGCTGGGCCTGAGAGGAAGGGGGAGGAGGAGCTGGGCCTGGAGAGGCGAGGGGAGGTCAGGGAAGAAGCCTCGGACAGGAGAAGGGCAAAAGTCGGGGGTGGTGTGGAAAAGTGCAGAGGCCAGTCCACATGTGGCCCTGGGGGCCTGCCCAGCGAGCAGAGTGAGAGAGATCTTGCAAGAGGCAGGGCAGAGAACTCGCTGGGGAAGGGCTCACTCCATGCTGACAGTAGGGAGCTGCTGAGTTTATGCAGGTGACTGACACAGGCTTTGAAGGCTAAGTCCCTTTCTTGCTGGAAGGGCAGGGAGCTGGAGGGCAGGCGAGGTGGCTAAGGCCTGTGCTGAAGCATTCCAAATGCTTCCCCTACTGGTTTGGGGAGCTGAGAGGAGGGAGGCTGGGGGGGACAGTCATCCTGTCTGACCCAGGCCACTGTCCTCCTTTTGCTGGTGTGCCCGGGAATGCTGATGGGAGGAGAAGGGAGCAGGGCCACACAACTAAGCCAGGGCTTACCTTGAAGAGCTGGACCCCAATGCAGGCGAACATGAACTGGAGCAGCGTGGTGACAATCACGATGTTCCCAATGGTCCGGATGGCGACGAACACACACTGTACCACGTGCTGCCGTAGGACAAGAAGGCGGGCGTGTGTGTGTGCATGCATGCATGCGTGTGCACCAGCCATCAGCATGCATCTACACATGTGTCCATGCTTGCACACACATGTGCACTGTGTGCATCCATGTGTGCGTGTGTGTACACATGTGCATGTGTGTGTGTGTGATGTTTCCAGAAATGCTTGCAGCCTGAGCTCCCTCACGAGCCCCAGGCCTCCCTCAGGAGGAGCATAGGCAGCTCCTTTGCACAAGTGCGGAATCAGACTCAGGGCCATGCACCTTCCCAAGGGCCCAGGTGATGGAGCCAGTGGGACTCAGAGTGCCCCACTGGGCTCTTGGTGATGCCGGGACAGAAGCTCTGCTAGCTTCCCAGTTCACATGGGTAGGACTGCAGGGACCTCATCTCCATGAGGATCTCTGGGTCTGTGGGGGGGTCTCCTTTCTGCAGGGGTTTTGTTTAGAAGTTCAGATTAGAATGGCTGCCCGTCACTGTTCTGTTCCTCGTGGAACCAGAACTTGAAGTGGGCTGGGAGGTGCAGGAGGGACCCCCAGGCCTGACCATCACCTCCTCTCTCTGCCCTGCCTCACCTCTCGGCCCCCACCCACCCGCAGGCCGGCCAGCGCTCCCGGGCTGAGCCCCCCCCTGCCGCCCCTCTCACCTTTAGCCCCTTGGCCCTGTTGATGGCCCTCAGGGGCCTGAGCACTCGCAGCACCCGCAGGATCTTCACGACGTTGATGGCGCTGGACCTGGCGGAGAGAAGCAGGCCGGGCCGTGGGCACCCCGGGTTTGCTGGAGCCGAGATAGTGGGGTGGGGGGGTCCTGGTAGGCTCATCCCGGGCCAGTGGGGCCAGGCAGTCACTTTTGGGGACTTTCTCATCCTGGGACCCTTCTCTACTACCATTTCCCACCCTCTAAGAACCTGGAACTTGCCTGTGACCCTGGGGTTTTCCCCCTCAGTGAGTAAACAATAGGAAAAGCAACGCCCCATGAATCACTAGCAATGTGACGAGCTCCTAGGGAGTTTACAGCGTCCAAGGGAAGCCCAGCCTGCCACCTGCCAGCGAGTCGCTGGGATTAATTTCCTGACTTTTCTGAGCCTTCATTTCTTCACCTGTGAAGCGGGACGGTAACCCCCTCTCACGGTCGTCGCAGGGATTAATGAGGAAATGTTATGTGAATCATTGAGCTGTGCGCTGGGCGTGTATTAGAACCGAATAAACGGTAGCTTTCCTTATTACACAGGATGAAGCCATCACTGAACTTGAGGAAATACTGCACAGACGGCAGCACTCCCGGCCTTGTAGCTGGACGTGGCGGGTGTCAGGGGGACCCTCTAGGTGTGGGTTCTCAGTGTGAGCCGTTCCATCTGCATGCGAAGCCCACTCCGGCCCGCAGCACACTCAGGACCGGAGGGAATGAATCATACAACAGGTTCCATGCCTGGGGCGCTAGGGCCCAGACAGATGACGGCACCTGAACAATGTGAGACCCACTGGCCAGTGCCGATTCCACTCCTGCGGTGAGGGCGATGCGCTCAACAGGGAGCTGCTAGAAAAACCTGTTTTCTCTGGTTCATGGCTTGTTTACCGTAAGGAATTCAAAGGGCATTCCCAGCCACCCGAGCATCTCAGGGAGGGAGTCTGCCCTGAGTCACCGTGGAAGGCATGTACGGGTCAGACGGGGGCACAGGCTGAAGGGAATTCCTGGTTCAGGGTGAAGTACGGATTTAGTGGTAGTGCCAGGGTTAGCATGGAGGCCTGCAGGCTCCCGGGCGGGCCCGGGGCGATGCTGTCAGTCATCACAGAAAAGGGGCTAGCTCCCGGTGCCCCCACCTCCACTCTCTCTGGGCCGACCTCGAACACACCCGTGGGAAGCGCAGACCGACACCCCTCCTCTCTGCCATCCGCGTGACCCGGGCAAGACTGTGTCCTGAACCTCAGTCTTTCCTTCTGCCGGGCGGTGAGAGCAGAGCCTGCCAGCACCCTGGGTTTCTGTGAGGACCGCGGAAGCGTGTGCCCTGCGGGCGCTTTCAAAGCGAAAGCGCAGGTGCATGTCAGCAGCACACGGGACCGGGGGGACCGGCGGCCGGGCCCCTCAGCCTCAGGAAGCGGGCAGCCTCGGCTGTGTGGCAGAAGCCCTTGGAGAGCTTTTAAAACTCCTAAAGCCCAGGCCGTACTTCAGACCAATTAAATAAAAACTGGGGGGAGGGGCCCAGGTAAATGTCTTTTAAAAAGCTACTTAAGTGACCGCACTGCGCAGCCCAGCTTGAGAAATAGGAATTCCCCTCCGTCCCCCCTGCCCCTCCTCTCCCAGGGGCGTCCACTGCACAGGCAGGTGAGAGGGAGGGCGGGGGCCGAGGCTGAGGCCGATCGTGGCGCGGCAGACCCCGAGCTGCGGGCAGCCGTGCACCCTGGGGGAGGGGCGGAAGGCCCTGGACACACCGCTCTCATGACAGCCGGGCCGGGCCCTGCCCGTCATGGCAGGACCCAGATATTTAGGCGTTCTTGCTGGATCAACCTGCCCCAAGTGACACACCACTGAGGACACGGTCACAAGAGATCACAGCCCCCTGGCACATGGCAGTTATGCTGGTGGCCGTGCAGGAAGGCCCTCAAGTCCTGGCGGCCCTCTCTGACACCCGCTCCTAGCTGCATGGCCCCACGGACTGAGGGAGCCCTACTCACTGGATGCCGAAGGAGATGAGGGACACGCTGACCACCAGCAGGTCCAGGATGTTGAAGTAGTTCCGGCAGAAAGAGCCCTTGTGCAGGAAGGCGCCATAAGCAGTCATCTGCAGGGAGGCAGAGAAACCCGGGCGTGAGCTGCCGGCCAGACTCCAGACACCAGGCCACTTTCTCCTCCCACAGCAGCCCCCCTCCGCCACCGGGCAGGGCCTAGCTGAAGCGCAGTGAGGGGACCGGTGGCAGGCAGGGCTGCAGAAGGACGCACACTCAACCCCAGGAACGCGGTGATGCGGCCGTTACCCCCACCAGGGAGTCCCCCGCCCAGGCGGTACAAGTGGCTCCACCTACCAGACCATGCCAGTCTCTTCGACCCTGTGTCTGGCCCTTTCGCATCAGGCCTGCTACCCCTCTCTCATTCCCCTCTGTCCCTCATCCTGTGTCCATGGCTCCAGCCTTGAGGGGCCTGCCCAGACCAGGTGTCCCCTATATGCAAATTGCTCAACCTTCACTCCCAACCCCATCTACCCGGGGCCAGCTTAGGACACTAGGCATCTAGGCAAGGTGGGGCATGCCAGAGGATGGCCGACTGCCTGGTTTTCCTCAGACCTCCCGGTTTAGTGCTGGAAGTCCTGGGTCCAGATGACCCCTCACTACTGGGCGGACTGGGACAGTTGGTCACTCAAAAGCCCAGGGAGCAGTTCTACCCATAACTGGCAGTTAGCATCCCTCCGCCTCCCAGCCTTAAACAGGGCTTGTGATCTGTGCCAAATATTCTGAACTCAATTCTGTCGTCATTTCTAGCCTGCGTGTCCTTTAAGGCTGGGGCTGTGTGTTCAGAGGTGTGATGTAGTCATGATTAAGGGCACAGGTGCTGGGGGCAGGCTGCCTGAGTTTAAAGCCCGACTATATCATATATCCTGGGGCAAGTCACTTAACTTTCCCGCGTCTCAGCTTCCCCATCTCGGAAATGGGGGTAAGGATAACATGTTCTCTGTGGGGCAGTAGCACCAGCCGAGCTGTACATGTAAACACTTAGGACATTGCAGATGTAAGTTCCACAGAAGCACCAGCTGAACTCGGAGCCAGACAGCTTGGATGTGAACTCTGACACCCTCCCAAATGAGGGAAGTTCACCTTCCTCCTCTACAACGTGGGCATACTGTGCCCCGTCTCTGGGAGGCACATGCAGAAAACCACATTAAACCTGGAAAACCGAAAAGGGAGGCATGATGGTGACTGTTACAGGACGTGGCTGTTACTGCCTCCCTCAGAGAGGAGTGTGGAGCGCTGTAGACACTCCACAAAGGGCCTTTCCAATTCTGTTGACTTGAAATAAGGGTGAGTGGCTTTCCAGGTTAAGGACTGTGAACGGCTGTTGGCCATGAAGCGTCAGCCAAAGGGAGACAGAGAAGCTCCCTGGTCAGCTGGGGTCCAGTTGATCTCTTTGGAATCAGAGCATGCCAGGGCAGCCTGTCCACAGAGCAAGTGGAAAGCAAGCACAGGGGAAGTGGGCAAAAATAGCTCTTGCAACCTAATTCTTTGCATTTCTCTGTGGCCACAGGCTGTCCCAGGGGACCCAGGCACCTGTGTCCTGCGATGGCTTCTAGAAGTGGTGTGTTATGTAAGAGGCTGCGGGGGAATACATTTGCAGATTTCCCTGAAGGCCTGCCATGTGGAGGGGCTTGCTGTCCTGTTCCTGAGATCTAGGGGACTGGACTTGGGCGGCTCCCATAGTTCCTGTTAACCAAAGAGCCTGCAGAAAGCCAAACCCCTTCCGCAGAAACCTCACTTAGTCTTAGAAAAGGCCCTGGGTCTGACCCCACCTTCCTCCCGGCTGGATACTGTGACGGCACCACCGAGCCCCCCCAGAGTCTCTGCATTCGGGGGAGCATTCCTCGAATGGGTGGACTAGGGGGTTCACAGTGCCAGCTTCTGTCCTGGGACCTTGGGCCCATCTTGTCGGGCCAAGCACTCCAGAAAGAGCGTGTGTGTGTGTGTGTGAGACACAGGCCCAGGCGGAGGCAGAGGAAGAGCAGCCACAGGAGAAAGGGCAAGGGCACAGCGGAAAACGGGGCATTGGTTTGAGAATTACCTGTGGCATTCAGAGCACCAGAGAAGGCCAGGTTCACACACTCAGTGCCATGCCCTTCCTTGACCCTGTTTCGCTGACTGCCAACCACCCAGTTCTTGCCTGAGCCGCTGCCCAGGAAAAGCCTACCCGGGTGCTCCCAGCCTGAGGAGAGCGGGAGTGGGCGTGGGTGGCCGACTCTCTGAGTGGAAGGGCGGGATGTCCTATCCAGCCACGGGTGACCACTGCCCCTCCAGGCAGCTCTTCTAGTTATGAAATGTGCCTTATCTTTTGTAACTTCTACTCACTAGGCCTGATTCCACCTCTCCCTCTCAATGTGACATTCCTTTGCAGAACTCAGGCCCACTGTTGTGGTCCTACAAGCCTTTTCTTACAAGACCAAACATCCCCAGGTCTTCCAGCGGTTCCTGTTACTAAACATCCCTCGGCTGACTGGATGTCGTCCATGCCATGGCAAGACATGGGCCTCTGGCGGGGGCCATGGGAAGGAGGGCATGGAGGTGTCCTGGGGGTTGGTGTGTATACCTAGAAGCACTCTGAGCATAGAGAGAGAAGAGGGAGTGTGGAAGGGAGGGAAGAGTCTTGCCATGACAATATTCACAGAGAGCTTTCACTTCTGCCTCATGGCAATCTTGAAAGAAAACAGCACCATTGAAGTCCACAAGGGAAGCTCTGTACAGGGATCCTGGGGCCTGGGCGCAAGAAATTTTGGTTGTTTGTGTGCTTTCCTAGGTCTGAAGTGCAGGAAAAATCAGCCGACTATGGAAAGAGGGTTTTACTGTGTGCATCTCAGTGCAGTCAGGCAAGTCTTCGTCCACTTTCCCTGGTCAGACCTGCTCTTCACAAGTAGAAGGGGAGCCCATGGGCACTCTTGGCAGCTGGACCCAGGGATAGAAACTGGGGGTCTGTACAACGGAGTCTCTCGGACAGTGGAGGCACCCAGCACGGCCCCACGCCAACTGTATGTGGCTGTGACAGACTGTCCCATGCATTAAAGGGCCACTAAAGGGCTGGGCTGTGACGGGGAGTGCCCTCAGGGAAGGAAGGGTCTGCAGCTGGCACGGCTCATGCTCAGCTGTGGACATCAGTCTGCATCGGCCCCAGGAATGGGGGAAGGGAGCCTGACTCCCTGGGAGGAGGCGTCCCCGGTGAGCCCCTGGGAGGAAGACACTGAGCAGGGGCATGTGCTTCAGAGCCGCCCGCTGCCTCGGGTAAGGGGAAGCCGCCCCTGCTCCGAGAGAGGAGCCGGACGCACTTCCCCAGCTCTCAGAGCTCGCACTCGGGAGGCCGGGTGAGCTGCCTTGGCGGCACGTCGGTTTAGGGGCTCTGACACATGCTGGGAGGGCTTAGAAAGAACAATAAAATAAGTAATATATTGATTACATATTAATATAAATAATAAAATAAAACTTAGGCTCTCCCTCATCCCATCCATAAACGGGGCTGCCGGCACCCAGGGCTGCTGGCACAGGCGAGGCCAGGCCTGGGCGCCATCCGGCGGCTCCCGGATCGGTTCTCGCCCTCTGTGCACAGCCTTCCAGGACAGTCCTCCCTCCCCCGTGCTTCGGGCAAGGGGCCTGGTGACAGCGTTTCAGCAGGTAGCTGAGGGCTCATGAGTAACCCACAGCTGTGTGTTGAAATCCCTCGGAGACTGTCCCCAAGTCATGCATTAGGGCTGCGGTTCCTGCCACAGGCCCGGCCTCCGCCAAGCTGCTAGTGTCTGCCACAGGCACCGAGAGAGGGTCATGGGTGCCCAAAGAGGGTGGACAAAGGGACTCTTTCACACCCCATGAGCTGTTCCACTTTCAGAGCGCATGTGGCATTTCCCCGGGGGAGGAGAGGAGAGCTCTATGCAGGGGCCGGTCATCAGCCCCTGGAGGTGGGGTGTGGGGTGCGGGTGCGGACCTGGGCACAGCCAGCCATGCGCTTCTTCCTGGCGGGAGGAGGTACTGTGGTGGGAGGGGCTTTCTGGCCTCTGAGCCTGAGCAAAGCACCTCACACAAAGTGAGGGGCAAATACTCCTCCCATTTCAGGCTTGAGAGCAGAAACAAGAGTGAGAGAAATGAGAGAGGAAGGAGGCAGGCGGAGCAGAGACAAAGGGGGACACGCTGCTCAGGCTGCGTATTACCTTAAGGATAATTTCTAACGTAAAGATACTAGTGAAGACGTAGTCGGCATTGCCTAGGATCTGAAAGACAAGCACAACTGGATTAGTGGCTCTGCGAGTGAACCCGGCGCCGACAGGAGCACGTGTGTTAGCAACAGACAGAGCGAGGGCCGGCGCCAGCATGAGGGCCACGGGAGGGGCTCGGGCTTTACCTTCAGAGCAATTTCAATGGTGAAAATGGTAGTAAAAACAATATCAAAATAAAACAGAATCTGCAAAACAAAAAGAAACAGGGAGGGGATGGTTGGGGATGGGAGGAAAGCAGGATGGTAGGGGTCAGCAGATGTCCACCAAACAGGGAATCACACTTCAGAACCACCACACGCGGCACCAGGCCTGCGTGGAGACAAAAATGAGTTCTGAGACAAGGGGGTCCTGAAGCAGGGCTGGCAGCTTAGTGGCCCAGAGGAGTCCCCACACATGGGAGGGAGCTTCTGGGCTGGGCCCAGCAGGCCCTGGGTGTGGGCAGCACCAACTGACGGAGACACCTAAAAGGACACAGGAGGCTTGTCGCACGACAGACAGCAGGGTCTGCTTTTTGCAAGACGATACAAAATGCTTAAGTCGTGTCAGTGTGACTTAGCCAGCTAGCTTTTCACGCTGGTGGGAATTTGTACTGGTGTGTGTCCTCTGGAGCACGGGAGGGCACATCTTCTGGGAGAGGCCTGCCCAGGCTTGGTACAGGCGGCATGGTTTTACGCGTCACTATTTCTCAGGTGATGGATCAGAGCGAGGACCAACACCTTTCTTGGTGAGAAAGCTCCGACCAGCTGGGCTGCAGAAGCACTCAGCGGCTTGGCATGGGACGGCTTTAGGTTGCTGGCCTCTTCTGTTCATGGCTGCCTGCTTGGGATTGACAGCGTTTTGAGGCTTTGAGATACATCAAGTCTTATTTTAGCCTTTAATGTCCTTGATGAGCCTTGGGTGGGTCTACAAATTTAGTTTTCTACTCTACAGAAGGTCACTGAGGCTGTCTTATATGAGGTCAGCCTCACGAATGGCACCTATCTGCCAATGCTTCCCCTTCTCCCCAGTGGGAAGGATGCGCAGAGCACACTGGGAGCAAGGCAGGAGTCAGCGGCCACTCTTCACCAAGCTTAGGGCGAACCAGACCCCTGGGGACTTCTGCAGGGCCATGGAAGTCCTGGCCTTTGCCAGTCAGGTACCTGAATCATTTGGGTGCATGTTCTCTTACTTGCTTATGGTCCTAAGATGGGTTTCTACCAAAGCCCTCATCTCGTAAAGAAATGCTTACTGTGCATTTGATTATGAGATTTGGAACCGGACTCCTGATGGAAGAATGAGGTCATGAGGCCACCATAGAGCTGAAGGAGCCATACAGGGGGGAGGGGTGCAGGGGGCAAAGGCAGTGCGTACGTGGTTCCGGAAGGAGGTGTGCCGGACGGGGTCCTCGGCAGCCAGGGAGACGCTGCTGAGCAGGATGAAGAAGAGGATCAGGTTGGTGAAGATCGTGTCGTTGACGACGCGGTGGCACTGGAGACGGAACCTGCCCAGGGGACGGGAGAGGAGACGAGTGTCAGGAAAGGAGGGGCCCTGGAGCAGCTCCTGCTCTCAGCTTGGAAAAGGTGCTGCTGGTTTGGGAGTGGGTCTTCAGCCCAAAGGCCTCCTGCTGGGAGTAACTACAACCATGCTCTGCTCTGCTACCAGCCATGGGCACGTCTGCACCGGCCTTTGAGTTCTGAAGCACTTTCACAGAGAACTTTTGACATTTTGGAGGATTATGTCTGAGACCTTTGGAAATCTAGATTTTCAAATACTGCTGTGACATTAACAACTGGCTTTTTTGGGGGACTTCTTTTCCCCCATCAATAAACAAGATCACTTTATAAGTTCTACTTCATATTCTTATGTACAGTGAACAACAGAGCCAGCAGAGATATGTACTTGAGGTGGACTAAGCCCACGCTCTGTCTAGGCTGATTTGCTCCTGTGTAAGAGCTTTGAGTGGCAGTTACAAAGAGCTGTGCACACGGGCCTCTGGGCACTCCTTGACAGCACCACAAATGCTGGATCCTTGAATGCCAAGGGTGTCTTACATGCTATCTCATCATGACAGCTTAGGGGACAGAAGGGGATACGGGTATTACTATCATCTTTGTTTTATAGATAAAACCACTGAAACCTGTGAAGGAAATGCCTGCCGAGAAACACAGATTGGAGAGTTCAGGGTAGTGTTGGTGTTGGGGGCCAGGGCTGGAAACCAGGCCACAAGATCTCTCCTCCTGCCACTGTGGTTGATAAAATGCTCTGAGAGACCCTGCTGCTGGAGAAGCACGAAATTCTGGAAAGGAAAACCCTTTGAGACAATTCCGGTTTCCTGAGCATTAAGAGGGGTCTGCAATGATCATCCCCTTCAAACAGACAAATCCACTGAGCTGGGAATGTGTGAGAGGGAGCCAGGAAGGGCAGGCTGAGGGCAGGTTCCAGAAGCAGTAGTGACAGGTGGAAACCACATCTCAAGGTAGACTTGAGGTGGGTGGAGGAGCCTGAGACTCTCTGGCTGAGCCAACATCCTCAAGGTCATCTGAAGGCTTCCCAGTCCTAATTTAGGTCCACAGGAATCTCGCCAACTAAGATGAAGTATTGAAATTACATTCAAAGATCATTAAGCACATAGGAAGACAAGTCACTAAGATGGGAAATGAGAAGAAACACAGTTTGCTAAGACCCAAAGATTAGCATATTGGATCTATCGTTTGAAATATTTAAGAGGATAAAGGGCTTGATCACAAAGAGTGATGAATCAACAGGAAACTGTTAGATATAGACAGATGGATATGGAAAATCAAGCAACAAATGGAACTGTCTGAAATGAAAAAAATATAACAGTTAATATAAAAACAGGTTTAAACAGTAACATAGATAAAGTTGGAGAGAGAATTAATTCATTAGAAGATACATCTGAAGAAATTATCCAGAATGCCAAAAGAGATAAGGAAATGAAAGTACACAAGACACATTAAGAGACAGGGAGGAAAAGATAAGAAAGTCCAACACACGTCTAATTGGAGTGCTAGAGGAAATAGGAGACTGAAAGAGAGGCAGCAGGTGAAGAGATTGTGGGTTCTTTTCAAGAATTAGCAATTCTTATTTAATATTGAAGGTCACTTAAGAACTGAAGAAAAAGTTATGAGGAAGATGGCGACATGAGCAAGGTGGCGGAAATCTCCTCCCCAAACCATATATATTTATGAAAATACAACAAATACAACTATTCCTGAAAGAGAGACCAGAAGATACAGGACAACAGCCAGGCTACAGCTACACCTGCGAGAATGCAGCACCTCATAAAGCAGGAAAGATACAAAGCTGCGACCCAGCGGGACCCGAGCACTCCCCGACCCCAGCACACCGGCGGGACAAAAAGAGTCAGAGCGGGAAGGGAGTGGAAGCACAGGCCCGCCAAATAACCAGTCCTGGTGATCTGTGCCAGGAGCACTGACACATATCACGTGGTGTATCGGAGATTGGAGAGACAGAAAGGCAGGATCTGAGAAGGACAATGCAACTGGGGCCGCTCAGCTGGCTCCCTGGGACAAAAGAAAAGCACACGCTTTCTTAAAACTCTTAAAGAGACAAGGGCCCAGCAGCAGAACAAAATCGTCCCAGCGCACTCAGCCCAGCAGGCTGGGAGTATTGGGGAATCTCGGACCCTTTGACCAGTGGCTGGGCAAAGCAGCCACACTGAGGCTTCCCACAGAGATCAACAGCCTGATAGGCTAGGCTGAGGGTGACCCCGCACACAGGCATTTCAGGGGATTATCCCAGAGACTGCTTCCCGGTGTGCAAGAAAACAGCTCAGGCCCCTGAGAAGGGCAAGGAGAACAACAAGCAGGAAGGGACGTTGTTCTCCTTGCTGACACAAGTGATGCCTACCAGCGACCACTTCTATCACCATGAAAAGACAGAGGAATATGGTACAAACAAAGCTTAGCCAGACAACCCCAGAGAGGGAGCCTGATGGGATGGACATGCACAATTTTCCTGAAAAAGAATTCAGAGTAAAAGTCATAACCATACTGATTGATCTACAGAGAAACATGCAAGAGCTAAGGGAGGAAGTGAGGAAAATGAGGAAAGATAATGTAGAAATGAGACAAGCGATCAACAGGCTTCGCAGCAGACTGGACGAGATGCAAGAGACTGTTAATGGAATAGAAATTAGAGAACAGGATTACAGAGAAGCTGAGGCAGAGAGAGATAAAAGGATCTCTAGGAATGAAAGAATATTAAGAGAACAGTGCGACCAATCCAAACGGAACAATATTCGCATTATAGGAGTACCAGAGGAAAAGGAGAGCGAAAAGGGATAGAAAGTGTATTTGAAGAAATAATTGCTGAAAACTTCCCTAAGGTGGGGAAGGAAATAGTCTCTCAGACCATGGAAGCTCTATCAACAGATATCAACAGATCTATCAACACAAGGGACCCAAGGAAGACACCACCAAGACACATAATAATTAAAATGGCAAAGATCAAATATAAGGACAGAGTATTAAAGGCAGCTAGAGAGAGAAAAAAGATCACCTACAAAGGAAAACCCATTAGGCTATCATCAGACTTCTCAACAGAAACCTTACAGGCCAGAAGAGAATGGCATGATATATTTAATGTAATGAAACAGAAGGGCCTCGAACCAAGAATATTGTATCCAGCACAATTATCATTTAAATTTGAATGAGGGATTAAACAATTTCCAGACAAGTGAAAGATGAGGGAATTTTCCTCTCATAAACCACCTCTACACGATATCTTAAAGGAAAATAAGAGGTCACCAGAGAAAATAAAATCATAGCAAAGAAAGCAGACCATCCAAATACTAACTTAAGGCAAAGAATAAAACACCTAGTGTATAAAGAATGGAGGACAAAGAATAGGAAGGGAGAGAAAAAAAGAATCATGGGACTCTGTTTACAATAACTTAACAAGAAAGTTAAGTTAGACTGTGAGATAGTAAAGAAGCTACCCTTGAACCTTTGGTAACCATGAATCTAAAGCCAGCAATGGCAATAAGTACATATCTATCAATAATCACCATAAATGTAAATGGACTGAATGCACCAATCAAAAGACACAGAGTAATAGAATGGATAAAAAAGCAAGACTCATCTATATGCTGCTTACAAGAAACTCACCTCAAACCCAAAGATATGCACACACTAAAGGTAAAGGGATGGAAAAAGATATTTCATGCAAATAACAAGGAGAAAAAAGCAGGTGTTGCAGTACTTGTATGAAACAAAATAGACTTCAAAATGAAGAAAGTAGCAAGAGATAAAGAAGGGCATTACATAATGATAAAGGGGTCAGTCCAACAAGAGGATATAATCATTTAAAATATATATGCACCTAACACAGGAGCACTGACATATGTGAAACAAATACTAACAGAATTAAAGGAGGAAATAGAAAGCAATGCATTCATTTTAGGAGACTTCAACACACCACTCACTCCAAAGGACAGATCAACCAAACAGAGAATAACTAAACACACAGAGGCACTGAACAACACACTAGAACAGATGGACCTAACAGATACCTACACAACTCTACATCCAAAAGCAACAGGATACACATTCTTCTCAAGTGCATATGGAACATTCTCCAGAATAGGCCACATACTAGGCCACAAAAAGAACCTCAGTAAATTCAAAAATACTGAAATTCTACCAACCAACTTTTTAGATCACAAAGGTATAAAACTAGAAATAAATTGTGCAAAGAAAACAAAAAGGCTCACAAACACATGGAGGCTTAACAAGATGCTCCTAAATAATCAATGGATCAATGACCAAAGTAAAACAGAGATCAAGCAATATATGGAGACAAATGACAACAACAGCACAATGCCCCATATTCTGTGGGATGCAGCAAAGGCAGTTCTAAGAGGAAAGTATATTGCAATCCAGGCCTATTTAAAGAAGGAAGAACAATCCCAAATGAATAGTCTAAAGTCACAATTATTGAAATTGGAAAAAGAAGAACAAATGAGGCCAAAAGTCACCAGAAGGAGGGACATAATAAAGATCAGAGAAGAAATAAATAAAATGAAGAAGAATAAAACAATAGAAAAATATCAGTGAAACCAAGAGTTGGTTCTTTCAAAAAATAAACAAAATAGATAAACCCCTAGCCAGACTTATTAAGAGAAAAAGAGAATCTACACACATAAACAGAATCAGAAATTAGAAAGGAAAAATTATGACAGATCCCACAGAAATACAAAGAATTATTAAAGAATATTATGAGAATCTATATGCTAACAAGCTGGAAAACCTAGAAGAGATGGACAACTTCTTAGAAAAATACAACCTTCCAAGACTGACCAAACAAGAAACAGAAAAACTAAACAGACCAATCACCAGCAATGAAATTGAATCAGTAATCAAAAAACTACCCAAGAACAACCCCCTCGGGCCGGATGGATTCACCTCTGAATTCTACCAGACATTTGGAGAAGAAATAACACCCATTCTCCTTAAAGTTTTCCAAAAAATAGAAGAGAAGGGAATACTTCCAAACTCATTCTATGAAGCTAGCATCACTCTAATACCAAAACCGGGCAAAGACCTCACCAAAAAAGAAAATTACAGACCAATATCCCTGATGAACGTAGATGCAAAAATACTCAACAAAATATTAGCAAGCTGAATTCAAAAATATATCAAGAGGATCATACACCATGATCAAGTGGGACTCATGCCAGGGATGCAAGGATGGTACAACATTCGAAAATCCATCAACATCATCCACCACATCAACAAAAAGAAGAATAAAAACCACATGATCATCTCCATAGATGCTGAAAAAGCATTTGACAAAATTCAACATCCATTCATGATAAAAACTCTCAAGAAAATGGGTATAGAGGCCAACTGCCTCAACATAATAAGGGCCATATATGACAAACCGACACCCAACATCATACTTAACAACGAGAAGCTGTAAGCTGTTCACCTAAGAAGATCAGGAACAAGACAGGGATGCCCACTGTCCGCAGTGTTATTCAACATAGTAGTGTAGGTCCTAGCCATGGGAATCAGAGAAAACAAGGAAATACAAAGCATCCAGATAGGTAAAGAAGTCAAATTGTCACTATTTGCAGATGACATGATATTTTACATAAAAAACCCTAAAGACTCCACTCCAAAATTACTAGAACTAATATCTGAATTCAGCAAAGTTGCAGGATACAGAATTAATACACAGAAATCTGTTGCTCTCCTATACACTAATGATGAGCTAACAGAAAGAGAAATCAGGAAAACAATTCCATTCACAATTGCATCAAAAAGAGTAAAATATCTAGGAATGAACCTAACCAAGGAAGTGAAAGACCTATACCTGAAAACTACAAGATACTCCTAAGAGAAATTAAAGAGGACACTAACAAATGGAAATTCATCCCATGCTCTTGGCTATGAAGAATAAATGTTGTCAAAATGGCTATACTACCCTAAAGCAATCTATGGATTCAATGCAATCCCTATCAAAATACCAACAGCATTCTTCAAGGAACTGGAACAAATAGTTCTAAAATTCATATGGCACCACAAAAGACCCTGAATAGCCAAAGCAGAAGGAAAAATAAAACAGGGGGAATTACGCTCCCTGACTTCAAGCTCTACTACAAAGCCACAATAATCAAGACAATTTGTTATTGGCACAAGAACAGACCCACAGACCAGTTGAACAGAATAGAGAGTCCAGATATTAACCCAAGCATATGCAGTCAATTAATATATGATAAAGGAGCCATGGATATACAATGAGGAAATGACAGCCTCTTCAATAGCTGGTGTTGGAAAAACTGGACTGCTACATGTAAGAGAATGAAACTGGACTACTGTCTAGCCCCATACACAAAGGTAAACTCAAGGTGGATCAAAGACCTGAATGCAAGTCATGAAACCATAAAACTCTTAGAAAAAAACAGAGGCAAAAATCTCTTGGACATAAACATGAGTGACTTCTTCATGAACATATCTCCCCAGGCAAGGAAAACAAAAGCAAAAATGAACTAGTGGGACTATATCAAACTGAACAACTTCTGTACAGCAAAGGACACCATTAGTAGAAGAAAAAGACATCCTACACTATGGGAGAATATATTCATAAATGACATATCTGATAAGGGGTTGACATCCAAATTGTATAAAGAGCTCACACACCTCAACAAACAAAAAGGAAATAATCCAATTAAAAAATGGGCAGAATATCTGAACTGACATCTCTCCAAAGAAGAAAGTCAGATGGCCAACAGGCACATGAAAAGATGCTCCACATCCCTAATCATCAGAGAAATGCAAATTAAAACCCCAATGAGATATCACCTCACACCAGTAAGGATGGCCACCATCCAAAACACAAACAACAACAAATTCTCCTACACTGCTGGTGGGAATGCAAATTAGTTCAACCATTGTGGAAAGCAGTATGGAGGTGCCTCAAAAAACTCAAAATAGAAATACCATTTGACCCAGGAATCCCATCCTAGGAATTTACCCTAAGAATGCAGCAGCCCAGTTTGAAAAAGATGCACCCCTATGTTTATTGGAGCACTATTTACAATAGCCAAGAAATGGAAGCAACCTAAGTGTCCATCAGTAGATGAATGGATAAAGAAGATGTGGTACATATACACAATGGAATATTATTCCACCATAAGAAGAAAACAGACTTCTGGGAAGATGGTGGCATGAGCAGGGTGGCAGAAATCTCCTCCCAAAACAATATATATTTATGAAAATACAACAAATGCAACTATTCCTAAAAGAGAGACCAGAAGATACAGGACAGCACACAGCCTGCATCTACACCTGAGAGGTCTCGGCACCCCGTGAGGCGGGTGATACAGAGCCGTATTCTTGCCGGAACCGAGCACTCTCCCACCCCAGTGCACCGGCGGGAGGAGCAGATTCAGAGCCAGGAGGGAGTGGAAGTACAGGCCCATGAAATAACCAGCCCTGGTAATCTGCGCTGGGAGTGCTGACACACATCACTCGGTGTATCGGAGATTGGACAGGCAGAGGGTGCAGGATCTGAGCCGGGGAAAGCACCCAGGTCCTTGCAGCCGGCTCCCTGGGAAAAAAGAAAAGCGTGCGCTTTTTTCAGCAGTCTTAAAGAGATAGGGGCCCAGCGGAGGAGCCGGATTGTCCCAGCACACTCAGCCCAGCAGCCTGGGAGTACTGGGGAATTTCAAACCCCTTGGCGGGTGACTGGGAAAAAGTAGCCGCACTGAAACTTCCCACAGAGATGAACAGCCTCCCATTCATTCCCGCCCCCGCCAGAGCTACAATGGGCCCTGCAGAGTGGCAGGGCAGCAACTGTGGAATAGTGGAGGAAAAGCGCCACCTACAGCATCCTCATAGAATCTACTCCCGGAAGGCGTTTTTTTTTTTTCTCTTTTCTCTTTTTTCCTTTTCTTTCTCTTTTTTTTTATTTTGTTTTTTTCTTTTTAAAAGTTTTAAAGGGCCCAGCTGACATACGTGGCTCCTACCAGTGACCACTTCTATCGCCATGAAAAGACAGAGGAATATGGTACAAATAAAACTCACCCAGACCCACACAACATGAAAGAGGGAACGTGAAGTGATGGACAGGCACAACCTTCCTGAAAAAGAATTTAGAACAAAAATCATAACCATACTGATAGATCTACAGAGAAATATGCAAGAGCTGAGGGAGGAAGTGAGTGAAGTGAGGAAAGACAATGCAGAAATCAGACAAGCCATCGACGGGCTTAGCAGCAGACTGGATGAGATGCAAGAGACTGTTAATGGAATAGAAATCAGAGAACAGGAATACAGAGAAGCTGAGGCAGAGAGAGATAAAAGGATCTCTAGGAATGAAAGAATATTAAGAGAACTGTGTGACCAATCCAAACAGAACAATATTCGCATTATAGGAGTACCAGAGGAAGAGGAGAGAGAAAAAGGGATAGAAAATGTATTTGAAGAAATAATTGCTGAAAACTTCCCCAAGCTGGGGAAGGAAATAGTCTCTCAGACCATGGAAGCCCACAGATCTGTCAACACAAGGGACCCAACGAAGACACCACCAAGACACATAATAATTAAAATGGTAAAGATCAAAGATAAGGACAGATTATTAAAGGCAGCTAGAGAAAGAAAAAAATCACCTACAAAGGAAAACCCATCAGACTATCATCAGATTTCTCAACAGAAACCTTACAGGCCAGAACAGAATGGCATGATATATTTAACGTAATGAAACAAAAGGGCCTCGAACCAAGAATATTGTATCCAGCACGATTATCATTTAAATATGACAGAGGGATTAAACAATTTTCAGACAAGCGAAAGTTGAGATAGTTTGCCTCTCATAAACCACCTCTACAGGATATCTTAAATGGACTGCTCTAGAGGGAAGCATTCCTAAGGCTAAAAAGATGTCACGAGAGAAAATAAAATCATAGCAAAGAAAGTAGACCATCCAAATACTAACTAAAGACAAAAAATAAAACACCTAGTATATAAAGAATGGAGGAGAAAGAATAAGAAGGGAGAGAAATAAAGAAACATCAGAAGGCATTTACAATAACTTAACAAGAAAGTTAAGGTAGATTGTTAGATAGTAAAGAAGCAACCCTTGAACCTTTGGTAACCACGAATCTAAAGCCTGCAATGGCAATAAGTACATATCTATCAATAATCACCCTAAATGTAAATGGACTGAATGCACCAATCAAAAGACACAGAGTTACTGAATGGATAAAAAAGCAAGACCTATCTATATGCTGCTTACAAGAGACTCACCTCAAACCCAAAGATATACACAGACTAAAAGTGAAGGGATGGAAAAGATATTTCATGCAAACAACAAGGAGAAAAAAACAGGTGTTGCAGTACTTGTATGAGACAAAATAGACTTCAAAACGAAGAAAGTAACAAGAGATAAAGAAGGACATTACATAATAATAAAGGGATCAGTTCAACAACGGGATATAACCATTATAAATATATATGCACCCAACACAGGAGTGCCGGCATATGTGAAACAAATACTAATAGAATTAAAGGAGGAAGTTGAAAGCAATGCATTCATTTTAGGAGACTTCAACACACCACTAACTCCAAAGGACAGATCAACGAGACAGAAAATAACTAGACACAGAGGCACTGAACAACAAACTAGAACAGATGGACCTAACAGACATCTACACAACTCTACACCCAAAAGCAACAGGATACACATTCTTCTCAAGTGCACATGGAACATTCTCCAGAATAGACCACATACTAGGTCACAAAAAGAACCTCAGTAAATTAAAAAAGATTGAAATTCTACCAACCAACTTCTCAGATCACAAAGGTAAACAACTAGAAATAAATTTTAGAAAGAAATAAAAAAGGCTCACAAATACAAGGAGACTTAACAACATTCTCCTAATTAATCAATGGGTTAACGACCAAATCAAAACAGAAATCAACGAATATATGGAGACTAATGACAAGAACAACACAAAGCCACAACTTCTGTGGGACACAGCAAAGGCAGTTCTAAGAGGAAAGTATATTGCAATCCAGGCCTATTTAAAGAAGGAAGAACATTCCCAAATGAATCGTCTAAAGACACAATTACTGAAATTGGAAAAAGAAGAGCATATGAGGCCCAAAGTCACCAGAAGGAGGGACATAATAAAGATCAGAGAAGAAATAAATAAAATTGAGAAGAATAAAACAATAGAAAAAATCAATGAAATGAAGAGCTGGTTCTTTGAAAAAATAAACAAAATAGATTAACCCCCAGCCAGACTTATTAAGAGAAAAAGAGAATCTACACACATAAACAGAATTAGAAATGGGAAAGGAAAAATAACGATGGACCCACAGAAATACAAAGATTTATAAGAGAATATTATGAGAATCTATATGCTAACAAGCTGGAAAACCTAGAAGAAATGGACAGCTTCTTAGAAAAATACAACCTTCCAAGACTGACCAAACAAGAAACAGAAAAACTAAACAGACCAATCACCAGCAACGAAATTGAATCAGTAATCAAAAAACTACCCAAGAACAAAACCCCCGGGCCAGATGGACTCACCTCTGCGTTCTACCAGACATGTAGAGAAGAAATAACACCCATTCTCCTTAAAGTTTTCCAAAAAATAGAAGAGGAGGGAATACTTCCAAAACTCATTCTATGAAGCTAGCATCACTCTAATACCAAAACCGGGCAAAGACCTCACCAAAAAAAAAAATTACAGACCAATATCCCTGATGAACATAGATGCAAAAATACTCAACAAAATATTAGCAAACCGAACTCAAAAATACATCAAGAGGATCATACACCATTATCAAATGGGACTCATGCCAGGGATGCAAGGATGGTACAACATTCGAAAATCCATCAACATCATCCACTACATCAACAAAAAGAAGAATAAAAACCACATGATCATCTCCATAGATGCCGATAAAGCATTTGACAAAATTCAGCATCCATTTTTGATTAAAACTCTCAACAAAATGGGTATAGAGGGCAAGTACCTCAACATCATAAAGGCCATATATGACAAACCCACAGCTAACATCATACTTAACAGCGAGAAGCTGAAAGCTTTTCATCTAAGATTGGGAACAAGACAGGGATGCCCACTCCCTCCACTGTTATTCAACATAGTACTGGAGGTCCTAGCCACGGCAATCAGACAAAACAAAGACATACAAGGCATCCAGATTGGTAAAGAAGAAGTCAAAGTGTCACTATTTGCAGATGACATGATATTGTACATAAAAAACCCTAAAGACTCCACTCCAAAACTATTAGAACTAGTATCTGAATTCAGCAAAGTTGCAGAATACAAAATTAACACACAGAAATCTGTTGCTTTCCTATACACTAACGATGAACTAACAGAAAGAGAAATCAGAAAAACAATTCCATTCACAATTGCATCTAAAAGAATAACATACTTAGGAATAAACCTAACGAGGGAAGTGAAAGACCTGTACTCTGAAAACTACAAGACACTCCTAAGAGAAATTAAAGATGACACTAACAAATGGAAATTCATCCCATGCTATTGGCTAGGAAGAATAAATATTGTCAGAATGGCTATCCTACCCTAAAGCAATCTACAGATTCAATGCAATCCCTATCAAACTACCAACAGCTTTCTTCAATGAACTGGAAGAAATAATTCTAAAATTCATATGAAACCACAAAAGACCCCGAATAGCCAAAGCAATCCTGAGAAGGAGGAATCAAACAGGGGAATTACGCTTCCTGACTTCAAGCTCTACTACAAAGCCACAGTAATCAAGACAATTTGGTATTCACACAAAAACAGACCCACAGATCAGTTGAACAGAATAGAGAGTCCAGATATTAACGCAAACATATACAGTCAATTAATACATGATAAAGGAGCCTTGGACTTACAATGGGGAGATGACAGCCTCTTCAGCAGCTGGTGTTGGAAAAACTGGACAGCTACATGTAAGAGAATGAAACTGGACTACTGTCTAGTCCCATACAGAAAGGTAAACTCAAGGTGGATCAAAGACCTGAATGTAAGTCATGAAACCATAAAACTCTTAGAAAAAAACATAGGCAAAAATCTCTTGGACATAAACATGAGTGACTTCTTCATGAACATATCCCCCTGGGCAAGGGAAACAAAAGCAAAAATGAGCAAGAGGGACTATATCAAGTTGAAAAGCTTCTGTACAGCAAATGACACCATCAGTAGAACAAAAAGGCATCCTACAGTATGGGAGAATATATTCATAAATGACATATCCGATAAGGGGTTGACATCCAAAATATATAAAGAGCTCACGCACCTCAACAAACAAAAAGCAAATAATCCAATTAAGAAACAGGCAGAGGACATGAATAGACACTTCTCCAAAGAAGAAATTCAGATGGCCAACAAGCACATTAAAAGATGCTCCACATCGCTAATCATCAGAGAAATGCAGATTAAAACCACAATGAGATATCACCTCACACCAGTGAGGATGGCCAACATCCAAAACACAAACAACAAATGTTGGCGAGGATGTGGAGAAAAGGGAACCCTCCTACACTGCTGGTGGGAATGCAAATTAGTTCAACCATTGTGGAAAGCAGTATGGACGTTCTTCAAAAAACTCAAAATAGAAATACCATTTGACCCAGGAATCCCACTCCTAGGAATTTACCCTAAGAATGCAGCAGCCCAGTTTGAAAAATACATATGCACCCCTATGTTTATTGCAGCACTATTCACAATAGCCAAGAAATGGAAGCAACCTAAGTGTCCATCAGTAGATGAATGGATTAAGAAGATGTGGTACATATACACAATGGAATATTATTCAGCCATAAGAAGAAAACAAGTCCTGCCATTTGGAACATGGATGGAGTTAGAGGGTATTATGCTCAGTGAAATAAGGCAAGTGGAAAAAGGCAAATATCAAATGATCTCAGTCATATGTGGAGTATAAGAACAAAGAGAAAAACTGAAGGAACAAAACAGTAGCAGACTCCCAGAACCCAAGAATGGACTACTAGTTATCAAAGGGAAAGGGACTGGGGAAGATGGGTGGGAAGGGAGGGATAAGAGGGTAAAAGGGGCATTACGATTAGCAGATGTAATGTTGGGGGGGGCACTGGGAGGTCTGTACAGCTCAGAGAAGACAAGTAGTGATTCTATAGCATCTCACTACGCTGATGGACAGTGACTGTCATGGGGTTGGCGGGGGGGACCTGATGAAGGGGGTAGTTTAATAAGCATAATATTGCACATGTAATTGTAGATTAATGATACCAAAATAAATTATAAAAAAAAAGAAGAAAACAAATCCTACCATTTGCAACAACATGGATGGAGTTAGAGGGTATTATGCTCAATGAAATAAGCCAAGCTGAAAAATACAAGTATCAAATGATCTCACTCATATGTGGAGTATAAGAACAAAGAAAAAAACTGAAGGAACACAACAGCAGCAGACTCACAGAACCCAAGAATGGACTAACAGTTACCAAAGGGAAAGGGACTAGGGAGGATGGGTGGGAAGGGAGGGACAAGGGGGAAAAAGGGGCATTACAATTAGCAGATGTAATGTAGGGCTGTCATGGGGAGGGCTGTACAACTCAGAGAAACAAGTAGTGATTCTATAGCATCTCACTACACTGATGGACAGTGACTGTAATGGGGTTGGTGAGGGGGACCTGATGATGTGGGGAGTCTAGTAACCATAATGTTGCACATGTAATTGTAGATTAATGATACCAAAAAAAAATAAAGGTCAGGATTAAAATGCTAATCAATTATAACTATTAGGCAGGAGAGGCTAAGAGCTGTTAGTCTAAGCTCCTTGTATTTTGCAGCTGGATGTTTAGGATATTGTTTAATTTTAGACCTTATTCATTCAAACAGACTTAGTAAATTATCAAGGTAATCACCAAAAGAATAGAAATAGAGTTTACACATCTTGAAAAATGGGGAGAAAAACAAACACAGGTCTTCTGATTCGGAATCTCGGTCTCCTTCCCCTAGTCAGTGTCTGCTCACACAAGCTGTGGGGCCCTGGGAGAATCCCAGGCTCCCTCCCGAGGTGGGCTTGTAGCAGGGAGGAAGCAGAGGTCTGCTTCCTGCCATGCTTGCACACCTGTTGCTGGGGCTAAAGATGAAAAATGCACTGGCTTCTGGCATGGGCACTGCCTTCTCCTTAAGGTGCAGCTCAGAAAGTGGGCGGGGGCGGGGGCCCACAGGCATCTCGGGCTCCTCCTCCTCGTCTTCTCCTGTAAGAAAACAGCACCGTTTAAAATAACCCCACCACTCCTACTTGTTTTACCACCTGCTGCCTACTTGCAGATACTTCCCTACCGGCAGAAATCAAGACATCATTTGTATCTCTGAAAACGAAGGGTACCAACCAACACTCAGTTCTCTCCCTGTGGGCTGCTGGAGTTCATCTTTGTTACAGACTTTTCAGGCAGAAAAGCACATGATAAGCAGTGTTGTAAGTAGGGTGACCAATTCAGCCTGGTTTGCCCAGGACTGTCCTGGCTTTTAACCTTAAATTCCCATGTCCCAGGATACCCCTCAGTTTCATGTAAATTGGGAGGGTGGTCATCCTGATTGTAAGGCACTAGCAAGGTGACCAGGCAAGCTTGGGGGATGGCTAGGTATGCTCATCCATCTAAACTGCAGGTAGGGGAAGGAATGGCTGAATTGACTTGTGGGTTCCTTGCCAATAAACTCATCTGTAAAGGTTCCAGAAGTTTAAAATCAACCCTCTCCCCATTCCTGAAAGTACATAAAAATCATATAATGCGTGGGTGACAGGACAATAATGCTGACCTCAAAGGCCCTTCTTTAAAGGCGCAGATGCTGACATAATGTGAGAAGCCCCTTTGTTCTCCCGGCCTGTGGCCACATTTAACATGGCCTGCAGGGCAGCAGGCTATGCCTTTGCTGCATTCTTACTGTCCAGAAGGAAACTGCTGCATATCCTGTTTGGTCAAATGTGTTTAAAAATGTCTAGAAGGGGAATGGGAGTGAAAAGGAGGGACTCTCCAGCCATTGTCTTGATCCAAATCTTGTCTCTGTTTCTTTCTGGCTGCGGGCATTTTATTTAGTCTCTCTGTGCCTCCGTTCCCCATTGGTAAGAAGGGATAATGGCACATGCATACCTCAGAATGGTGCCTGGCACATGGCAAGAGCTGCTTGCACAGGGTACCTGCTCTCATTACTGTCTCTACCCATGGAAGAGACGGCCTGTACGTTAGTGCTTGATGTCTTCCTCAGCCTGCTTTCTGCCTACTCTTTACTCACGTCAAACTGTTTTCTGAATGCTCACTGGAGTGGGCTGAATAGTGTCCCCGCAAAATTCATGCCCACTGGAGGCTCTGAATGTGACCTCATTTGGACAAACCACCTTTGCAGATGTAATCAGTTATGATGAACTCATACTGGACTAGCACGGCCCTAAATCCAAGGACTGTTGTTCTTATAAGGAAAGAGGGACACGCGGGGGGAGGGGAGCTAAGTCAGGACAGAGGCAGAGATTGGAGGGATGCAGCTAAAAGCCAAGGAATGCCAAGGAAGAGGTAAGGAGGGATTCTCTCTGGAACCTTTAGAGGGAGCATGGCCCTGTCACCACCTTGATTCCCAACGACTAGGCTGCAGAACTGCGGGAGAACAAGTCTTTGTTGCTCTAAGCCCCCCAGTTCATGGTATTTCATCACAGCAGCCCGGAAAGGAGCCCACCGGCTGTGTGCTCTCTCCTTCCCTCCTGCACTCCCCCCGGTGTGACTGCCCTGCTCTCCGTCTCTGCAGAGCTCCCAGCACCCACCTCACAGCATCAGCTGCCTGACTTTCCTAAGCACCTGGGCTCTAGGGAATGACCTTCTTCTGAATTCCAGCAGCACCTTCCATCTCCTGCATTTGCTTGGCACTTAGGAAAGAATCTCTCTGATGCCTGATTTGAAATGTATCTGTTCCATTTTTTTCTGAAAACCCTGGTGAGAAAAGCCATGCTTGGCACACAATAGCCCTTAGTTCTCGATGATAATGGCATTTCCACACGAGCATTCGCTTTGTAAGGAAGAGGATTTTGCCGAGAAGAGGGTCAGGGGAGATTAAGCTGGTTGGAAAGAAGTTATGGGAAGTTCATCTTATGGACCAGCCATGCTTCTGCATGCTTGCTTTTCTGGTTAAAGTGAAGGCAGGTGGTGCAGAGAAAAAAAAATGCCTGGCACAGAAAGTGATTATCAAACAGTAAGTGTTTAGGGACCAAAGGCTTTTCTGGAAGACAAGCAGAATACAGGCGTCAACAGATTCTTCCCCTAGAGTAATTAGAGCTGACCAGCAAGGCAGTTAATATTTTCAGCAGAGGGGAGGCACAAAATGAAAAATTGTGTACCAGCCAGTGGCTGAAGCTTTCTAACCAAACATTAGTATGTAAAAGAAAAGTCAAGTCTCGTATGAATGCAAATAAGAAAAACCAGAGTTGGCCTAAATCATGACATACATAAATGAAATTTAACTGAGAAGGATCTTAAATTCCTGCCTAGCTGTTCTTTTCAGTTTTGCTGTAAATGACCCAATACTTTCTTATTCATGATAAATTTGTAACAGGTAATTTAATGCTCATTTGAATCTTTGTGTTTATAGAAAAGCATATTTACTACCTGTGTGATTTCTAAGTTCCTAATGGAGAATTTTGCAAGCTCTTTCACCTGCAGTCACTTGCCTCAAAGTGTTTGAACTTCCACATTGATTTCCATTCCTGGGGAGATGCAAGTCGGTTGGTCTATTTGGACACACACGAGCTGAACTTCAGAATTAATGTTTAAGAATAACACTTCTGAAGGATAAACCCAGATTTGTAAAGGGACAGAAAGTTGGCAGTATGTGATGTTTTGCATGTATTATACAGAAGGAGAGGGGTTGACAGGTGAGGAAACGTCAGATGAAGTTCGTTTTGCGGTTGGCAACTGAGTCTGCAAGACTCCCACTCCCTAATGCAGAGTCCCTTGGGCTCATTATAGTCTCGTATCTGCTCCTGTAGGTTTGGAAAAGTGTGATAAGCAAGGTACTGCCCACTTTGGAGTTGCACCTGCTTCCCAGATGGCAGGCTCCAGCCCTCAGTAGGACCACTGTATCCCTGGCGATCCTGCCCTCTCCCTTTGGATGCTCAGTTCCACCTGTGTGATTTTGCTCACGGCCCATTAAAATACAAACGTTATTTTTAACATCTAGTGCCTACAGTGCACTGACCACAAAGCTGTGGTTCTTGCCTTCAAGGGGCTTAGAGTTCTCAGTAGGGCCCCAGAGGTCACTAGAAGCTAAAAGGTAATGCAAGATGGGTGGGCCAAGCATCCAAGGGAGACAGGGAGGGTCCCGGGAAAGGAGGCGCACTTCCTGCATCAGCTCTCATCCCTTTCGGCTCCAAAGCCTTGTGCCCCTCATCCTCATTCTCCCTTGGCTTCTAAGCCTCCAGTGAGTCCAGCTGGCCCGACTGGAGCTGCCACTGCTCTGCATCTCCAGTACTGTGATCCTGGCCAGGCGGCCAGCATCTCTCACCTGGACCACCGCACTGGTGTCCTCACTGAGCCCAGCTCTGCTCTTGACCACCTGCTGCCCTCTTTCCACAGGGTGGCCAGAGTCAGTCTCTCAGAAGCTAAGATGCACATGGGATTCTGTTTTCCGCTGTCCGAGAGCCTCACTGCATCAGACAGATCCCAACCCCTCAAGCAGCCGTTGAGGGCCTGCCTCCCTGTTCTGGCCAGTCCCCACCTCCCCGCCAGCACCCCCTTCCTTCTCTGCTGCACGCACACTGGCCTCCTCGGATTCTTCCACAGGCAAGTGCACTCTGCCCCTGCCTGACCCTCTGCCTAGAAACCCTTCCCTCTGATTTCTGTACATCTAGTTTCTTTGACTCATTTAGGTTTCAGCCCAAATGACATCCTCAAAAAGGCCTTTACAGCCCACACAGCCACAGGGTCCTGGCCTCGCCCAGTAACACAGCTCCCGCCCCGCCCCGCCCCACGCCGTCCAGCCCAGTAACTAATGCAGTCCTGGGTCTCAGTGTCTTCCCGCTCTGATGCCCGCCCGACGGCGCCTTGGGGCTGGTCCTCTTTCTTGTTCATTGTCTCCCACTGAATCGTAAACTCCAGGAGAGAAGTGGCTTTCTGTCTTGCATGTCCCTGGCGTCTGCCCCAGTGCCTGGCACAAAACAGGTGCTTTATAAGCCCTTAATAAGCGAGCATCTCCAAGGCGTCCTCCAGCTCTGTGTCTATGACAACAGTGTCCTGAAATAACTTGTCTCTCCTTCCTTTCCCCAAACTCAAAGCCTAGTGCAGACTACCCATCACGGAGCCTCGGAGCCACCACAACTTGGTCCCCTCGTGGTGCAAGCCAGAGCCCAAGCCTCCCCGCAGCAGTGGCGCTGTGCTCTGTGCTTTTTCATGTGATTTTGTTAATTTTAAGTCCTCAAAAACTCTTAACGTCTGTATGTCAACTCAAATAAATGTATCGATTAAGTACATTGATCTTGGCATAATGCTTTTCTACCTGGGTGAGTAGATAGTTCTGGAATTTTGTGTATACTAAGTTGGGGGGCTCAAACCAACTGTCAAGCTTTGCAGACGAAAGCAAGAGGGAAGGCTTTCTGGGCCGGTCTGGCTGGTGTGGCCACTGGTGGGAATTAGAAGGGCCCCTCCTCTGCTGTTCATGTGAGGGCAGGGTCCCGGCCACGGGGGGCAGGCTGGAGTGCACTCGGGAGTAGCCTGGAGAGGGTGTGCGGGCCAAGGACGGGCAGGGGCAGGAAGGGGCTGGGGCAGGCAGTGAAGCAGGGGCAATGCTCATGTGCCGCCTCCCAAGGCGGTCTGTGTGCAGTGGGCACAGCAGGCCTGGGAGGAAGGGCGGTGGTTGGGAGGGAATGCTGAAGGAGGTCTTCACCTGCCACAGCCCAGAGGAAAGAAGCAGAATGAGGGATTGACAAGGAAGAGGCTGCAGGCCAAGTGACCCTGGGAGGAGACTTTGGGGACTTGTGTGCACCTGGTGTTAGTGGCCGGGGGCCGACTGCACAGGCAGGTGGGAGCAGCTGGGAGGCAGAGGAGATTTGGCCTTGGAGAAGGGGTGTGCAGAGCCACCAGCTTTAAGGGGAGGCTGTCCTTGGGTGAAAGAATGAGAACCAGGGACAGTGAACAAGTGGGTGCCCTGGGGATGGCTTTAAAGGCCTGTGTGGTGATGCTGGGCTGAGGCAGGACAGCCCAATGATCTGTGGACCAGAGATGTCAGCACAGAGGCAGAAGGCATGTGGGACCAAGAGAGGGAAGGTGTGGGTCTGGAGCAGGTTAGAGAAGGGGCTGTGTGCTTGGGGCAAGGATACAGTGAATGGCTGCAGTGGAGTGTGGGTTGCTTTTCAGCATAACAGCAAAGCCCTTCCAGGAGTCCCCAAAGCCAAGTCCACAGACTGTTCCATGTGGTCAGTCCTGGGACAATGTCCCACTAATTTTTTTCTCCTTCCACCTGCTTCTCTTGACTTCATTAGAGCAACAAAGAGCAAAGAGTGTATTTAGAGCATGGGGTTCGAGGTCACGTGGCAGGGGTGCTTGCTGCGCCGCAGGCGGGATTAGCAGCGCTGGTGCGCACGCCTTGGGCTGAGTCCGGGGTGGCTGCCTTGGAGAGCCAGCCCGGGGGGGCGCTCCGCTCAGGCCCAGAGGGGTTTGCTTTATTACTGTCTTTCTAAACTTAAAAAATATGCTCACAAGTGGAGGGACTTGTGTGGTGAACTCTGGGTAAAATTGTAACATTTCCAGAGTATCTCCCTGGCTTTGGTACATTTGCGTCTCCTCAGGGGTGGAGAGAAGTTCATCTCCACGTCAGTGGGTAATTCCCTGGGCAACTGAGGGTGTGTCTGAACCTGAGAGTTTAAGGGGCGGGGCTGGCTTGCTTGCTTCCTCCGAGCAGGGGAGAGAGAGAAGGTGCTGGACTGCAGTTTGTAAGCAATAAATGGGTTTTAACTTTATTTCTCCCTTTGACTTATTTCGGTTTTTAGAGGTATTTTGCCCCAGGATTTCCTCTCACTGGACTTACACCTGGTGGCAGTCAGCAGGGTGAACCTGAAATCGGTCATGATGGGTGCGAGCTTTGGGAGGGCTGCTCCTGTGGATGGCGGGGAGGCCCCAGTGGAGGCAGCGGCAGAGGGAGCTGCTACACCTGTTATTATCCCCCCAGCTGTGGGGCTTCCAAGTTGAGAACCCCTGGTGGGGAACTGGTCTAGGGTAAAGTACCTCTTAGAGGGGTGGGGGTGGGAACACCGGAAGCTGCAGAATTTGCCCTCCCTGAGTTGCAAGACTGCTTGGGGACCTTAGGGGGTCGTGTAGCAGCTGGCACTGTAGGTTCTCTTTTCATCAAGATAGTGGAAAATGTTATACAGGAGAAAGAGAGGATTATTGAGAGGGTTAGTGAGGAGAGAAAGGGACTTAGCTGGGACACACTTCATCGCTTGGAGGAGCTGGGCGATACCCTATGGGGTGCTGTGAAGAAGAGAGACAGTTACTGAAAAGGCAGGTCACGCTCCTAGAAGATTCCATAGCAGCGGCGAGGGGGAGACGGCAGGGAAAGCCGCGTTGCAGGAGGCCCTGGGGGAGGGGGAGGAGAGGGTAAAGCCTTCAGCCCCAGAAATGGTGGAGGAGCCGGAGGGAGGAGAGGCGGAGGCGGGGCCATGGGCGGATCTGCTCCCCAGGCCGCGGCAGGAGGCACCATCTTCTCCTGTTTTAAAGGCCCGCCCAGCTGTAATTAAGAAAATAAAAACGAAACAACCGGGGCTCCTCAGGGGGAGGAGCCGCCCCCGCCCCAGGTTGTGGAGCTCCCCATGCTCCGCCCCTGCACCCAGGATGAGCTGGGGTCATGAGCGTCCCGCATAGGCAGAGGCCATCGGAATCTCTGCCTACATGGCTTTTACGTCTCTGGGATATGGGGGTGGAAAACATTGTTGTGTCGGGTACTGAGATGAGTAGAATGGCTTCCCTGATGACTCGCCCTTCCCTCCAGCAGAGGTTGCAAAATGCCCATCACACCTCAGGGAATCAGACACTCCTGGAATGGCTGACAGCTGCCATCAGGATAGTTTGGCCTAATCAGGTGATTTACCACATTTTCCCAGTCGTTGGTAAACGTATGCAGAGCTCCAACAGGTACTGTGGGAATTGAGCATGAAAAACATCATCTATAATATGGACCCCCAGGGCCCTGATGAGGAGGGGTTCACTACAGGAATGAGAAACCTGGTGCTGCACACAGCTCCCCCATCTCTCTTTGGGTCCCTAGTGAATACTCTTGCCCCCCACCCAGGGCTACCCGTAAGGGGGGCTACTCGTACGTTAGCAGGTCTGGGGGAGGTTGAAACAATAAGGTCACTGAAAGGAGAAGCGCAAAAGGCCCCGTGAAGGTCTCGAGGACCCAGATGTGGGTTGATTTGAATAAAGGCCAGGGTAGTGAATGAAAAACTTGATGGGCAGCCCAAAAGAATATTGTTAGAACTGTGGCACCAATTAAAGCCAGAGCAGCAGTTCCAGCCGCTGAGGCCCAGGACATGGAAACCAGAGTCAAGGCCTCATGCCCGGCCTGTGTCCCTGAAAGACTTCATGGGAGACAGTACTCAGGATTCCCCTGGGCCCTCACCCCCACAGGATGATTGGGCATCGCGGTTCAACTGAGGGGGCGTCAAAGTCCCCACCTTGGGGGACATGGTGGGGACCAGAGACCATGTGGAGAATTAGCAATTTATTGGTCCCCTGTGAATGTACACTGTGTCCTGGCGCTGGTGGATGCAAGAGCTGAATGTTCTCTGATTCATGGCAACCCTGTTTTCCCAGGACCCCTACTGTGATAGATGGCTGTGGGGGTAAGGCAGTTAGAGTGAAGAAAGCCCAAATCCCATTGGGAATAGGGTGTTTACCCCCAAAGGAGTAAACTGTGTACATTTCTCCCATCCCTGAATATACTTTGGGGGTAGATATCCTGCAGGGCCTGTGGTTACAGACCACAGCAGGTGAGTTCAGACTGAGGGTACGTGTGGTAAAGGCAGTTCTGAGGGGACATGCTAAGCACCCACCTGTAGCTCTACCTACATCTCAGCAAACACTAAGCAGTATAAATTGCCTGGGGGGCACAAAGAAATTGGAGGAAACTCTACAGAAGTTGGAAAGGGTGGGCATCATAAAGCTCATAGTCCTTTTAATTCCCCAGTGTGGCCAGAAAGCCAGGGGGCTCCTGGAGCATGACTGTAGACTACAGGGAATTGAATAAAGTCACACCTCCTTTGCACGCTGCTTTCCCCTCTATAGCAGACATTCTGGACACCCTCAGCCATGAGCTGGGAACGTATCATTATGTAGTAGACCTTGCTAATGCTTTCTTCTCTATTGACATAGCACAGGAAAGCCAGGAACAGTTTGCCTTCACGTGGGAAGGCCGGCAGTGGACATTCACTGTCCTTCCACAGGGATACCTCCACAGTCCCACCATCTGTCATGGACTTGTAGCCCAGGACTTGGCCACATGGAGGAAACCACAAACAGTGCAGTTGTATCACTACATTGATGATATTATGCTCACATCTGATTCTCTTTCAGATCTAGAAGGGGCAGTTCCTAGACTGTTGCAACATCTACAGGAGAAAGGATGGGCTGTGAACAGCACCAAGGTTCAGGGACCTGGTGTCTAAAATTCTTGGGGGTTGTCTGGTCAGGTAAAACTAAAGTTCCTGAAGCAGTTATAGACAAGGTCCAGGCTTTCACCACCCCTACCACTGTGGCAGTCTTACAAGAGTTTTGGGTCTTTTGGGCTACTGGAGAGTGTTTATCCCATACTTGGCACAAATTCTGAAGCCCTTATACCGGTTGGTACAAAAGGGCATCAGGTGGGACTGGGATGAGACATGTGCAGGTGCTTTTACTGCTGCCAAGTGGGTAGTCAATGTAATGGACTCATCAAGGCCCTGTGAACTAGATGCTCATGTAACCGAAGATGGTTATGGATGGGGTCTTTGGCAGCAGCTTGAATGGACAGGCAGCCTATTGGATTCTGGTCACAATTGTGGAAAGGAGCAGAGGGCCAGTACACTTTGACAGAGAAGCAACTGGCTGCTGTGTACCACACCTTGCTGGCTATGGAGCCCATCATCAGGACATCTCTGACCAAGGTAATAACCACCTATCCCATTGCAGGGTGGGTGCAAGACTGGACCCAAATGCCATGGAGTGGCGTGGCACAGACACCTATGCTGGCCAAATGGCGCATATATTTACAGCAGTGCAGCTTCCTCTCTACTAGCCCCTTAAGTGGAGAACTCCAATGCTGATTGGGGCCAGTGACCTATACCAGTGGAAAGCAGGAAGAACTTGCTTTTCATCCCTTGGTAGCCGAGACTCTTTATCAGGAGGGAAAAGCCCTTAGACCTGAAGATGCTTGGTACACAGATGGCTTCAGTCGTGGGCAGCCCCTGAAGTGGAGGGCTGTGGCTTTCCATCCTAAGACTGAGACAATATGGATGGAGGATGGAGAGGGGAAGAGCAGCCAATGGGCTGAGCTGTGGGTAGTATGACTCGTGATCACCCAGGCGCCTTCCCCCATAGTTGTCTGCACTGACAGCTGGGCCGTCTATTGGGGCTTGACCCTGTGGCTACCGACATGGTGCCATGCCAACTGGATGGCTGGTCACGGCCCCTTTGGGGGCAAGAGCTGTGGCAAGACCTATGGGCCGGGCCTCTGGTCAGACTAAGACAGTTACCATATATCATGTGCCTGGCCATTTGCCTTTGGCATCCCCAGGGAATGATGAAGCAGACACACTGGCCCAGGTGCTCTGGCTAGAAGGAAAGCCTGCCTCTGATGTGGCCCAATGGCTGCACCAGTGTTTGTTGCACTCAGGGCAAAAGACAATGTGGGCTGTAGCCCGTCGGTGGGGCTTGCCGTTGGCCTTTGAAAAAGTCAGCAGAGCCACAAGTCCCACATCAACATGGGACAATAGTAAGGGGGCCAATACCCCTTGTCAGGTGGCCAATAGACTATATTGGGCTTCTGCCCATATCAGGATATCGATATGGACTAACTTGTGTGGACACGGCTACTGGACTTGCATGTCATGCAGATCAGAAAACCACCAAGAGGGGCCTGGAGCATCTCTTTGCAGCCTATGGCCGGCTGCAGGTGACTGAGAGTGATCAAGGCACCCACTTTACTGGACATGCATTACAAGGATGGGTGCAGCAATTATAAAGTAGAAATTTCACATACCAAGTAATCCTACCGGGGCAGGCATGATAGAGAGGGACAACAGTTTGTTGAAATCTGACCTGAAGTTGGACACCAACAGTCTATGGGTTGGTCAGTTCGCCTATGGATGGTGGTGCTGTGGCATTTGAATGAGAGGCCACGTAAAGGAGCTTTGAGCCCTGTGGACGTGCTCACACACCTGCTGCCTCTCCTATACAACTGTATGTGCAAACCAAAGAAGAGCTACTGAAGCCAGGATACGGCCAACAGAGCAACATCCTGCGGCCAGCCCTACTGCATTAAGCCCTGGAGACACTGTTGAGTGGACGTGGCCCTGGACAGTTCGACACATGGACCAGCGATGGCTGGCCTTCTGGCACCTTGGGGCAAAGGCCCGGAAGCAGGCCTCCTGTGTATTCCTGGAATAATAGCTGAATGGCCCCCAAAGGTCACAGTAGTGTACCTAAAACATCCAGGAGGTAAGAGCATCTTGTGGGGAAGTTTTGTTTTATCGTATGGCCAGTGCATGTACCTCCCGTAGCCCTGTATATCAACCCATCTGTAACTCCCACAGGGAGGGGGGTGAGAGTCTGGTATACTAGACCAGGATGAGATCCCATTCCTGCCACTGTTGTATTACAAGACCACTCTCTTGCATGTATCCTACCTGACGGACAAGATCTGCCTTTGCTGGTGTCATTAAAACATGTGCCTTATCGCCCTTAAGGTTATTTTCTCCTACAGTCCTTGTGGCCTGAATGAGCCCCTCTGGCTGCAGCTGCCACGTGATGCTTCCTCTGAACCCTCAGCTACTGCCTGCCTGGGGAATGGATGGGCTGCAGACTTAATCTGTGTAAGACTTTGAACCTAGCTGAATCCTCCCGTTTGAGGATTGTCATCATTTTATTGCTGTTGTTATTGTTACATCATTAGTCTGGTCTCAGTGCTCCAGTTTTCTCGCCCAGGGACCATTGCGGAAAAAAGGGAATGAGTAGATTGTAAAGCGAGATTTCTGGAGGGGTGGCCTGTGGGTAAAGTTGCAACATTTCCAGATTATCTGCCTGGCTTTGATGCATTTGCATCTCCTCAGGGGTGGAGAAGTTCATCTCCACGTCAATGGGTAATTACCTGGGTGACCAAGGGCGTGTCTGAACCTGAGAGGTTAAGGTTGCTTGCTTGCTTCTTCTGGAGAGAGAGAAGGCGCTGGACTGCCATTTGTAAGCAATAAATGGGTTTTAAACTTCATTTCTCCCTTTGACTGATTTCGGTTTTTAGAGATATTTGCCCCGGGATTTCCTCTCCCCGGATTTACATGAACATTCAGCAATTATTGATAGTTTGCTGATCTTGTTTCATTTACCTTCCCTGCCCCCATTTTTTATGGAGTATTTTAAACTTCTAAACATTTTGGACTCCAGCATTTATAAAACAGAACTACAATAACATATTACACAGTAATATTATTATAACAAGATGAGAAATCATTAGTTCCAGTGCATCTCCAATTTCCCTCCATTATTTTAAAAACGTCATTTTAAAGTTTGTTTATTTAGGACCAAGACAAGATCCTCCCATTGTACTTGGTTAATATATGTCTGGCATGTCTTTGAAACTCTAAGAGCTTCCACCCAGAAGACTCTAAGAGGTTTAGTGCCTGGAATTTGGAAACACCTTTCCTGCTCTTCTTTCTGACCAAGCCCCAGGAAGCCAAAGCCCCTTTCCCTTGTGCGGAGTGAGGATGGAATGCCCTTGAGGGGCCCTCTTTCCCAAGGAGAACAGAGGGTGGCTGTCAGCCTCCCTGCACACAGTCCCACAGAGAACCAGTGAGGGAAAGCCAAGAGGAAAACCCGCTTTGCTTATAAATGTGGAAGGTCTTCAGCCACCTAATGTGGGTGCCAACCCCAAAGTAGCCTGCCTACCCAGAGAAGGAAATGTCTGCGAAGCCAGCAGTCCTTTGACAGTGTGTACGTGACTTCAAGCTTGGAGCTGGGGACAATACCTGCAATTCTAGGTGACAGGAAGGCCTGGATGTGCACAGGCTGTGGAGTTTCACAAAGCAGGGAAGTGAATTCTGGAAGGAGGCCTAACAACCTCTGATATCAAAACCGTATCAAAGGAGACTGCCAGTTAGTATCAGAAGACGAGGAGGCTGGGTCTGCAAGAGCTCTTTTTTCAGTAAGAGACCTGAGAGCATTTCGCATGGCAACAAGTGGGACGTCTGTGGTGGCAGCTGTGCCCACGCTCCTGAGGAAGGGCGAGCCGCGTCTGGGCTTTCTGCTGTTAGTAAGTGAGCATAATGCTGCAACATATGTCACACTAATAAATTATATACGTTAGTGATTTCACAACATGGGATATAATAAAACTTTAAATTATATAGAATCCAGCGTCCAAAGGACACAAAGCTCTGCTCAAACACGATTTATCTAATCCCATATTAGATTACGGTGAGGAGACCAGGGGCAGAGTTCTCCTCAGAGGAGAACTGGTAAAGCTTCAGTACAGAGACAGGAGCCATTCAGTGTACAAGGTCCTTGTGCTGGAAAACCGGAGCCATCGGTCCTAACACGTGCCTATGTCTACGTAGCATTAGATCTTGGATCTCCACCCCCACCCTCCACCCTAGGGTTAGGTGTCGGCTGGTACCTGTAGTTTCTGGGTTGGGGTAAGGACTCTTATCCTCATTTTCATTGGGCTGGAGGTCATCCATGTTGATCTAGACAGCAAGGGGGAGAGGGAGGAAGAACCCCATTAGATACGTCGCAGTCTCATTGTTGGGAAGCTTGGAGTTGCATTATAGTCAGTGGCTGAGCTCCTGACCCCAAAATAGATCCTTGTTCCTTGGCATATATTTTTCATGACATCCACAGAGGCTGGGACTCAACCACCCTGCCCTCTCTTCACATTCCTTGCTTTCCTGCGGCACCATCCCTAGTTTTGCTCCACCGGGGCCCTTTGCCTCCTTCCTCCTCCGCCCGGTGTCTGGTGGGAAGGCTGTGCCTCCTTCCCACAGCAGCACTGGCCCTCCCGGCTCCCAGAAGATGCCCCTCACCTTGGTGGTGGGTGGAGACTCTCCATCAGCTGTAATGGATTTCAGCTCAATTTTCTCCTCCTTGGTCTCCTCCACTGCTGGCTTTTCTACCACCTCTTGCTTCTTCTCTGGGCTGGCGGTCCTGGCCAGTCAGCAAGAGAGAAAATGGAGGGATGTTACTGTGGTGAAGGGAACAGTGAAGCAGGGATGTGCCCTGTGGTCTGACGGGGGCCTGTTCCTCCTGCCCTCACCCAGGGCACAGCATGAGCTGCCCCATCACAAGTGCCACTGGGCCGGCCCGGACACAGGCGCCCACCACTGTGTCTGGCCTTCAGTTGGCTTCTCCCAGCTTCTCAGCTGCCCCAGTCGCCATCTATACCAAGCAGCTCTGGGCCTCATTCAGAATTGGTTCCTGGAGAGCTCTGCTCAGTACCCAGAGGATGTATGGCCTGGGTACTGAGCATTTCGCACGGTGGAAGACAATCTTGGGCCCTGTCTTGCCTTCTTAACACTGAGGATGAGTTACAAAGTGAGGAGGAAGCCTTCCAGCTGCAACGCATTTCCCTGCCAAGTGGCTGCCTTCCTCCCTCCCCACTACCTATCACGACCTCCCTTCTCAAACGGAATCCCTCCATATCTTAGACAGGTGAGGAGACACGACACCTTTGCACAGACTTTAATTTACAACAGTCTGTGCTTTAGAGCAAAGCCTAGGCCTCAGGAGATAGGCCAACTTACTGTAAGGAGCCTTTCTAAAAGGGATGGCTGACAGAGACTGGAGGGCAAGCCCCTCTCTACCACCAGTGGGAACAGGACTCAAGGATGGGGACCCTGGGGCCTGGGTGAGCTTTGAGGGTTACCTGGCCAGCTTCTTCCTCTCCTTCTCTTCTTCTTCCTCCTTCTGGGCAGATGTGAGGCTCTCAGCATCAGCCAGATTGTCCACAGCAATGGCCAAGAACACATTCAGTAGGATATCTGTTTGTGTCCGTTCTTAAAGAAAATGACGCTTGGCCTCCGGGCTTTTGGTGGGCACAGGGGGTGGGCGGGAGGCAGGACATGCACAGGCAGCATTCCCCGCAGGGAGGGATTAGCTGAGTCACTTGGCAGCGCTCCCAGCCCAGGGCTGTTCCCCTGCCACCCCTTTCTGTGATCCTGCCAACTCCCTGGAATTTTCTAAGGGGTTGAGAGGTTGAGAGAAGGCTAGTTTGAGGCTGGAGTTGGAAAGGGAGGGAGGCCAGGATCCTGGCCTTGCTTTTTAATGGCTGGGTTTCATTATTGGTGTCCCTACTGAGATGGCTGGCTGGAATTGACATTATCAACAGTGCTGTCTCCAGCAGAACACAGAATGCCCTTGAGAGTGGTTCCTTATCACTGGGCACAGAGGCTGCGGCCTCTCTTAATGTGAGCCCATGCACACAAAGACCCTTGGAGGGTCCAGCTGGGCTTGGCCAAAGCTCGGGAACTCCTAATTAAAGCAGTCATTTGCCCTTTGTTCCCTCACTCCCCCACCTGAATGGAAACACTGTGGGCCAGACAACTGCAGAATGGAGGGAAACATAGCTGAGAGGGTCTCAGCATTGCTGCTTCTGCCGTTCACCCCAGGCACCCCGACAGTCACATCATTCCATGCCCAGGGACGGGAGGGCTTGTCCAAGGGTCCACTGGAAGGCTACCTCGGCCCCAGCACTGTGGCAGGGCCTCTGCAGGCATTAAACCTCACGATGACCTGTTAAGCCACAGGTGCTACTATTTATCACCCCGTTTTACAGATGCCGAGGTAAAGAACTGTCATTTTGCCCGAAGTGACCCAGCGGGCTAAAACATGGAGTCTGTCTAGCGGCATCACAGCCCATGCTTTCTGCACTACATTAATCTGCAGTTTGAACCCAAATCTTGGGCCGAAGCTGCTGCCACTTTCCCACCCACCTCTGACAGCCTCCACGGGGCTGTGACAGGGACGGTAGAGCACCTGCCACCAGAGAACCCCGAAACCTGTCTACAGCCTGGGTCAGCAAGGACCCGTCAGGTCAGCGGGGTGAGGCCTGCCCAGCTCTGCCTGTGACTAAAGTCCTAGACAGTAGCCTACCCAGGCGATGAAGGTCATGTCAAGGACGATGGCTCAGTCCTCCTTAACCAAGCTTCCTCCCTCCAGCCGCCATAGCCCAGGGCAGCCAGAAGCCCAACTCAGGTGCCTTCACAGGGGAGTCCATGTAGTGGAGCACATGCACAACACCAGGGGGCACTGTCCACTTAGACCCATCACCTGAGAACACACCTCCCGGTCTGGGAAGGTCAACTTACATCCCACCTATGCCACATGTCCAGGCTTCCATCAAGACCCGCCTCCACAGCCAGGGTGCTCTGGGCCGGGAAATGCTTTCTCCCCAAGCACACCTTTCCCCTGCACGCCAGGAGGCTCTGTGGACAGGCACCCTCGGTTGTCAGCCCCGAACCAGGACCTACTGGGCACGCCTATTTGGCATGGTGCTGCAGGCCGAGGGGCAGTGGGGCAGCAGGGGCAGGGGACAGGAGCAAAGGATACAATTTCCACAGATGAAGAGGATGATGAAGTAAATACAGACTAACATCCCTGGAAAAGAGGGGCCGCCATAAGCCATGATCCCATCATACATCACCGAATTCCAGTCCTCCCCGGTCAGGATCTGAATGACACATTCCCACCAATAAGGGACACAGCGTTAGACCGACAGCAAACCCCAAAACTCCCCTGCCCTGCCCCACTATGTTAACAGAAATTCCAAAGCCTCTTTTCCACCTCTTTCCCACCTGGCCCCAGCTCTCTTCCAAGGGGCTCTGAGCTATTGACCTTATGCTCAGACAGTGTATGGCTGCTGGTGTAGCATTCATTATTGGAGGAGCGCCTGAAAGGGCTTCTTGGTCAAAATATCTCCTTCTCCCTACATGCGTGCACAAGACGGCATCATTAGCCATCGTCAGGTTCAGGCATCAAGGGTCCCTTAGTGAACATGAATTTGTTCACCGAGAGAGTAATATGCTACTCCAGTTTTCCCCTGAAACTTAGTCATTTGGGTACCATCTTTAAGATTCTGGCAACATCCCCATATCACTCATTTTTATCGTAAATCATCTACTTTTAAACTTAAATAAGTGCTATTGAGTTTTGCCCCAAGCCAAAGTATCTACGACATCACGAATCTGATGAGCTAGTTATGTCTTTTCTAGGGGCCAGTGTGCGGGGCAGGAGAGACAGCTCTCCATCATCCCCCTAGCCCTGCAAGAGCAGTCTGCTTCTCTTTATACTTTGGGCTTTATTTGAACACAGGGGGTTCCAAGGCTAAGAGAGAGTTTTTAAACCATTCAATTTGATCTTTTATTCAGTGGTCCATCCAACAGTGGAATTTTATGAGGGGCTGGGCCCCAACTCTCCTGGGCATGGACCCTCCATGGCTCATCTAGGCTGGCTCTGGCTGCCCAGTGCAAGGGGGAAGCTTCCCACCACCTTTTCAAGGACCTTCTTCCTTCTCCCCTTCCTCCACCACTTGGCTACCCTGCTGGTCATATCCCAGCCGAGAAGAGGCCATACCTGAAACACGGTGAGGAGGGACTGGGGAAAGTTATCAAATGTGCTCCTCCGGGTCTGCATCTCATCAAAGTTGAACTTTCCTCCAAAGAGCTGCATCCCCAGGAGGGAGAAGATGATGATGAAGAGGAAGAGGAGCAGCAGCAGGGAGGCAATGGAACGAACGGAATTCAGCAAGGACGCCACCAGGTTGCTTAAGGAGTTCCAGTACCTGAGGACCAACACAGGACATTAGCATCCTGCTGCTTCACATCACTTTCCTTAGCAGCACTCCTCATTCGCGTGCCCACTAGAGAGTTTAAGATAAATGACAACTCTCCTCTTTTTTCCTTTCCTTGGAGTAAAGGTGGTGGTGTGAATGGGTCAGGTAAGATCACAGTCAGCGTGGCGCTGGCTACTTCAGGGTCCCGGGATCAGTGGTGTGTAAGGGAGAAGAGATGGTGCTCAGGCGCCAGAAGCCTGAGTTCCAGCCTAGCTCTGCTGGCTGCTAGCTCCTTGCACAAGCCACTTATCTTCAAATCCCCAAACAAAGAAAAGCCCCCAAGGAACAAAGCAAAAAACAGACAACTGGGGCTACATCAAAGTAAAAAGTTTTCTGCACAGAAAAAAACAAAAACAAAAACAAGACCAACAGTGAAGTGTACGGACAACCTACAGAATGGGAAAAAATATTTGCAAACCTTCTATCTGATAAGGGGTTAATTTCCTAAATATATAAAGAACCCATACAACTCAATAGTAGAAAAGGCAAACAATCCAGTTTGAAAATGTGCAAAGGACCTGAACAGACATTTTTCCGAAGAAGATATATGAATGGCCACCAGGCACATGAAAACGTGCTCAACATCACTAATTACCAGGGAAATGCAAATCAAAACCACAATGAGATGTCACCTCACACCAGTTAGAATGGCCACCATCCAAAGGACAAGAAATAATGTGTTGGCAAGGATGTGGAGAAAAGGGATACTTTATGCACGGTTGGTGGGGATGTAAATTCATGCAGTCACTATGAAAAAATGTGGAGGTTCCTAAAAAAATTAAAACTATAACTACCATATGAGCAAGCATTTGTACTTCTGGGAATAAATCAAAGGAAATGAAAACACCAACTCCAAAAGGAATCTGTACCCCCATGTTTATAACAGCATTATTTATAATAGCCAAGTCATAGAAACAACCTATGTGTCCTTCTAGGGATGGGTGGATAAAGAAGATGCAGTATATATAATGGAATATTATTCAGCCATAAAAAGTGAGGAAATCCTACCATTTGACAATAGGATGGACCTTGAGAACTCTGTGCTAAGTGAAATAAGTCAGAGAAAGACAAATTATGTATAATTTCACCTATATGTGGAATCTAAAAAAACACCCCCAAAGAAAAAAAAAAACCCAGAAACTCATAAAACTTGTCAAAAAAGACACCAGACTTATGGTTGCCAAAGGCCGGCCTGGGAGAATTGCCTGAAGGGGGTCCAGGCATAAACTTCTAGTTCTGAGGGAAAGAAGTCCTGGGGGTGCAGTGCCACATGAGGACTGCAGCTCACGCTGCTGTGTGATATACAGGAAAGTGGGTAAGAGAGCTAATCCTGAGGGTTCTCGTCACAAAGGGAATATATGCAAACCAAGCCATCATGTTGTACACTGTAAACTTATACAGTGATGTATGTGAATTATTTCTCACTACAATTGGCAAAAATAATTCCAACTCTTTTTTTTTCATAATTTATTTTGGTATCATTAATCTACAATTACATGTGCACTATTATGGTGATTAAACTACCCCCTTCATCAGGTCCTCCCCACCAACCCTATTACAGTCACGGTCCATCAGCGTAGTGAGATGCTATAGAATCACTACTTGTCTTCTCTGAGTTGTACAGCCCACCCCCCCTGCCCCCCAACATTAGGCCTGCTATCGTAATGCCCCTTTTTCCGCCTTGTCCCTCCCTACCCACCCATCCTCCCCAGTCCCTTTCCCTTTGGTAACTATTAGTCTGTTCTTGGGTTCTGTGAGTCTGCTGCTGTTTTGTTCCTTCAGTTTTTTTCTTTGTTCTTATACTCCACATATGAGTGAAATCATTTGATATTTGTCTTTTTCAGCTTGGCTTATTTCACTGAGCATAATACCCTCTAACTCCATCCATGTTGTTGCAAATGGTAGGATTTGTTTCCTTCTTATGGCTGAATAATATTCCATTGTGTATATGTACCACCTCTTCTTTATCCATTCACCTACTGATGGACACTTAGGTTGCTTCCATTTCTTGGCTATTGTAAATAGTGCTGCAATAAACATAGGGGTGCATATGTCTTTTTGAAACTGGGTTCCTGCATTCTTAGGGTAAATTCCTAGGAGTGGGATTCCTGGGTCGAATGGTATTTCTATTTTGAGTTTTTTGAGGAACCTCCATATTGCTTTCCACAATAGTTGAACTAATTTGCATTCCCACCAGCAGTGTAGGAGGGTTCCCTTTTCTCCACATCCTCACCAACATTTGTTGTTGTTTGTGTTTTGGATGTTGGCCATCCTCACTGGTGTGAGGTGATATCTCATTGTGATTTTAATTTGCATTTCTCTGATGATTAGCGATGTGGAGCATCTTTTCATGTGCCTGTTGGCCATCTGAATTTCTTCTTTGGAGAAGTGTCTATTCATGTCCTCGGCCCATTTCTTAATTGGATTATTTGCTTTTTGTTTGTTGAGGTGCATGAGTTATTTATATATTTTGGATGTCAACCCCTTATCAGATACATCATTTATGAATATATTTTCCCATATTGTAGGATGTCTTTTTGTTCTACTGATGGTGTCCTTTGCTGTACAGAAGCTTTTCGGCTTGATATGGTCCCACTTGTTCATTTTTGCTTTTATTTCCCTTGCCCAGGGAGATATGTTCATGAAGAAGTCACTCATGTTTATCTCCAAGAGATTTTTGCCTATGTTTTTTTCTAAGAGTTTTATGGTTTCATGACTTACATTCAGGTCTTTGATCCATTTTGAATTTACTTTTGTCTATGGGGTTAGAATGAATCCAGTTTCATTCTCTTACATGTAGCTGTCCAGTTTTTCCAACACCAGCTGTTGAAGAGGCTGTCATTTCCTCATTGTATATCCATGGCTCCTTTATCATATATTAATTGACTGCATATGCTTGGGTTAATATCTGGACTCTCTATTCTGTTCAACTGGTCTGTGGGTCTGTTCTTGTGCCAATAACAAATTGTCTTGATTATTGTGGCTTTGTAGTAGAGCTTGAAGTCAGAGAGCGTAATTCCCCCTGTTTTATTCTTCCTTCTGCTTTGGCTATTCAGAGTCTTTTGTGGTGCCATATGAATTTTAGAATTACTTGTTCCAGTTTATTGAAGAAAGCTGTTGGTAGTTTGATAGGGATTGCATTGAATCTGTAGATTGCTTTAGGTAGTATAGCCATTTTGACAATATTTATTCTTCCTAGCCAAGAACATGGGATGAATTTCCATTTGTTAGTGCCCTCTTCAATTTTTATTAAGGGTGTCTTGTAGTTTTCAGGGTACAGGCCTTTCACTTCCTTCATTAGGTTTATTCCCAGGAATTTTATTCTTTTTGATGCAATTGTGAATTAAATTGTTTTCCTGATTTCTCTTTCTGTTAGCTCATCGTTAGTGTATAGGAAATTAACAGATTTCTGTGTGTTAATTTTGTATCCTGCAACTTTTCTGAATTCAGATATTAGTTCTAGTAGGTTTGGAGTGGAGTCTTTAGGGTTTTTTATGTACAGTATCATGTCATCTGCAAATAGTGACAATTTGACTTCTTCTTTACCAATCTGGATGCCTTGTATGTCTTTGTTTTGTCTGATTGCCGTGGCTAGGACCTCCAGTACTATGTTGAATAACAGTGGAGAGAG
>JAQQAC010003801.1:1521245-1541680 GCA_029783875.1 Phataginus tricuspis
CCCCCCCCACACCTCCTGGGGTAGGAGTGAGGGCAGGGGGTGAAGAGAGGGCAAACGAACCTGACAAGGGGACCCAGGTGGGCCTCAGGGAGGGGCCACCTGGGGAGCTCGCCGGGCCTCACCTTGCCAGGGCAGGGCCCTGCTTCTTGCCTGCTACTGTGGTTATTAATATTGTAGCGAATGTGGTAAGACTTTTTTTTCCTAAAAAATTAATTTTCAGGACAAACTCCTATCTGATCTTAAATAGCTTACACTGTAGTTTCAAGGCTGTTGTAAATAGACACAGGCTCATGTTGCAGAAGTCACTGGAAGCTGCTGCTCAGAAGCCGCAGGCACCGAGTCTGCGCTCTCACAGCACCCAGGCATGACTGGGGCCAGTAAACACCAGCTGGCTTAAACTCCTCTCTCCCCCAGCTTGGGGGCAGACGATGCAGGGCCCTACGTGCCAGGCCTGTAACCCGCCGCCCGAATCCCTGAAGGAGTAGCTGTCAGAGACGAGGAGGCATCTGTTAGACGGGGCTGCTCCTGTGCAGAGCCACTCAGGAAAGTCACGCGGATTGGGGCTGGTGGGGGTGGGGATAATTACTATCCAGAGGAAGTATTTAAAGATAATTATACACCTCCCACTCTTCAAAATATAGCTTTGCTTGACAACTGGTTTCCTGGCAACACTTCCTACTGTATAATAAATGTAATGGTTTATTAGAATGTGTAAATTTATTTGCATGTTTACATATGCATGGAGGATATAGAAATTAAATGATAAAATAGGGAGGAGAAATTTGCCTGCTCTTCATGTTCCCTTCATACTAACTGGAAGAGTCATTTGCTCTGGAAACAGAACTTCCCATATGTAGACATAGGAGAGAAGGGTGGATAGGAATGTGTCTCGCCTACTTCTTCAAACTTCTATATTATTGAATTTCATGGGAAAATTTCTGCTCACTCAGCCCCAGATCCACCTCGTCTATTCCTAATCCTAGGCCCTGCTCTTGCCTTTCCACCTGCATGGACTGCCCCCCAGCTGCCAGGACCTGCCCTTCTAGGTCCCGCCCATCCTTGGGGGCTCAGCTCAGTCCCTGCTTCTCTGTGAACTTGTCTAGTCTTCTCAAACTCAGAACTGCTGTCACACTTATTGTCTGCAGTACTAATTTTAGTTATGCATCAGGAAATCTTTATTAAACACCTACCATGGGCTTAGGGCTGGCTATTCAATAGGTAAGAGGACAGATACAATCCTGGGCTGCATAAAACTCATATGGGTGATACAGACCCCTAAACAAGCAATCAGAGTGCGCTTTGTGCCAGGAGGGCTTTGTAAGAGGAGCCACGGAGCACATCAAAGGGTATCCAGCCAGCCAGGGAAATGACTTCCCACCTCCTTATATTGTCAGTTACCTTTTACTGTATGGTTCTTGGCTCTCCTATGAGATCATAAGATATTTGAGGGAAAGGGTCCACAATGTTCATGCAGCCCCTCCCACGTGGGAAGAACGTTTGGCTGGCTGGTCAGTAGAGCAGCAGAGACAAACTCTATCTGTTGTATCTTGGGCAAGGGGTGGTACACTACCTCCTGTCAAGACGAGGCCCGGGAGCCCCCAACCTCGTGGGACCCAGGGTGGGGTCCGAGGAGAGGGCAGTGCCCATGAAAGCCAGCTGGGCACACAGGGTGCGACGGGCCTCTAGAGTAGCAGACACCATAGTATGGTGGGCACTCCAGGCTCTTTCCAGAGACTAGAGTAAGTCCCTACCTTTTCTGTGATGGAACTGAGAATGAGCCACACCGAAAAATCATTAAAATAAATTCTTTTATACATGAGTAATTTAAAAATGGATTATTAGAGTTTGGGGGCAAATTTGGATATGTGCCCTGTTGCTTATGGGATGGCAGAAGTAAAGAGAAGGTTGGACGCACATTTCACTGAAGATGGGGCAAGACAGCCCTCCCAAATTTTACAGCCCTATGAGGTTCACCTCAGAACTCTGCGGAGTGGAGATCTGGAAAGTCCAACAGGTTATCTGATTAATGCCTTCAAGTTGCACAAGGCGTCCTGTGCATATTTGTTCCCTAACTGTTTAAGTCGTACTCTGAACGCGGGGCCCCAAATGTTTCAAAATTCCTCATTGTAACTAATTCCTTGAAGTGGAGAGGTGGTTTACCAAGGGAAAGCCCTAATGTAGCCCTAATATGACAAGTTCATTGATTTACCAAATTTTCCCTAAAAGATCTGTTCTAATATTTCTTTTGAATAAAAGGTGACTTTGTATCACTCAGTCTTTCAATTTGAATAAGCCAGTTTAAAGTTAAAATTCTATTATTTGTCATTGTTAAATTGAAAAAATGATCAGGAATACTTTGATTTTTTTAACTCAAATTTTATATTGCTTTGGTATAAAACAGGCCCTTCACTGTTAGCAAGGTTATTTCTGAGTTGCAAAAATTCTCTGTCCATTTTTCCCTGTATTCCTGTTTTCCTCTTGTGTTTTCTTGTTCCGTGTTGGCCGCCCTAGTCAGACAGGACAGAAAGCGCCAGGACACATTTTTCTGGCACCCGGAGTGAAAACCTTAGCAGCAGGCATCAGCTGCCCCAGGTCCACTGTAATAATTTTGATAGCGTTTGCAAATCCACTGCCAGCCTCGGCTGTTCCCTAACGGACGCCACCAGCAGGCTGTGGAGTACAGCTATGGCCGCTGCCCCTCCCTATGTGCTCAGACCTTTAGGGCCACACTGTCTGGTGCAGGAGCCACTGGCCACTTGGAACTGAGCGCTTGGAATGTGGCCAGTCTAAATGGAGATGTGCAGGAAGCGTGAAATATGTACTTGGGTTTAAAAGCCATAGTACAAAAAAAGAATGTAAAATATCTCATTAATAATTTTATATGAATTACATGTTGAAATTATATTTTAGATATGTTGGGTTACATAAATTTTATTAAGATTTATTACACCTATTTCTTTTCACTTTTCAACGTAGCTACTAGAAAAGTTTAAGAAGTGCACATATGGTTTGTGCTGTATTTCTATTCAGCAGTGGTGCTGTAGAGCCATCCACCCCCTGCCCAAGATACAACAGATGAGCGGAAACTGGGCTTGGTATTCCTGGGCGGCACCTTATCACCAGCACAGGTCCAGGACTTATGTGAGCCATACGGCCTGTGCCTCTCAGCCTCACCTGAAAGTGGGATTAATGATAGTGCCGGCCTACTGGTAACAAGCCTTTGGAGAACACAGTCTTCCCTCTGTATTTCTGTTATATCTTGAATAGTAACCCTTCCCATAGGTCAAATGGCTGGTCTACAGGAGGTTAAGTATATAGCTGGTCAAGCCAAGTCTCATAGCTGAGCAAAATCCAGGGTTTAGGAGACTACCGTTCCTTGTCTCTTTTTCGAAAGCCCAGGTTACACCATAGATCACTGGATGAAAAACATTCCCAGAGTCTCCTGGGAAAGGTCTCACTAGGCAGAGTCCATACAAATATGTGATATCCCTTCTCTCCTCCAGAGGATGTTGTTCTATTCATTTATTCACTCATTCATTTGTTCATTTGTGACTCACTCATTTGGATGTAATGAGAATGATATTTTGGAAATATTTTTAAATGTATTCTTATATCCCTTCACTCTTATTGAACTGTTGAAAGCACAAAATGCTTTCTCAGCTTTGGCTGTCAAATCAGATATTTTGTTTGTCCCGTCTATTGTCTCACTGAGGCAAGACCACTCATTCATTCACTTACTCAGCAAATACACATTCAGTCCCTATATGTACCTGCCCCTTCCTCAGATGCTAGAGCCAAAGCAGTAAAATCCAAGCATTATTGAGAAAGAAAGGTTTTTTTTTTTTTAATCATGTAATAACAGCTGGGCCTGGTAGACTTGACCCTAGATTTTTTAGGTGAAGGAGGTCTTGGCTTGAGAGAAAGAGAAAGGGGAGAGAAGCCTGCCTTTTCCAGTTCCAGAGGAATATGGGAGGAAAAATGTGTCAGATGTAGAGGTGACAGTCAAACACAAGTCCTCATTTAATAGTCAAGCACCAAGAGGTTAGAGAAGGCTGCTTTAGAAGCCAGGGACATAGCAGCTGGGGGAGCCTCTGGAGGCTGCGGTGGGGGTGTGCAGGCCCCTGGGAGAATGTTCACCTTTGGCCTAGAGCTCTGTGTGGGAGGCAGGGAGGTGGGGACACTGCTGCAGTGCTCATTGGCCAAGCATGAGGGGCCTGATGTGTCCATGCACTCAGGTGAGGTGTGGAGGGGCTAAGGGCAGTGCCCCAACAGAGTTTGGGGGTTAGAGAGCAGAGGTGGGGAGCTCAAGATCAGATGCCCAGGGGCTCCAGTGGTGGGCGTCCAAGCCAGATGGACCTGCTGCACCTCAGCAGGGCCAGCAGAGAGAAGCCCAGATGAGCCACCACCCAGCAGAGGTGCCCAGAGGACTCAGGTGACCAGGGCCAGCCCTCACCAAGCCCAGGCTACTTCCCAGGGCTCGGAAGTCCCCTGCCCACAAGCATCTAGATTCCATCCTGGGAAGGAGCTGGAGCACGGGGACACAGAGACCCCACATTTCACCGTGAGGGACTATTTAAAATCCAGCACGGGTCTGAAAACTACAAGACACTCATGAGAGAAATTAAAGAAGATACCAATAAATGGAAACACATCCCGTGCTCATGGATAGGAAGAATTAATATTGTCAAAATGGCCATCCTGACTAAAGCAATCTACAGATTCAATGCAATCCCTATCAAAATACCAACAGCATTCTTCAATGATCTAGAGCAAATAGTTCGAAAATTCATATGGAACCACAAAAGACACCGAATAGCCAAAGCAATCCTGAGAAGAAAGAATAAAGCTGGGGAGATTATGCTCCCCAACTTCAAGCTTTACTACAAAGCCACAGTACTCAAGACAATTTGGTACTGGCACAAGAACAGATCCATAGACCAATGGAACAGACTAGGGAGCCCAGATATAAACCCAACCATATATGATCAATTAATATATGATAAAGGAGCCATGGACATACAATGGGGAAACGACAGCCTCTTCAACAGCTGGTGTTGGCAAAACTGGACAGTTACATGCAAGAGAATGAAACTGGATTATTGTTTAACCCCATACACAAAAGTAAACTCAAAGTGGATCAAGGACCTGAATGTAAGTCATGAAACCATAAAACTCTTAGAAGACAACATAGGCAAAAATCTCCTGAGTATAAGCATGAGCAACTTCTTCCTGAACGCATCTCCTCAAGGAAGGGAAACAAAAGCAAAAATGAACTCATGAGACTACATCAAACTAAAAAGTTTCTGTATGGCAAAGGACACCATCAACAAAACAAAAAGGCACCCTACAGTATGGGAGAATATATTTGTAAATGACATATCCGACAAGGGGTTTACATCCAAAATATATAAAGAACTTACATGCCTCTACACCTAAAAAGCAAATAACCCAATTAAAAAATGGGCAAAGGATATGAACAGACACTTCTCCAAAGAAGAAATTCAGATGGCCAACAGACACATGAAAAGATGTTCCACATCACTAATCATCAGGGAAATGCAAATTAAAACCACAATGAGATATCACCTCACACCAGTAAGGATGGCCACCATCCAAAAGACTAAACAACAAATGCTGGCGAGGATGCGGAGAAAGGGGAACCTCCTACACTACTGGTGGGAATGTAAACTAGTTCAACCATTGTGGAAAGCAGTATGGAGGTTCCTCAAAAAACAAAAAATACAAATACCATTTGACCCGGGAATCCCACTCCTTGGAATTTACCCAAAGAATACAACTTCTCAGATTCAAAAAGACATATGCACCCCTATGTTTATTGCAGCACTTTTTACAATAGCCAAGATATGGAAGAAACCTAAGTGTCCATCAGTAGATGAATGGATAAAGAAGATGTGGTACATATACACAATGGAATATTATTCATCCATAAGAAGGAAACAAATCCTGCCATTTGCAACAACATGGATGGAGCTGGAGGATATTATGCTCAGTGAAATAAGTCAGGCAGAGAAAGACAAGTGCCAAATGATTTCTCTCATTTGTGGAGTATAACAACGAAGCAAAACTGAAGGAACAAAATAGCAGCAGACTCAGAGACTCCAAGAAGGAACTAGTGGTTACCAAAGTGGAGGGGTGTTGGAGGGCAGCTAGGGAGGGAGGGAGAAGGGGATTGAGGGGTATTATGTTTAGTACACATGGTGTGGGGAATCACGGGGAATACAGTGTAGCACAGAGAAGGCAAACAGTGAATCTGTGTCATCTTACTACACGGATGGACAGTGCCTGCATTGGGGTATGAGTAGGGACTTGATAATGTGGGTAAATGTAGTAACCACATTGTTTTTTCACGTGAAACCTTCATAAGTAATAAACCTTATCAGTAATACCTTAATAAAAAAAAACTAAAAATAAAATACAGCACGGGGCTCCATTTAGCAGCTGGACTAAAGTTCAGTGTCCCTCATGCTCCTGCTACACACTAGGTGAGGCTAGGGAAGCAAGAGTGGATGGATAGTAAAGCAGAAACACGAGTACCTGTTGGCTTGTACAAGCTTTGTGGGAGAAAACTCACACCCCCACCTATCATCCACTCTACACATGTGTGGGCAGGCTGCCACCGGACAGGCGCGTGGCTGATCTTCCTGGAAATAATACCTTCGAGGCCCGCACAGCCTGCTGGACGAACCAGGCCCGGGAGCCGGTAGCTGGAGTGCAGCATGTGTAGAGGGTGGGTGAAGCTCGGGGACATGGTGGGGGCGCCACCCTGGGGGCTTGCAGCAGGGGCCGCCCCGTGTCGCAGGTGAGCTTAAGCAGTCTGAGGTCTCCAGTTAAAGGCTGGGGACACAGTGATGAGGTGGAGTAAAGGCTCCATGCAGAGGACTTTGATATATGAGAGGAAAGGGAGAGTTCCCGTAACTGCAGAAAATCCCACTGGTGGGACAAAGGCCGTGTGAGGGGAGCGTGGGGGCTGAGGCCAGAAGGCAGCCCAGGGTGAAGACCATGATGCCACGGGGAGTTCTGAGCAGGGCAGAGTGCTGGCCCCGTGTCCTTTCCATAATCCCCAAAGTTCAGACCTCACTGTGCTGCAGAAACAGAGTAGTCAAGAACAGTAGCATCCGCATTATACTCACCTTAACTGGACTTTACCCTGGAAGGGAGGGAGACGTGTCAGGCCTCAGAACCTCCTAGGGGTGGTGCTGCCAGAAGCCTGACAAAGGTGACTGAATGACTGTCAAGCCCAGCTTATTGCCTGGTCTGAGCTAAAGCCTCTTCTTGACAGCCATGGGGAGGAGAGCCGTGGCCCCATAGGAACACCCCTCACTCTCCAGCCCCGCCTGTGGCTGTCACCTTGGTCTTTGCAACAGGATGCTGAATACCGAGCTCAGAGCCGCAGGGAAGAGGAGGACTGTGCCTCTTACTCACCTGAACTTCGATTTGGAGATCCGGTGGCTGAAAGAGAAGAAGCAGATGTTACCAGGTGACACACATACATTTCCTTCCATTTGAAAGACATCCAGCAATCCCGGGAGGTTTGATGTCCCCGGGTTGACACACATGGGCCACACAGGTGTGTGGTGGGAACTGGAAGGGCTCTGCAGAGAGAGCACCCAGCTTGTCAGTACCTCCTGGGGTGTTTGTGTGCTTCACTGTGGACACTGAGAGCTGGCCGAGGTGACATAACTGCACACCTAGTATCTTTAAGTGGAGCCACTGCTCCCTGCAGAGGGAGTGTGCCCTATTCCCAGCCCATAATCCTCTGCCCAGAGGTTCCCTGAGGTCAGGTGTGTCAGTGGTATTGGGCCGTGGAGAAGAGCCATGGCTGGCAGGAAGGCCACTCCCACAGACTCCAAGCCTCAGCAGCCAGCAGCTGGAGGCAGGGTCACGCCAGCCTAGGCACTATGCTGTCTGAGCGGGAGCCCAGCCAATGCTGGCACACAGACGCAAGATAGGCAAGAGGAGCCAGCTGGGAACTGAGGGCTGCCGGCTGGGCCCACAGAAACTGCCATGGGTCCTGAGCAGAAACCCAGATGCTCACCGTCACATGTGGCCTTGAAGACCGGGGGACCTTTGGGCAGGAGCACAGGGCAGGTGCTGACCCCAAGGGCTATTTTATAGGGGGTCCCCTGAAAGGTGGGACCTTCAAGGAGGCCTTGAGGCTGCCTAGTTCATATAGGAAAGTCCAGGGGAGGCTGTGAGAAGGTGTGTTAGGGCAAGAGGGGTGGGAAGATGGAGAGGGAGGTGGGGTAGGGGGTAGGGGAGTGTGTACAGAGAGGGAGAGAATATAAGCATTTGAGAGAAAAAAAATTGAAGGCATTGTGTCAGAAAAGGATTTCCAGTGAGTGCTGGAGAGATTGCAGGTGGGGCGGCCACACTCAGGTGGACGCACAAAAAGACACAGAATGCAAGTGAGAGGTAGAGAAAGGGATGGAGACAGAGATGTCAGGGCCCACAGCAGTGGGGAGCTGGGGAGGCTGCTGCTGCAAACCTGTGTTGTCCCAGCTCAGCACAAAGCCAGCTCTGTTGCATAGCAAGAAAACAACCCCTCTCGTTATTTTTTATAAAAAAAAAATTAAAGCAGAAGATGTGACAGGTGGCAAAGCCATCGTGCATGAGATAATTATATCTCTGGGGCACTGAGAATCTGAGCCAAATGCCTTTACTGCTCTGAACTGTTAGCTAATAACCTTTTCCCACCCCCAAGACTGCCTGCTAGGGCTGCAGCGGTTAATCACACGTTAACAGAGCGTGTGGGAGGGGTACTGGGCGCTAAGGACAGCGCTTTTATTTAGAGCCACGGTTTAATTGGGAAACAAATGTTTTCCAGCTGCTAATTGGGTGGTGGGGAATCTGGGTGTTCTCTGCTCCAGCAGCGCTGTGCAGGAGACCCCCAGGGTCTTCCCCAGATTTGCTTTTGGCCAATTGATTCTTCTCATTGTGAAAACAAGCCCAAGTGGGTGATCATGGCCTTGAGCGTGTAACTCTGTCTATGGGGCCTGGCCCCTGGCCTTCTCAGACACATCTCTGTGCCCTTCAGTGCAGACCACATGCTCTTCCCTGTCTCTCTGAGTGGGCGGGTGGTTTTTTAAAACTCCCACTTGGGAAAACTGAAATCTGGGTGCTCATGTCTCCCAAGGAATGGCCTGGGCAGTGGGCACAGGGGAGGTCAGGGCCAGGGCACTGTTTAAATGAGCTTCCTGCTCAAGCACGGTTCTTGCGCACTCGCAGGAGATGGACCAGGCCCTCCGCTGACCCACAAGTCCTGATGGAGACGCCAGACACGGTGCTTGAATACTGATTTTTGTTGTTGCTGTTCTCAGGGGATCTTGGGCATAATTTTAGGCTCTGTGGGTCTGAAACATTCATCTCTTTTTCAGCTGCATGTTCTTTATGCACCCCTTCTTGAGAAGGTGGTTTTGTTCAAGGGGCATGTGTCTGCATACCAAGGAAAGCCCCAGCCCAGGGAGCTGAGGCCAGAGCTCTGTGAGGCCAGGGGCCCTGAGCCTGCTACGCCCCCTTGTGCAGCCGGGAGTCCGTGGCGGGACCCGCTCCTGCAGATGGGGACACCCCACTGCTCAGCGGCCTTCTTCACCCTAGGAGGTGAGCACCAGCTCAGGGTTTGCAAAGCTGGCCTGTCCCACTGTGGGAGCAAGTGGGGGCTGTGGGGCATGGTGCCCCTGAACTCCTGGGTGGTTTGACATGTGACTCGTGCCTCTTCAGGCTGATTTTTGGCCATGTTAGGTTCCAGTGGGTCCTCAGAACAGCAGAGGCCTCCACTTCTCCAAATCCCAGGGGGGTATGCAGAGCTTGCTCAGAAGGCTTCTGGCTTCCTCCACCCTAGTGAGGTACAATTGCTAGGATACTGTGGATCTTGAAGAGCAGGGAGGTGGGGAAAGGAATTCACACATGAGACCTGCAGAACAATTGCCTTGGGTGGGACCTGGAGGGCATTAAACTTGAGGTACTTTTTCTGCCCATGCCTCCAAGACAAATCTTCTAGGAAACCTTGATTTTCTTTGTTGATATTAGGCTCAAAAAGAGACAAACCCAAAACTCCTTTTTGTAGCTCTTTATATTTTCAGCCTTTCACCTTTCCTAGAATAATGATCACCAGGTGTTTACTGCCTGCTGTGTGAAATAGCATTTCCCTGAATGGCCCCAGTTCATCTGTACCGTCCGAGGACGGCACAGCAGTCCCCACCCAGCTGACACACATCTGGCTCAACCCCTCTGACCCCTCATGGCGACTCCCGGAAGGGTAAGCCCTGGCCACTGCCATCACAGAGCGGTGCTCCAGGGCTCTGAGCAGAGCCTCCTTCTCTGGCATTCCTCCTGCTCTTTCCCCTAGCCCAGCTTGGCCCTCTTGGGTCTTCCCATCATCCACACTTCCTGGAGCTCCATTCTCAGCCTGGCCCCGCGCTCCTGTCCGTGTCACCCTCCGCACCATGCAGACACCAGTGCCATCTGCCTTCCTCTGAGCCTGCCTGGCCCAGCTTCACCCTGGCTCCCACCACTGTCTGCTTTTAGCGCTTCTGGGCGACAGAGCCTGCCAAAAAACATGTCACATTGTTCTGCGAGGCTGACCGCGCATTTACGATCAGTCTCCACAGTGGCTCGCGTTGCCCCTCGGGTCCCTGAGACCACCAGCCCTGCCTCTCTGTGAGGAGGCGACAGGTTGTCTGGGGTGACTCCTGTCATCGGGTCTCTTCATCAGAGTCTGTTTCTGATTCTATGCTCTTTACATAACTGTAGGCTTTGAGAGCAGGAAGGGACCTTGGAGGCCACCTGGATCTGTGCATTTTGCCAAGTTGTAGAATGCCTTATGCATGTGAAATTTCATGCAGAAGCCCAGTATGTGAAAGGTGAAAGCAGCTCCCTTTGCAGTGGTCCCTGTGGCGGCTCCTGGGACCCCCAGGCCTCTGCTGAGAGTGCCTGACCCCCATCAGGTGACCCCTTTGTGTCCTAGAGGATGGGATGAGGCCCTGTCACGTCTCTCCAGCTTCCAGTTAGTCCCAGAGGGAGGGAACCCTCCATCCTGGGCAAATGTGGCGTCTCCAGCTCATCTCTGGTGAGGTCTTTGCCTGGTTTTGGTATTAGAGTGATGCTGGTTTCATAGAAAGAGTTTGGAAGTATTCCCTCCTCTTCTATTTTTTGGAAAACTTTAAGGAGAATGGGTGTTATTTCTTCTCTATATGTCTGGTAGAATTCAGAGGTGACTCCATCAGGTCCGGGGGTTTTGTTCTTGGGTAGTTTTTTGATTACCGCTTCAATTTCGTTGCTGGTGATTGGTCTGTTTAGTTTTTCTGTTTCTTGCTTGGTGAGTCTTGGAAGGTTGTATTTTTCTAAGAAGTTGTCCATTTCTTCTAGGTTTTGCAGCTTGTTAGCATACAGATGCTCATAATATTCTCTTATAATTCTTTGTATTTCGGTGGGGTCTGTCGTTATTTTTCCTTTCTCATTTCTGATTCTGTTATGTGTATAGATTCTCTTTTTCTCTTAATGAGTCTGGCTAGGGGTTTATCTATTTTTTTATTTTTTCAAAGAACCAGCTTTCGGTTTCATTGATTTTTTCTATTGTTTTATTCTTCTCAATTTTATTTATTTTTTTCTCTGATCTTTATTATGTCCCTCCTTCTGGTGACTTTGGGCCTCCTTTGTTCTTCTTTTTCCAATTTCAATAATTGTGTCTTTAGACTGTTCATTTGGGAATGTTCTACCTTCTTTAAATAGGCCTGGATTGCAATATACTTTCCTCTTTGAACTGCCTTTGCTGCGTCCCACAGAAGTTGGGGCTTGGTGTTATTGTTGTCATTAGTCTCCATATATTCTTTGATTTCTGTTTTGATTTGGTCATTAACCCATTGATTCATTAGGAGAATGTTGTTAAGTCTCCATGTATTTGTGAGCCTTTTTGATTTCTTTCTAAAATTTATTTCTAGTTTTATACCTTTGTGATCTGAGAAGTTGGTTTGGTAGGATTTCAATATTTTTGAAATTACTGAGGTTCTTTTTGTGGCCTAGTATGTGGTCTATTCTGGAAAATGTTCCATGTGCACTTGAGAAGATTGTGTATCCTTCTGCTTTTGGGTGCAGAGTTCTGTAGATGTCTATTAGGTCCATCTGTTCTAGTGTGTTGTTCAGTGCCTCTGTGTCTTTACTTATTCTCTGTCTGGTTGATCTATCCTTTGGAGTGAGTGGTGTGTTGAAGTCTCCTAAAATGAATGCATTGTTGTCTATTTCCTCCTTCAATTCTGTTAGTATTTGTTTCACATATGTTGGCGCTCCTGTGTTGGGTACATATATGTTTATAATGGTTATATCTTCTTGTTGGACTGACCCCTTTATCATTATGTAATATCCTTATTTATCTCTTGCTACTTTCTTCGTTTTGAAGTCTATTTTGTCTGACACAAGTACTGCAACACCTGCTTTTTTCTCTTTGTTGTTTGCATGAAATATCTTTTTCCATCCCTTCACTTTTAGTCTGCGTATATCTTTGGGTTTGAGGTGAGTCTCTTGTAAGCAGCATATAGATGGGTCTTGCTTTTTTATCCACTCTGTTACTCTGTGTCTTTTGATTGGTGCATTCAGTCCATTTACATTTAGGGTGATTATTGATAGATATGTACTTATTGCCATTGCTGGCTTTAGATTCATGGTTACCAAAGGTTCAAGGGTTGCTTCTTTACTATCTAAGAATCTAACTTAACTTTCTTGTTAAGTCATTGTGAACGCCTTCTGATGTTTCTTTATTTCTCCCTTCCTATTCTTCCTCCTCCATTCTTTATATATTGGGTGTTTCATTCTTTGCCTTAAGTTAGTATTTGGATGGTCTGCTTTCTTTGCTATGATTTTATTTTCTCTGGTGACATCTTTTTAGCCTTAGGGGTGCTTCCCTCTAGAGTAGTCTGTTTAAGATCCTGTAGTGGTGGTTTATGAGAGGCAAACTCTTTCAACTTTCCTTTGTCTGGAAATTGTTTAATCCCTCCGTCATATTTAAATGATAATCGTGCTGGATACAATATTCTTGGTTCGAGGTCCTTCTGTTTCATTACATTAAATATATCATGCCATTCTCTTCTGGCCTGTAAGGTTTCTGTTGAGAAGTCTGATGATAGTCTGATGGGTTTTCCTTTGTAGGTGATCTTTCTTCTCTCTCTAGCTGCCTTTAATACTCTGTCTTTATCTTTGACCTTTGCCATCTTAATTATTATGTGTCTTGGTGTTGTCTTCCTTGGGTCCCTTGTGTTGGGAGTTCTGTGGGCTTCCGTGGACTGCGAGACTATTTCCTTCCCCAGTGTGGGAAAGTTTTCAGCAATTATTTCTTCAAAGACACTTTCTATCCCTTTTTCTCTCTCTTCTTCCTCTGGTACTCCTATAATGCGAATATTGCTCCGTTTGGATTGGTCACACAGTTCTCTCAATATTCTTTCATTCTTAGAGATCCTTTTTTCTCTCAGTACCTCAGCTTCTTTGTATTCCTCTTCTCTAGTTTTTATTTCATTTATCGTCTCCTCCACCGTATCCAATCTGCTTTTAATACCGTCCATTATGTTCTTCAAGGATTGGATATCTGACTGGAATTCATTCCTGAGTTCTTGAATATCTTTCCGTACCTCCATGGGCATGTTAATGATTTTTATTTTGAACTCCCTTTCAGGGAGAGTCATGAGGTCCATATCATTTAAATCTTTCTCAGGAGTTGTATTCATAATTTTACTCTGGACCAGGTTCCTTTGGCGTTTCATATTTGTGTATGGAGCCCTCTAGTGCCCAGAAGCTCTACTCTCTGGAGTTGCTCAGCCCCTGAAGCAATGTCAGGGATTGTAGGGAGTGGTATTGGTGCCTCGGGGGAGGAAAGGGCTGTTTCCTGGTTCCTGGCTGCTATGCCTGTCTCCACTGTCTGAACCGGTGGGCTGAGCACACAGGTATAAGCCTCAGTGCTTTGCCTTTTAAGTTGCTGTAGACAGATCTTCCCTCCGTTTGGCCCAACACCAGGGAAGGGCTTCCAGGTTTGCAAGCCCGGTGGGGCTGGCCAGGAGAAAGGTGCACTAGTCTGCCTGTCACAGAAGGGGTTCCTGGAGCTGTGCAGGCATCCAGGGAGCTGGCATACCCAAATATCAGAAAACTCCCAATCTGCTTGGCAGAGTACACCCGGACAACTCTGTCTACCCGTCCCTTCTCCTGAGCTGCAAGCTCCGTTCAGTCCCTGCCCCCCAAGCAGGCCTCCTGCTAAGGTCCTCTTTGTTAGGAAGTCTCCCAGACTGCCCGCCTTTCGTTCATCCCAGAGCAGCTGGGTATGGATCCCTGACTTCACAAGCAGCTGGAATCTCAGTCTCTCCAGGAACTCCGCCTGTCTTAGCTTTCCAAGCTCCCAATTACAAGAGTATCATGCAAGCACCATGAAATGCACGCCTGTGCTCCCAGGCAGATCCCCAGAGTTAGGCATTCAGCAGTCCCAGTTCTCTACTCCCTCTCTGCTCTGTTCCTGTTCCTCCTGCCGGTGAGCTGGGGTGGGGGAAGGGCTTGGATCCCGCAGGACCACAGCTTTAGTACATTACTGTTTTCTGTGAGGGCTGCTCTTGTCTCCAGGTGTATGCAGTTTATTGTAGTTCTCTTTCCCGTTGCTCTTTCAAGAGTAGTTCTAGTAGCTTTATTTTCATATTATATGCGGTTTTAGGAGGAAGCCTCTGTCTCACCTCTCATGCCGCCATCTTTAATCTCTCTCCAGCTCATCTCTGAATCAGCATCCCCTCTCCTTAGGCAGTCTTCCCAGAGCAATCTTCCATTCCAGCCTTTAGCATCTCCCTTTCCCTGTTTTCCTTTTTGCCCTAAAGATTTTCTCATCTTCGTGGTGGAAAGCACATCCTCCCTGGGCAGCTGTGGACTCCTCCTTCCCCTGACCATCTTCCTCTCCCTCCTGCGGCCTCACTTCTGGAGTGTGAGCTTGGGCTGGGTCACGCCCTCTCCTTCCCCGGCGCTCTCGACCCCACAGCCAGCTCTGTAGGGGACCCCTCCAGAGCTCACAGCAGCCAGCTACACTCCTTCTGTGCACGTGGCCCTCCCGGTGGCCTTGCTCAGACCGCTCCTCTCCTAACACCAAAGTGACCCTTCTGGAAGCACAGCTAACCAGATCAGCCTCCACCAGCCACGCCTGGTGACTTCTCAGTCGTGACTTTTCTTCCTGTGATAAGACTTGGGCTGTGCCAGCCCCAGACTGTCCCCATTGTCCCTGTGGCCCCTGGCTGCCCCAGCCTTTGCTGGTCTTCCACCGAAGGGCCTTGCACATGCTGTTGCCTCTAGAACATTCTTCTTTCCTCTTCACCTTCATGATGTGTGTTCAGCCTTCAGTTCTCAGCTTAAATGTGAATTCTTCAAACAGCATTTCCTATCCTCCAGTCTAAATCAAATTCCTCCCTGTCATGAATGTGTATTCCAGTGACTTCCTCCCTGGCACTTGCCTTAGTTTGTGGTGACCTGTGTATGTGTGACATCTCTTCCACACTAGATGGTAAGCTGTGGTGCCAGGCCTCTCCCCTCTGCAGTGATGGCAGGTGCCACGGCATGGCCTCTCCCCATGCAGTGAGGCCAGGTGCCACGGCGTGGTCTCTCCCCTCTGCAGTGATGGCAGGTGCCACGTGGGGCCTCTCCCCTCTGCAGCGATGGCAGGTGCCACGGCATGGCCTCTCCCCTCTGCAGTGACACCAGGTGGCACAGCGTGGCCACTACCCCTGCAGTGACGCCAGATGCTACGTATGGCCTCTCCCCTCCACAGTGATGGCAGGTACCATGGCATGGCCTCTCCTCTCTGTAGTGATGGCAGGCTTAGCCTGGCCACTGCACTTGGAATGGCCACACATGGTTTTGCCCTAGCCACCTGCTTGAAGGGCTCTGCCCTGTCCCTCTGTGACAACCCTCCCCCGTCACCTCAACAGTTTATACTGATGACTCATGTGCGCACCACCATGGTCAGAGCCGACCTGACAGGTCCTGTGTCTACTGCCACATGCACAGCCCCTGGGCCTTTGAGAATCCACACCAACTTCTGCCTGCAAATTGTGAATGCCCTCCCCTCATCAGGGCCTCCCTCCACCTGCACACCCCACCACACCCCAACACCCCAGCATCCCCCCCACTGCAGTTCTCTCTGCCCTCCCCTCAGCACGTCTACACCAGGCCTCACTGCACACACACACTCATTCCGACCTCTTACTCACAAGCCTTTCAACCCTTAGCCTCAGAAATGGTAGCCTCTCCCTGTCCCCACCATACTGAGCCTCAGCTCAGCCTGTTCTCACAGTGTTTCCACCCCAGGAGTGTTGGGACCTTACCCCATGGTTTCTGAGGCAGGTGGGCTGGGAAGCATCATCATTTATTAAGTGCATGTTATAGCTCTGGCCCTGTGACTAGGTATTTATATGTGTAGAGCAGATGTGTCAGTGTGGATCTCCACAGCTAGCAGGCTCCGTTTCCACAGCGCTCTCGAAGCTGGGGCCTGTCCGGTGGACGCCAGCTCCCTCTATGGGGTGCGGTCACACTCTCCGCCCAGCCCAGTTCCAGGCTCCCCTGCAACGTGGTGACAAGTGACTTCCCCAGGAACCCCCCTTGTCCCTCCTGGGCTGCACCCCAGAGCCGGAGTTGCAGGGCCATGGTCACCTTCTCTCCAGCCCGCTTGGTGTTCAGTCCACAGAAAGGTCTAGAACTGACGACACTGCAGGTCTGCGGTCGGCCTTTCCCTGGTGCGGCTCCCGGGGCCTGCTGCCAAACACTAGGGCTTGTTTTGTGTGGTTCCAAAAGCAGAGAAGCAGGAAAAGCCTTGGACTGCTGCTTAACAATGTAATTAGCCCTGTATTTTACCAACTCTGTCAGCAGCTGCTTCCCAGCAAGGCTGAGGCATCCACAGCACAGACTTGCCAGCGCCACTGCTGGAGTGAGTGACACCTTTGTTTCCCCAGCTGCCTGAGAACAGAAGGGGAAGGCTGGCCTGTTCCTAGGCTGTGTTTTCCCTTCTCCGTGGCTTGGAGGCCATTCTTGAGGCTGGTTGGCCCATGTTTACACTCACCTACAGATAATCTTTTTAAAAGGGTTGGAGTCACCTAGGGCACTGAGTTATTTCACAGGGAAGGGCTGAAATAAGATGTTGTTGTGAGGATGGGGTGGGTTAGGAGCTTGTTTCACTTGGGTAGTGTCCTGCTCAGAGCCCTCTGTGGGGCTGGCAGTGACCAGGGTGAGTTTATAGTTCTCACGCTTCCCACGGTGGGGCCCAAATGTCCCCGGAGGTCAGTGTGACTCCCTGACAGACATGACCTTCATCCTTGGACTCTCTGGTGGAAAGAAACCAGTAGTCTGCTTATTTTTAGCAATGAAACCATTTTTCCCCTTCATTTTTGGGGGGCCACATTTCCCAGGGACTGCTGGCATCCATTAAGATCAAACTAAGATGAGTGCCTGTGATGAGCCGGGCGTGTCTGTGCGCGGACCTGTGTGTGCGAGGACCCTGTCTGATGACCCACGTGGGAACTGCCCCTCCCCGCAGCTGGCCCAGTCCAGTGCCAGGGTCAGCCCAGCAGGTGGGACTGGGGCTGACTCGGGGAGCGGGAGTCTAGGTGGCGCCTCTGCGGAAGGTGGCGGCAGCTGTGTCCTAGCTAAGCACAGGCCAGTCAGTGTTTTACTAACTTGGGTTTGGGTTTCGGGCGTCCCTGGTTCCCTCACTAGATGGATGACTGCAGTTCCGGACTAGGACCAACAAGTTTGTCATCTCCCAGTTATTTCCTTACCTGCTTACTTTTCTTCTAGGTCACATGTATCAGACTGGAAAGGGTGATTGGCAGGACTCAAGCCCCCTAACAGAGCAGTCTCGTGTGAAAGGGGGCAGGACAGCTGGGAGGAAAGACCTCAGAGCCACTGACTCCCCCACGCGATCTACTCCTCTCATGTGACGGAATGGTGCCCATAATCCAAGAGTCAGGCTCCCACAGGAGTGCTGCAGTGGACAGCCTCAGGATTAAGACTCTTCAACCAGGGCCCCCTTCTCCCCATGTGCTTCTCGCCTGAGGTCTCTGTTCCTTGTTGTGCTCTGATCTCTGCCCCTCCCAAGACAGCCGACCCACTGTGACTTGAGGACACAGCTGCCCTGCCCGCACCTGGGGAAAGTCCAGCCCCTGGGCTTGCGGTGCCTACTCACGCCAGCCTGGCCCCGCAGTTTTCTCCCTCGATGTCCCCTCCAGCCACGTTTTCGGTGTTGACAGACTCCGTCTCGCTTGTGGGCATGCTCACTGCAAGAGTCAGAGGGAGGCAGAACGAGGCACTGAGGGGGACGAGCCAACAGAGAGAGAAGCACCAGTTCGCAAACATTACCCCCAAGCCTGCGAGCTCCTGGGCCGAGGAGAGGCCGGGCAGCACGTGCCAGCCGGGGAGGCGGTGCCGCTGTGAGCAGGCTGCACCCCGGTACTGCCCTGGCCGGGCTGGCGTTCCCTCGGCGGACGCGCCTGCTGCTCACCCGGGTACCTCTTCCTGCCCAGGTCATTGGGAACTGGTGGGGGTGTGGGAGGAAGTCTGACGATAAGATAATTTCCTTAAAGGGTGCATTCTGGAGGCCCTGGCCACCAACCCCTTTCTCTACCCTGAGCTCCAGACTCTCAGGACAGCTGTGTGAGCCTTACCATTTGCATCTACTACTTGCCATAAAAAAAAGAGCTTTCATGAAAAGATTCTATCTCCCTTAGTTTGTCCGCCCATCGATACTAAGGGGCTCTATCCCAAAACTTAGGGTCCAGCCTGTTTGTCGACAGGTGTTGTGAACTACTGGATGGATCTGAAGGACGGCCCTTTGCCTGCACACTGGGTCCTGAGTCAATTACATGTGGCTGAAGTGAATGGCCATCACCAGAATCATGTCCTCCTTCAAACTAGCACTGCAGACGTCAGGAGTGAGGAGCGCGACAGTGGCACCCACCGAATGAAGTACAGATGTGGCTCCGAGATAGCCCACAGGGGTCCTCTCTCCCTTGCAGCCGTCCCAATGTTCCCACTTCGGCAGGCTGCCGGAATCTAAGCCACCTAATCCCCCTAGAGCCAGCCTCCATCAGCCTCTCCCCAGGCTGCAGTGACTGAGCTTCCAGGGCAGCCGTTTCCCAGCTTGGAACCCAGTTTGGGGGCTTAGAAGAAGCCATTTCTTTTATTACTATTTTTTTATTCCAAATGGAATTTTAACTCAGAGAACCCTTTATCCTTTTTACCTTCTAGTACCCTTTTAATACAACACAACATTGAGGTCCCTATCTTTGCCAGGCCTTGTTCTAAGAGCGGCCGCCACAGCCCTGGTCCTGGCTGTGTCCTTGCAGGACGGAGCCCCTGTGGCGAGAAAAGCCTGGCCCTCAGCAGCCACGGACTCTGCAGTGAGCGAGGCTGTGGCACATGTGGACGTGGCAGCAGGCGACATGTCCCTGTGGGGCCACCACAGCCCAGGACAAGAGGTCTCCCGGTTGTAGGAATCATGTTGCTGGACATGGATTTTCCCCCCATTTCTTGTCTTTGGGATGGACACAACAGTGGGTGGAAAAAGGCCGATTTCAGGAACTTGGAAGATACAACGGAAAGCCCATGGCTCACCATGTGTTTCGTTTGCATGGATGAGAGACCTCTCCACCCTAAGATTCATTTTCAATAACGTTGGGTGTCATTTCAAAGCAGTTTGGTGCTGGACGGAGCTCTTTTCCCCTCACTTCGCAGTCTAGGGTGGATGCCCAAGCTCCTGCCATGTGTTTGGGGTGAGATGGGACTGGGGCAGGAGGGTTGTGCCCCCTGCACCACACTCACCTCGGCTGCCCATGTGCTGGCCTGCTCCCTGCACTCCACCCTCACACGGCACAAGGGCCTCTGAGCCCTTCTGGCTCTGGGGCCCCACAGGAGCTTGGTGGCGAGTCAAACTGGGCTGTTGAATTTAGAGCATTTATACTCCCTTTGCAGCCTGAGTCTGAGGAAGCCGGCCGGGGAGAGGGACCTCACGATGGTTGTTCACTGGGAGCTGGGAAGCCGGACTCTTCAGAGCTTACAGGTTTCCTTGCTCCATCCACCCAAAGGAAGAAGGCAGAGAACCAGAGAGCCTTTGGTCCTGCTCCACGTCTCCAGCCATCTCTGGCCTCTGTGACACTGTAGGCGTCATTAGGGCCGAGATGTGTATGACATGGTGTTGGATTGTGACACTCTGCTCCAGAGAACCCCTCGAGCTCTAGGGGAGTGTGGTGTGGCGGTTGTGTGCTAGGCCCGGAAAGGACCACACTCCGAGTGCGCAGGCCTGGGCACAAGGAGGAACCATACCCACTTCTAAATCAAGGCGCTGCCTGTGCCAGTAGTAAGTTGGCACCACAGTGACCTCATCTTGGCTGTGCTAACCCAGGGAAGGGCTCCCTGGGGGG
>JAQQAC010003801.1:1542180-1639153 GCA_029783875.1 Phataginus tricuspis
GGGGGGGAGTCCCCCAGAGGTGAAGTCAGTTACCCAAGTGAGAGCTAGTGAATGACAGGCAGAGCCTGGCCTCGAGTCCCGGGCTTTCCTGGTTACACCAGGCAACTTCCAGAGCAGCTGTGCTCAACCACCTTCCTGCAGGTTGAGTCACTGGTCAGAACTAGTGGTCATCCCAAGGGCCATCACTTTGGCCCCTCGGCAGAACAGAGCTGCACGTGGCTGCTGCCCGAGAACACTCCCCTGGGGGGAGCTGTGTCATATTTAATTTAATTTAATTTTGTCTTGCAGAAAAAGACCTTGGGAAGTTATCCCTGACCACCCTTTCGGTCAAGCACACAGCCACACGCAGGCTCAAGCTGCAGGTGTTTATCTGACTCAGAGTCACTGAACTCTTCCCTGTGCTGTGAGCCCAGGAAATGCCCAGGACAGTCCCGCTTGGCCTTGCCACCAAATAGCTCCCAACCCTGGACAAGTCACATGATGACTGGGGTCTCATTTCTTCACGTCCCACATGAATACATTAAACTAGATGATGAACAAAAGATCTCTTCTAAGGGAGGGGAAGAGAGGGAGTAGGAAAGGAAAGCACATGCAGAAAAGAGAGGAAGATGTGGTGAGAGAGAAAGCAAGACGGTGCCTGTTATGGCGGCCTGTCCGGGGGGAGGCGCCACCCGCCGCAGGGGCTTCCAGACACTGCCTGCCGGCCCAGGCCCAGCGTGCTTTCCTCCGCATGGGCCATGAAGACCTGGCTGATTTTAAGCCTCAGGAAGTAAATATAAAACAGGATTAAATATTAAGAATTCAAGCAAAGTGGCCTTATTAAAAAGGCGCAATATAAACACGACGCGCCACCATAATAACCATCACCGCTGTGCACCAGGAGGAGGCGCAGCGCCTGCCCGTGGTCTGCGGCCGCCGTCCAGAGAACACCAGGGCCCTGTGCCCTCGGCAGGCCGTCGGCGCCCAGAGCTCCCGAGCGGAGGCGTCTCCTCACAGTCATGGTGCCACCGCGTCGGTGCCCCTCCATTACGGGTGGGGGCCTGGGCGGGGGGACATGGCAGGAGGAGGCTGGGGAGGCAGGCCCGCCTCATCACATCCACGTCCTTGTCCTCTCCCTGTGACGGTGGCCATAAGGAAGAGCTGGGCCCCCCAGGGAAACAGAGCTCCGCACAGCCCCGGGGGTGAGACAGGACCTCCTGAACGGATGGCGGTGGCCTTGCTGGGTACCCAGTTCTCTTAGGCACAAAACTACTTGAGGCCAGAAAGAGGCCATTACTCTAGTCCCCAAGGTCAGGGTGAGCACTAGATGGTCACCCACAGTGTGTGACGGGAAGGAACAGAGGAGGACAGTGTCCCCAGTCCCTGCCCCTTCCAGTCCAGGGTGTCTACTGGCCATTGCTTCCCTATAGGGCCTGGTCCCCTCCGAGTGCACACCCTCCTGGCTGTCCCACGGTGTCATCCGCCACCTGTCCAAAGGGGTGGCTCACGTGTTTGCTCACCTGCTGCATGGCAGCCACTCGTCTATGCCCTTCACACATATTAACTGATTCGAACATCAAAACAAGCTTATGAGGGACTCTATGTCCCTATATATGCTCCCATTAAAGATTAGGAAATTGAGGCTCAGAGAATTAAGTCACCTATTCAAAGTGAGCAGCTAATAAGATCCAGCATTTGAAACATGGCACAACTATGTGAAGACCCCTCCTAGCCACCATGTGTACTGGGTGAGTTGATGAAGCCCTTCTCCAGTCATGAGAGGTGCTAGAGTTCTGTGGGGGCTCCTGCGGGGTCGCTGAGAGGAGGGGAGGTGGGGAGGAGCACGGAGGTCCTGGGAGAACTGCCCTGTGCCTCCCCTCCAGCTCTTCTGGGAGAAGGGGAGGCAGGGAGCAGAGCAGCAGCTTGGAAGCCAGGTGGCCTGACACTGCGTCCTGGCCCTGCCACTCGAGAGCTATATGACCTTGGGTGTGTTCCTTTACTTTTCTGTGGCTTGGTGTCCCCACTGCAATATGGATGTCTGACTCATACCTGTGCTGCCGGGCTAGAAGGGGAGGCCAGCCCTTTTACAGGTGAGAACGTTAAGGTCCAGAGAGAGTTAGTGATTTGCCCAGGGCCACACAGCTCTCAGTGGCAGAGGCCCAGTCCTCTCCCTGCCCACGCCGTGCTGCCTCTGTCCCTCCCTCGTCATTCCCTCACGTCATGGACGGGCCAAAAGCCCACCCGCGGTGGTCACGATGGAACACGGGCTCGGGCTCCCTCCCTCGTCTGAGATTCACAAGCCCCCCTGTGGATGGGTGTTGACAGCGCTTCGGGCCCTGCTCTGCTCACAATTTACTCTCATTTGCTCTTTCCTCCTGGGCTCTGTCTTCTCCTCACTTCTTTCTGCTGCTCAAGGTAATTTGACCCAGGTCAGATTTCCTGCAAGCACCATCTCCCAGGACGTGGGTACCCGCAGAGGGGAGCCAACGGGAGCGAGGAGCTGTACTTCTCCAGGGGGTGGTCTAGCCTTGCCTTCCCTTCCAAAATGCAAATAAATTGCTGCCTTAAATTTTAGGCTGCCTCCACTAATGGCGTTTATGTGAACTGAGTCACTTCAGCTCCTGACCCTGTGGTGTGTCTTCAGCCCCATAATTTGATGAATGAGTTTATGGGCAGCTGTCAGAATATCAGGCAGCCTGCCCCAACCCCGGCAAGTCCTTTGCTTTAATGAATCTCCCCACCCTGCCTGTGGGATGCTTTCAGTGTTTTCCTCCTTGAATCGGTGAGGGTGCTTCTGTGGTCTGTCTGTCCTTCCTTTGCGCCGTCTGGGCCCTGTCAGGGTGGACATGTGGAGCTCAGGCCACGTTCAAAGAGGCCGGCTGCCCAGTCCTGGGGTGGACGGGGCTGTGCGCCATGGTTTCAGAGGAAATCGGGAGGGTTTCATTTAGACAAACGACATTTGGAGATCTCATCACTGCCTTAAAATATTTGAAGTCTTTCATTCACGTGGGAAGAAGAGATTGTCTGCCCTGAGTAGTCCTACGAGGAAGAGGCGTCTGAGTGTGGGAGCTGCAGGGGCAAAGGGCTCGCTCACATGGGAAACGTCTCCAAAATGGCCCGGCAGCCTTGGGAGACCAGCGGCTGCTCATTATGGGAAGTTTTCAAGCTTCTGTTAGGGACGTGAAATGGGATTCCTAACATTTCTTTTGCCTTAGAAAAACCTACTGAGCTTTACAGATTCTGAGTGATGCCGATTGTGAGGGGAGGGGCTGGACTGGAGGGGCTCCGGGTGCCCTTGCGGACCCACCCTCTGGGGCAGGAGCCTGCCCTCAGCCCCATCTTGTCACCCCATACCACTCGCCACAGAACCTTTGGCCTGCCTGCCAAGCCCCTCGCCGTGTGCTTCCGCTCCTATTCTGTTCCTGCTCAGCATTCAGCTCTGGCCCAGGCAGTCCGCTTTGCTCTCAGCCTCCAGAACCTGCGGTCCTTGGTCAGCCTGAGCTCAGCCCCTAAAGGAGGGCCGGACACATGCACAGTGCTTGCCAGGCACTGGGCCTCCTCCTGTATCTGGTCTGTGTTCTGCTGGGACCTCCCCCTGGGCTCCACCAGGCACAAGACCCTCTTTCCCTCCAAGTCCTCTGCCTCCATGAAGCCTCCCTGAACTCACAGTATCAGAGTTCTTCCAGAAACTTGTCCTGCTCATGCTCCATGGTTAGGTCCCTGCATATGCACAGGGCTCTTTCTCTGCTGTTTCAAGAGTTCAGTGCTGTGAGTATTAAAGCGCTGTCATGAGTGGCCTCTTCCAATCCTCACAGCCACCTGGGCACAGGCAGGGGAGGCGTCTTCATTCACAGGTGAGGGAACAGGCTCTGATGGGCAGAGCTGGGCGAGGATGCAGGTGTGCCCGTCTTCCGCTTGCTGCTGCTTCCCCAGCCGGCGGGCCTTGACCCCTGCACATGCATACGGGGAAGAGCCCCTCGGACCCACCCGCCTTGTCTGCCCTGCCTTTTCACCAGAGCTTCCAGAAGCCTGGTACCTCTGTGGCTCCAAGCCGGAGTGAGCATGGCTCTGAGCAGAACCTGGGCTTCCCCTGGGGGCGTGGGAGGCGCCCATGGATGCCGCCCAGGGCTCAGTCAGCTGACCTCCGCTCCTGCACCCGGGGCAGGGGCGCGGGTGCGTGGGCGGGGCCGGCGCGGGCACTGTCTCATCCACGCACGGCGCATCGGGGCACAGCTGCCGCTCTAGATCTGTCCTCCCACCTGCGCTATTTGGGGCAGGACCAAGACTGACCACCGGAGGGCAATGGTGCCCATTCTGCAGCATCGGGGTGACTGAACCGCACCGAGGAACAGCCGACCCCAAGCCCCGCGTGCAAGAACAGGCGAGCTGGGATGCTGGTCAGAGCCACTTTCATTATTCTACTCAACACCCTCTCCCTCTGGATTCTTCCTCTCAGGACTGACTCTGCATCAAAGGTATTCTTCCCCTTCATCCTCCCTCTTTTCCCTGATCTTAGAGCTCATCCGTGATTTCTCAGGAGAGCTGGGCTTGCTGGAGAGGCTGACTGTTCTCTTTTAGAAGAGAAATGTTTTTGAAACCTAGGGAACAGGGACCAGTGTCTTCGACCAGCAAAAGGCCCGGAGGCGCTGGCAGGATGCAGGAATGTCAGTACCCCAGACTTGCCTGTAAATGGGGGTCTGACCTTGGGCTTGCCAGTTTTGCCTCAGCGGCATGGAGCTGCCTCTGAGTCCCGGGTCCTATGTGGGTCTGTACTGCGGGCTCAGTGGCCCAGGACACAGAGAAGGAAAGAAGGACATAGAGGTTGTGGTTTCAGATGGAGTCATGGTAACGGTGTGTGGGACACGGAACACGCCTTCCGTGCAGGGAAGGGACCGTGGCCTGGGGATTGCACGGCGGGCAGGTGTGGGTCTGCACAGTGCAGGCATGGGAGCACAGGTGGGCTGGAGCATCTCTAGTGCCCAGCTGCCTGCCCCGCAGGAGTAATCCCTGGCTCATGCTTAGCTCAAAAGGTGTGAAGGCAGGGTATTTGCCTGCTTTGGAGAAAGCACAAAGGAGACAGTGGCCTATTTTTTATCCTAATAATACTGTGAGAGAATGAGCCTCCTTGCAGCTGTGGGGCCCAGCACAGAGGTCAGCCCTGCTGCAGAAAGGCCTGCATCGGCGGTTGGTGTGTGGCAGGAGAGGCAGACAGAGGGTCTAGTGGATACTGCATGCCAGAGACCTGTCTTTTTAGCAGCTCAGGGCTGCCCTCAGAGGTTGTTGGGAGGAGCAACGAGAAGAGGTGGCCCCTAATTTCAAAAGCACACCCCTAATGGATACGTGAAGCACAGTGGAGCAGAGCAGAGAAGCAATTAGCACCAGTAATTAGCTGAGGAAGGATCATTAACCATGCCACTGGGAGGACACAGCTGCAACAGACACCTCAGACCAGTGTGTTGGAGTGACACAGCCACCAGGTGTCAGCTCAGAAGGAAGGATTTTCTAACAACCAAGGGGTTTCTTGCGATCTGTTGGGTTCCTGCCACAGAGTATTCAGACAGCCAGGAGGGGCTGCTGGAGACACTGTGCAGGGGTTTCATGCATAGATGGGGACATGCAGGAGCTGGAAGGTAGCTGGAAGGGACATGTGCCAGGGCTGAGACCTACACTTTGACACTTGCAAGGCAAAGACAATGTTATCAGGGTATCGGCTCTGGGCAAAGAGCAGAAGAGTGTGGACCATGAATTGGTAGCTGCTGGGTGCTGGAGAGGAGCCGTCCAAAGTTCTTACATGGAGGACACATTCTCTCTTGACCACCTGCTGTCTGGGCAAGGCAAGGGTGTGGGGATTGCTGTGTCTGCAAAACTAGGGCAGCCTCTCCCTGGCCCAGCTACCCATCGCTGCTGGGATAGAGGACTCAAAGGGAAAACAGTGCCCGAGGGGGCCCTAGGAATGCAAATGCTCCAGGACTCATAGAAAAACAGACATTACATGAGCATCCCTTCCTCCATAGCAGGAAGCGAGGCCCAGAGAGGGAAGGCTCTGTTGGAGGTCACTCAGCCAGCATCAGAGCTGAACTAGCAGCCAGGTTTCCTGACATCCTTTCCAGGGTCTTCCTTCCCCTCAACCTCTCCTTCATATCGCCTGCAATTAAGGGGGCTGCCTTGCTCTCTGTGCTCATCTCTTTCCACCATTCAAGAGAAAGAGGAGGCCTTTACCGGCAGACAGACCTGGGTTTGCATCCTGGCTGGGCCTCCTATTGGCTGTCTAGCTTTGGGCAAATTATCTGAACTGCATCTTTCTCATCTGAAAAATGGAGATAATAATACCCATCTTGGAGGGTTAAATGAGGATTAAAGACAATAAGAGTGAGAGGAGGTGCTTAAAAAGCGGTAGCCCATCATATTCAGTAATAATATCCTGTGTGTAGAGAGCCTGGACACGGTGCAGATTCACTGACAGATGAAAGAGCAAAATTCAGGCCAGAGGAAACCTCAGGGTCATTTGCTTTGCATATAAAGGTCATCTGGGGGCTGAACAACCTACTGGCGACGACCCACGGCTTCTCAGGGCCGGTCCCTCAGGATGGCTGCAGCTGCCATGCTCGCTGTGGGCCTCCCTTCCTAGACATCTTCATCACGGTCAGCCCTTTCATGAAATATGCATGAAGTGCCTACTGTGTGCTCACAGTGACATGTCCTGGACCCAAAAACAGTTGGTGAGAACAGGTTGTGAAAATCTTTATAGTTAATCAGGAGAAAATATTCAAGCATGACTGGCAGAAAGACAGCTGTGTGAGCCTTCCTTTGTGCCTCTTTATTTATTTTTTTTAAGCCTAAACTAAGCCAAGGACCTGCTGGAGTCTGTGTTCTGTTCTCTTACCCCGCTCTCTGCCATATCCGGAAAGGCCGCCTGTGGCCACAGGCCGGGCTCCGTGGTGTCCACGGAGCCTCACCTAGGCTGCTTCAGGTGAGTCAACACAAAATCACATGCTCACAGGCCTTTTAGGATATGCAGATTCCTGTAGCTTGTTTGGAAAGAAAGTATTGCTTCTGTGAACCAGTGACACTAGTACCAGGGCGATACGGGGTCTCCATCCATTTTGGTTTTAAATAGATTTTGGTCTAAACATATTCTTTACTATGCAACAATTGGGTTAGTCTAATGACATCTCTGCCATTCTAGAGCGACATGCCATGTCCATTAGGAGTGACGCTTCCTGGCCAGATACAGGCATGGAAAAAATTCCCCTCAGTTTCACTGATTTGATTAAACTTAGCAATGGAAAGAAGAATTTACAAATTAGATGCTGTTCCCTATTTATTACCAAAATGGCTTCTTTCCACTACATCCAGGAGATACAGTTGAGATCTCATTAAGTCTCAGCTTGTGATAACATTTACTCCATAAATCTCCGTCGTAGCCAGTGAATGAAATGAGCATTATGCCGAAGACCACATAATGGATGAAATCAAACTTCTGTCCCCTCGGAAAGCAGTTGACCTTTTCAAGCATTAAACATATTCAGCTTCCCGGTCCTACAGGAGCAGCTCTCTTAACCGTTTCCTGACTGCCATTCTTAGCTGGCTAGCTGGCCTCCCTGAGAGAGAAATAAAATAAGGCTATTTCTGGTACTTCTCCGGATATTTTTGAAGAGGAGAAAAGGTGAATACATACACTGTGGGACGGTCCTGTCCTCTCCCAGAAGTTAGAAATCGATGCTGGTAGGCAAGGAATGAAGATGAAGAACTATTCTGTGTGTCTGACTCAGCCCATATCCTCTGGGGGAGCCCACCTAGCCCTCTCCTCTCCAGCTTAGGGTCTGACGTGGTGACAAGGCAGGCCTCACGGCAGAACCCTAAAGACTTCCAGGCCAAGACCCACTTCTCTCCCCCAGCTTCCCACCCCCTTTCCAACCAATAGTCACTGACTGCCTCTCTGCCAGGCTCTTTGCTAGTGATGGAAATGCAACGATTCCCATCCTTAGGAGGTGCACGCCCAGCAGGTGGCATGAGGCAGATAAACAGATGCAAGAGATGCCCAGTTAGTACTATCATGCAGGCAGGAGCCCAGGGGAAGGACTGAGAAGAGGGGAGGGTGGTGGTGGGAGGAGAGGCGGGCAGGGAGGGGTTTCAGGGCGGGGCAGCTCTAAAGCGAGGGTGGTGCTGGGTTCTCCAGGCAGCGAGGGCGCAGCTCCCAACAGGGCCTTTTGAAGAAGCACTGACTTCCAGGGTTCCGGGGGTCCGGCGGGAGACCCGGACAAATTCCAGGAGTCTGGGGATTGCAGGGTTCTAGAAGGAACTGTATCCCTCTGGGGTCTGAGGAAGGGGAATACCCCAGGTGTGGTCCAGGCTCCCAGGGCCTAGGCTGATGCCTGCCAGCTGAGAACTAGAGCGACAGAGTACAGAGCTGGGAGGGGGAAGGCGGCTGTCTCCCCAGCCCCTCATTTCACACACGAGGGAACCGAGAGGCAGATTGCCAGGTGACAGTTAGGCAGCCTGTTTTCCTCAGTTCTGTGGCGCACTATGGTTGTCCGGGCCCCAAACTCTGGCCTCCTGTCAGGGGAGGAAGATGAGGGTCATTCATCTCATACTACTGCGCTCGCCACTCAGCTGGACGTCCCTCCTCAAGAGGAATGGCTTACTGGACCAGTGGGACTAATCCGTAAGGGACAATGGCAACTGTAATTAATGGGGCTGATGGTACAGCAGCTGAGAGGCCCTGGCAGAGGCTCTCCGATTGTCTCTGAAGAGCTCGGGACCTTTTTGGTAAAACCTAGGGCACCGTGCCTGACGTCAGCACCTGACCCTGACCTTCCCAGTCATGCCGAATGGCAGAGTGAGCTGTGGTTCGGGGCGAGGCCCCGCTGCTCGGCATGACGTGTCGCGCGGAGCAACACTGTCCCTCAGGCGACAGCAGGGTTGTTTTCTCTGCTCCGCTGGGCACAGCAAACATCAGGCTAGGCTTCGGGACCCCGCTGACCGAAACAAGCCTCGACGAACACAGGGACACCGCCATCCTGAGCAGGCCCGACATGAAAGGGGTCCTCGGGGTTTTCTTGCCTGTGTGTGCAGTGTGTGTGCATGTTGTTATTTTCAGAGAATTTTGTTAAAAAAATAATTGGCCTGATATGGGATACCATTCTCATGCCTCATGAGTCATTGAAACAAGATGTAATGTTGGACAAGCTGATTTGAAGCTTGGAATTGGGAAGGTAAACAAAGGCTTGTCCCTGAAAAGCCAGCCTGTCTAGCATGTAATGAAGGCTTTCCACCTCATCAGTGAGCGGCTGAAAGAGATCGATCACCCTGCTCCCGAGCAAAGGCACAGAGGAGTCCAGCACAGCTGTGATAGTTCTTTAACAGCCCTTGGCCTGTGTTTTTATTTTCTTGGAATAAAATGTGTTTGCTTGTGTTTCTGCACGAGGCTTGCTCTGAAGTTCTCTGATTAAGGCTTAGGGTCTTTATGCTTGGCAAATAATTCTTATAACATGATTCGGGAGCATCAAAGGCCATGCTGTCCAGAAGTTCACCACACATCTTAACATACTTTTTTGTAAAAAAAACCCAAACAACCCCAACACCAAAGAACATTATCAAATATATTCTTGAAAAGGATAAACCTTTAAACCTCCTCCATCTCTGTCTTAGTGAATCACCCCCTGCAGATCTTTGCTGGGGGCAATGTTGGTCAGTCTGATAAACTGACACGAATCAAACCTAAATGGCAAAGAATGTATATTTGTATGAATCTGAGTAAACAACTTGTCTTTCGTTTTCCTCTCAAGCTTCTCTGGAGATACAACTAGTCTTTCACTCTGTTTTTCCTGGGTGACTTTTGGGGAGGCCGTGCACTCACGCACATTTCCTGAGTAGGGTCTTGAGGGCAAACACATTTCCCTGCTGCTCGCCCCCTTTGCGGAGGGCTGGGGCTGAGGGTCACCGTGTGCGCGAGTCCCGCTGGTGGATCCAGACTGGCGGGAAGAGCAGGAGGTTTACAGCCTTTTCACTGAAGTCTGAGTCTAGGTTTGAAGTCAGCTGTTGGAAGTAAACCAAAGGCTTGTTCCGTCCTGGGAGGCCTTTGCCCTGTCCCCATTCTGTTCCCTTTGAGCACATTCTGTGACTTCTCCCCAGTGCTGAAACCCGTGCACATCTCCAAGAGAAAATGAGGCTGTAGCACCATTTTCTGGGAGCTGCCCTTTTCTGTTTTCAGAAAACAAACCAGCCGTATGGGAGCTGGGGGCCCTTATGGAAATAAGCAGATGCCTCTCTCAGCCCCCACAGTGCTTAAGGGTGTAAGGCACGGCTAGGGGGCATGTTGGGTCTGCCCAGAGGCTGGGGACCCCTTTGTTCTCAGGATTTTAGGAGTCTCTGATTTTCTGATTGTGACAGAACCACTCACTTGGCTAAAGAAGGGCTCCGGGGCCCAGTACAGGGATATGGAGAGGTCACATATCCCCCTGAATTCCTATGCTGAATCTAACTAATCCTTATGTGGTGGTATTTGGAGGTGGGACCTTGGGAGGTCATTGGGTCAGAGGGTAGAGCCCTTATGAATGGGACGAGTGAATCGTGAGAAGAGCCAGAGAGGCAGCCAGTGTCCTTTCACAGGGAGGGGACGCAGCAAGAACATCAAGAAGGCAGCTCTCACCAGGAACCTGACTCTCATCTTAGACTTCCGGCTTCCAGACCGTGAGAAATAAATGTCTGTTGTTGAAGTCCCCGTATGTGGTCATTTGTTATAGCAGGCCAACCTAAGACAGGAATACTACTGCAGTGTGCCAGCCCTCCCGCCCCCCTTGGCCCTGCCTTCAGCCCAGCCTAGCACTGACACCGTGCCCTCTGTCTTCAGGAATTCCGTTTATCTCCCCATGGGACCCCCTTCGACCGAGAGACCCCCTTAAGGCAACTCCCTGTTCTCACCGGCTTCAGTCCTGGCCCTCTAACCACAAGGCTTACACACAAAGTGGTCACCATGATTAACAGTCCAGTACCTACAGCAGGTACTGTAGTTATTTAAGAGGAGCAAATCTTTCCTATCATACGGGCACATAAACCTCTTCCCGACACACTGTACAATCACCAGAGGCATGTGCGTCTCCATGTGACAAAGTGACCCTGAAGGGTCGGGCCACCAGAGCCGTGCTGGCGGATGTTCCTCAACTTTGTTTTCAGAAGTTACTTAATCATAAGGGCAGGGATTCAATGAGGTAGAGTGCCTTTTAGGGAAAAGGAACTTCTTGTTGGTGTGTTTATAGTCACGGCTAGAAACAGGCTTTTAACAGCAAGGAGCCAAGGGTCTGGCGGAGCTCCCGCGCCGACCAGACAGGGACACCAGCTCCCGGGTGGAGGGGACAGGCCACGGCGCACCCCACCGAGCCCCGGGCTCTGCGCCCACAGACCGCCAGGGCAGGCTGCCTCTCCGCTCCACTGGCCCCCACGGCTCACTTCAGGCCCCATCTGCCCTGAAACGACCGACCCCCTGCTCCCCCTCCTCCTCCCTCCGACCAGTGCGCCGGGACCAGGGGCACAGTGACCCTCAGCAGTGAGCCTGTGCCCTGCCTCGGGGCCTCCTCGCCACCCACTGGACAAGCCCACATCCGGGGGCCTTTGGGCCGGGCGTCCGGCCTCCTTTCCGGCCTGCTCTGGGTCCCCCCTGTGCGCCTGAACCAGCCTTCCTCTTCTCCCCTCTTGCCCCCGCCTCCCTCCCCCTCCCCCCTCCCACTCTGTACTCCCCCTCAGCTCAGTGTCCTTTCTTGTCCTTCGGCCTTGGGAACGGCTCTGATCTGTGGGTAGCAGAGACCCTGCTATGTGTTCAGCCAACCCCAGTCGTTTGGGCCCTGGGCACTTAGCTGGGCTATGTCTCCCGGCCCCTCTGAGAGCCATGTTCTAGCCAACAGGACGGGGGTGGGAGCGATGCCCACAGGCCCCTGCTGGGCCTCCAAAACCTCCGTCATGACCCTTCATGCTCCCTCCGCCTTCCCTCTCCCACTGGCCAGATGCAGGGGCTCCACGGAGACCTCTGAGGCCGGGGGCGGTGCAGCCACCAGAGGGAGGAAGCCCGGCTCCTGAGGACTGTGGGGGTGCCGCCCCCCAATACTGAACTGTGGGCAAGAGATCCCCTTCAGCGCATTAAATGGCTGAGCTTGATCCGGGGCCTCTGGGTGGGCTGCCCCTTTCTTCCTCTTCTGAACGCTGTTTCCTCCCCTCTGTGTGTCTCCAGGGCCTTCCATGCACTGCTGTAACCTGCTCATCTGTGTGTCTGTCTCCTTAACGAGGCTGCATGTCTCCTTGGGATTCCGACTACCTATTCACCTTGGTATCCTGAGGGCCCAGTTGGTCCTTGAACAGGTGGGGAGGAATGACAAATATCTCTCAAAGGAGCAGGACAGTCCAGCATGTGTCTGACCCAGAAAGTCTCCCCCAAACTGTCTGCTACTCTAAGGCCAGCGTTCTGGCTTCTGTGCTCTTCCCACCGGCCTCCCATGTTGGAAATACAGTGCGCGGCTAATCTCTCGCCATCAACAGGTGATTCCTTCCACATCAGTGAGCAGTGATAGCGGCAGGAGCTGCCACTCTCCCCCACTGACAGTCTTCTGACAGATAATACATCTTGATAGGACAGCGGCTTTTACCTCCCCGCATTTATGTGGAAGGGAGGAGTGGGCGGTGGGAAGCCGAGGGCAACGGTACGTGGGTGGCTCCTTCTGGAGGCGGACTTGTTATTGGAGGAAGTTGATGGAAGGAAGCTTGGGGGAGCTACCACCCCTGTGACCCTCTGCTGTGCTACTCCCAGCTCCCAGGTGGGTCGGTCTGTTTGCAAAGCCCCAAATTACAACCAAATCAGCACTTTACTGGGCGCCTGCCCTGGGTGAGGCTGAACGCAGGGTCCATTTGTCAAAAGGCTTTGTGGCTTCAGGCAGGTGACAGAGGAGCCTGTCACTGTGAGGCCGTCCCTGGCCCAAGATGCCCTTCCAGGCCCCAGGCTTCCAGGGCCCAGAGCACTGCACAGTCCTGCATCAGCACAGACAGACTGTAGCACACGCCTCTGGCCCACTTGCCAAGGCAAGAGAATGGTGGGCCGGGGAGCCAGGACAGCCTTTCCTGAAGCATTCTGCTTGGCAGCACCATCCTCTAACCAAGCGCAAAAGGGGCCCTGAGTGAAAGAAGCTCTGAGAGGTCATGTAACTGGGGTGTCTCCCTTTAGGCAAGACTGCCTTCAGTATTCCAAGCGGACGCCTGTGATCTCAGTTAACTCTTTTTCTGCTTGAGTAATGCTGTAACTTCCTTTCACACTCCAAACATAGTGCCTGCAATCACAGAGCTCAACTTCTCAGTCTTAAAAATCACACTGGTGCCTCTTTATGTTGATGTTTAGGGTCTGCCTTTCCTGCTACTCCCACCAGTTGTCCTCTGCTCCTCTTTCCATCCGCTGCCCAGCTCTGCACGTCACACCAAAGGGGACAGAGAGCCTAACAAAGGGGTGAAGAGTTGCTGGGCTGGGGGGCCCGTTCCTCCCCTCTGGCCGGAGGAGGACAGTGACATTACTGATGGGAGGGCCTGTGGGACAGAGGAGCATGGTGCAGTCAGCACGACAGGGCTCGGGGCTGCCTCCCTGAGGTCAGTGCGACCTATACCCTGTAGGAGATGAACAGACGGACGGCGCTGATGCTCAGTTTTCCCATCTATAAAATGCGGATATCATTACCCACTAAGATGATCTTGGGAGGAGGAAACGAGGCACCCTCTGTAATGCCGCCTGCCTCTGCCCTCTAGTGTGGGAGGACGGCAGCAGGCTCCGAATGTTGTCTACCATCCAACCTCAGGATCCAAGAAGTGATTCCACATAGTTCATGGAGCAGTGGCCCCCGTCCAGGAGAGAATGCAGGACTGAGGGCTCACCCCTTGCCCTGTGGGCCAATACGAGCTTTCTCTTTTGGTGGATCTATGATTTTAGCTCCTTCCTTCTAGGCCCACTTCCTTAACCCCTAAATTATTTTCACACTCTGAGAGCCACCACGAGTGTGGCTAAGACGAGATGCAGGGCGTTTGGCCAACTAGGCAGGAATGTAGAGATAAAGCCTCATGTCTCCTGAACCAGAGAGGACTCAGTTCAATTCCACTCAATGCTTTTGGAGGGAGGGAGTCCATTAAATCTAGGTCACTGTTCGGGATGCTGAGTGAGCTGGTGGACAGGTTAGCAAAGCATATTCTCCGGCTCCCAAAGGCTTTCCACACTAGGACTGCTGGGCCTCCCCACTTCCACTGTGAGGCTGGCGGGCGGTGGAGAGCGCTTGGGCAGTGCCCTTTCCAAGGGAGGGTCTAGGAGGGCGCCAAGGAACCTGCTCTGAGAACTGGCAGGCAGGCTGGGTGGGAGCCGGTGAGGGTCCTTGGGGCAGAGGGAGGAGAGGGGAATCAAAGTCCAGAAACAGGCAAGTAGCAGGCCTGTTTGGAGAACAAGAGTACCCTGGGTTTGCCAGAGGGCAGTAGTGAGAGAGTTGCTCGAGCTGTTGGCTGGGATAGAACAGAGATGCTTGGAACACTGAGAGCAGATGTTCAGGCTTTACTCTGTTGCTATGGAGGACAGTCAAAGCTTCTGAGCGAGGGCATGACGTGTGGCATCTGGAGGTACGGACCGGGCTGCAAGGTGCAGCTGTGTGGAGCTGAGCTGGGTGGTGGGGCAGGCAGGGGGCTGCTGGTCCAGGGAAGAGCAGGACTGGACAGGGGCCTGGAGATGAGGGTTGGCGACCGATGGACAGTGGCAGCTGGGTACTATGGAGAGACAGCAGAAGAAGGAAGAGGGAGAGGAAGGAGGAGGAAGCCCTTCTAGCCTGGAAACTGGGATGGGATGGAGTCACTGGAAGCAGCAGGGGGCTTGGAAGACGCTGGTTAGAGCCAAGGCCCTGGCTGGAAGGCAGAGGGCGCTCCCCTCTGGCATCAGAGAAGCAGAGGGCTTTGCACTCTCTGCACCACCCTGGCCGAGGACTCCCAGACTCGCTTGGTGCTTGGAGAGCCGGCAGCCCCCTTGCTCGCCGCTGCTGGGCGGGTCCCAGGAGCCGGCCTCTTGTCTGACCCCTTCCCCGCCCAGGAGTGGTCTGGTGGCTTCATAGGTGACCCTGGGTGAGGCCTAGCACGGGTCCTGACTCGGGTCTCGGCCCCGACTCAGGCTGCCTCCTTGGAGCCTCCTCTCACCATGGACATTAGGCAGTGAAGCCGGAATCCAGACAAAGGAAAATGCCTGCACAGGGCATAAGAATCCATCTTCTGGCACCTTTCTTGGCTGGTGTTGGCCATATTGCTCACCAAAATGTAGCCATTTATGGTATTGTGGTGTATATTCAGGCCTGGCACACCCCTAAGGAAAAGCCCTGTGCGTGCCAATGTCTCCACCCAGCCTGCCTCCCCTGCTTCCTACAGGGTCACTTCACAGAGCTCCCCAGAGATGCAGTGGGGCTCCGTTCAGGGAGGGCACTGGGAGGCTCACGGAGAGGATGTGGTGGGGGGTGGGAGCCCCCAGAACAGGAGCATGGCCTTTATTAACCTACAACTTGAAGCACCAATCAGGCACCTGTATGCTGACCTAACGCTGGATGTGGGCAGGTGTGGCAAGTCCTGCAAAACGCCATGAGGCTCCCCCACTCTGTTCCTCCAGAAGCGTCACCGCCACCTAACAGCTTGTGAACCAGCTTTGACCAAAGCTTGTTTTCCTTTAGAAACAGATGTGTGGCAGCTCCCTGGGCCCAGGTCGGCTGTGTGGCAGCTCCCTGAGCTCAGGGTGGTATACCTGCTTCTTGCCACACACTCAATATGGCTTCTCCTGCTCCCCAGGCTGGGACAATGACTCCTCCAAACCTACGGGGCCGGACAGCATGGCCTGCGCTCCCCAGGCAGATGTGCTCCCGTGGAACCCCACCCGGTCCTCGTCATGACGTGATCCCTCAGTGAGGTAGTGCACACAGCGGTGGGTCCCTGGCCCCACCAGGAACTACCGTACCCGAAGCCAGGAGAGTCCATGCTCTCACCACTGCAGGGGCAGCCCTACGTCCACTGCGTCAGCAGACCGCAGCCCCTGCTGATTGCTCAGGAGCCCCCAGCACATCCCGGCCAGGCCCCTGGCCCTGCTGCCCATGGCCACCCGCCCTTTCCAAGCTAGGACGACAGGAGCCCGTGAAGCAGGAGCGCACGTGCAGGTGCGCTGGAGGACGTCATTAATGACGCCTCAGAACAAGGGACCTACTGGAGTCTGGAGACATGCCCCCAGTGCCATGGGAACACCCAGGGACAAGGAGGGGGAAGGAGGGCTTTTGCGGGGGGGCATCTAAGACACTTCTTCAATGAGCCCACGGTGTGCAGGGGTCCTGTGTGGAATCAGGCCCTGGGGTTGAGTCCTGACTCCTCTGATAATTAGCCCAGTTGAGTTGTTCCCAGCTGGTCTTGGAGGCATCTTTCCAACACAAGGTTTTAGGGCTCTGATGAGGACCAGCTGGAGTTGATGGCAGGACGGGAGAGCCAGCTGGGGCCTGCACGGAGGGCCAGGGTGGCCCTCTAACACAGCGCTAACTCTGGGGAAAAGGACGGAAGGACTTGACCAGGGAAGAACCGTCTCTTCTGCCCATGCACTCTGGGCCTGATGCAGGCGTCTAGATGTTGGCGGCCCTGACCCCAAGCTAAGTCCAGGGTATGTGCTGATCGTGCTGATTAAAATGTAAGGAAAAGATCAAGTAATGACACACATCCTTGATGCGCAGAATGTAAATCAGTGGCTTTCAGATAATGCCTCCCAAGCCAGGTGGGGCCCTTTCATGGGCAACCTGCAGCTCTTGTAAGGCCCTCAGATTTCCATATTTCAACAACATTCGATCCTAGACTCTGCAGGACTGCAGCAGGCGTGCAGCTCTGCTGGTTAATGAGGGTTGCCAAGTGGCTTCCGAGTCACAGAGCTGAATGCGCTGCTGTAAATATTCCGTCCTGCTTACCTATGTGCAGATGCAATGTTTTGGTCCCACCGTCTGCCTGTCTTTTATACGCTCATCCCAAAAATGTCTGTCTCAGAGGGCTGGGGCTGCATTTAAATTGTCTGCATGACTTGAGAGAGATATTCCCATATGGGCAGATATTTCATAAATGCATTTTTTAATCATGAGGAGGAAAAAGAAAGAAAAGAAATCTCTCTTCATCTCTTTCTCTGTGGCTTCTCCCTGTGAGGTCTGGCCTTCTATCAGGCAGGATGCTGGAGCAGGAAAGGGGCCCCTGTGCCTTGGGGCAGCTTGTCTCCTTGGACCCTGATGGCCCCTGTAGAGCAGCCATAGTTTTGAGATTGGTGCTTTCAAGAGGGATGTTCGCTGCTGCTTGGAGGGGGAGGGAATGTGTCCCCGTGATCCTGACCTTTAACCAGGAGGAGAGGGGCTTGGGGGCCAAGCCCTGCCTGGTGCCTGGCTGGAAGCTGCATAGGAGCAGTGACCCTCCCTGAGGGCTCCCGCCCTCTCTTTCCTCTGCCCAGAATGCTCTTTCCCGAATATCCATATAGTTTATTTCTTTACTGCCTTCAGGTCTTTATTCAAATGCCCCCTTCTCATGGAGGTGTGTCCTGGCCACCTCATCTAAAATTACAACCTCTCTGCCTTCTGTCCGCTGCACCGTGCCCCATGATACGCATGACTCCCTGACATGCTCGTTAACTTACTGCGTCTCCCCACGAGAACGTAAGCTCCATGGGGCAGGGATCTTTGACAGCCTTGTTCATTGCTATATATCCAGTGCCTAGAACAGTGCCTGGCACAGAGTAGACCTTTAATGGTAGCTGGATGGATGGACGAATGAACTAGAATGTATTTTTGTATATAACTTTACCGGCCACATCAGTTGCTCTAATGCCTCCCAGCTCTGCCCTTTCTGTGGTCTTCCTGACCCCTATTGCTTCTACTTGCTCAGTGGTTTTTGAAGCTTTTCCCACGGAAATGAACAACTGGGCCCCGCCAGGAACACTTAGTGGGCAGGTGCCAGTGCATCCCTGGCCTGTGCCTGCACCGGGCCGGCTCTCACACCAGGGGCACCCCACGTGCTGACGGGGCTGCCGCCCAGGGTGGAGGCAGGAGCTGCCAGAGCCATTCATGAAGAGCAAGAATACCTTTTTTTCTTAGAAAATGACTTCACTTGTGAGCTGGAGAGAACTGGCAAATACACTGTATTATCATCTTTTAGCAATTTCAAAGCATAAGATATTATTTTACTTGAAAAATACATATAATTTTGGGCAGCATTTCTCCCTTTGCACTTGGTTCAAAGGGCAAACCATGAGGTTCTGAAGATAAGAGCTCCACCTCCCAGCCGCAGACTCACCTTGTCTGCAGATTTATTAGGTTGCCATTTCCTTAATGATTTAATCACATCATCTCTGCCTTTAATTGGACTCCCCGACAGACAGTCCTTGGGCTCGCTTCCTGGCTCCGTTCCTAAGTTCCTCACACTCATTTCATTGTACATGTCTATTTCACTCTCTGTGTCTCGCTTGTGCGGGTTCTCATTCCCTTGTCCCAGCCCCGAGAGCTGGTCCACTGCCATCCCACAGCGGAAGGAGCGAGGGCCCTGTTCCATCCTGCTGGGGCAAGGCTGCTGGGGACAAGCAGCAGACCTAAATCTGCAGCCGTAGGAAAGGGTGCAGGGTGTGAGGAACAGCGGTCTCCAGTCTGGTTCCATCTACCTTTGGGCTTATGAAAATTTGGCAGACTCTGTCCATTGGGGCAGGTGGTTCATTATGCAATTTCCAAAGCCTGGCCTTGTTAATGTGATCTGCTCTGTGCTGGGAACACCTAGGAATTTATTCATTTAATGGGAAGATGGGGAAGCAGCAGACTTCTCCTTGGAAGCTCCTGCTTTATGCAGAGAGCAGAGTAACTATGTATCCTGTGGATGGCAATGGATGCTAAGAATGTAGAGGACGCTGCATGCTTTTAATAACATGCTAAGAAGAACACCGCCCTTCACCATGACACATGAGCTGAGATGCCAATTCCTGTATTTTAGAGGTTAACTTCTCTGTGGCCCACAGGTCAACTCACTTGATCACCACACCACTCAGTGCCACAAACTCGGCATGACAAGGAAAGCTGCCAGCATATTTCCAGAAACACCCTCAATGGCGTCACTGCCCCCTGTTAGAATCCATCAATGGCCTCATCTTCCAACTTGCAAAGCTATTTAGTAGAGCATGAAGGTCTCCTTATTCAACTATGTCGTTAACAGTCCCTTGTTGTTTATAAGTTTTAATTTTGTATTTGCACCTTGAGCAGCATTATCAGAAAGGGAGTAGTTAATAGATGTATGAAATCAGTCTTTGCAGTGAGGGAACAGATTCCATCCTCTGCTCGTGTCTTTGGCTGTCTCTTTGTTCGTCCCCCTGATCTTTCTCCCAGATTCCCAGGTAGAATTCAGATACTCATGACTAGAAGCACACAAAAGCCAACAGGGGAATCTGAGTGTAATGGTCATAATTAATCCTACTCGCAAGGCCGAGAAGGTAGACTCGCTATGTTCACATGTATGTGTTAGGATATATGTGTGCACAGGCCTACACACACAGCGATGTAAAACCCTAATGAGAAGACTATTATCTCGTCCCTGCTCAAAGAGACGGAGCCTGGGGGAGGAGGTCCAGTTTTACCAAAAAGAGTCTGCCTTCGCAAAACCTCTACTGTCGTTCAAGAGCAAAGATTCTAACAGGAACATGAGGCTTTGTGGTCCAAAAGCAATTATATCACATCTGTGACTAGTTCTACACGTAGCAAATGACTGCGATCAGCGAGAGACGCCGCTCCAGGGAGAGCATGACGGATGGGTGGCCGTAGAGGCCATGCTGTCCCGGCGCCGCCTGCCCCCTCCCGGCGCCCGGCCCCAGCTCACTGTTGCGTGGCTTCTCCTCATCCGCGCCCTCGTCCTCGTTCTCGGGCTCGATGTCCTCTGCCTGAGTGATCCAGTCCAGGTAGCCTTTGAGGTCCTCCTCCAGCTGCTGCTTCTCTCGCAGCTTCTGGAAATCGCCCCGCGCCTTGGCCTTCTCCCTCTCTTTGGAAAACTCCCTGGTGGGAGCGCAGGGAGCACATGGAGAGGGGATGAGAGGGAGCAAAGCGTCAATGGCTTTGAATGGGAAAGCTGCCCACATGCCCCCACTGTCCACACACAGCTCTGGTCATCCCAGGCCTGCCCTTTACTTGCGCTCAAATGGGACGAGCCACTGAAGAGGACATGCTTGACACAGAGCCCCAGAGTATCGGGGGGATAAAGTCCACCCACTGTTTCTGGATCGCGCTCACAGGCTCTGCTCTCCATTGACCCGGACACCCTCCCGGAGAGGGACCCGAAACTCCACAACAGTCACGAATCTGCATTTTCATTCCCCAAGTATTGGGTGGCCGTGGAAGACTCTCCCAGGTCTCTGGATGACCAAAGGCGTTAGGATCAGTGGTGTGCTGAGCCCACTTCCCCACCCTGACTCCCCAGAGCCCACTGTGCGTGTCTATTCCTGACTCTAGCTTCAGTGATGCCTCCTTATGACAGGAGATCAGCCACGGTGGGAATATTTACACCATGAAACTGGCGGGAGCTACAAACCAGGATTGTTTCTCCAAAAGAGCCAATTGTTAACTATTTACCAGTACACCACTGATTTAAGACCCAGAGGTTTAACCTCAATCTCTATTCTCATTGCTAGAGTTCATCCTGCCACTCTTAACATGCCTGGAAGGACTTTTGATCTAGAGAAAGTTCTTTCTCACATGGAGACAAATGAGGATTCCAAACACAAGAAAACGTCCTGGGGCTGCCCTTCCATTTACAGAAAAATCTGATAGAATGGAAAGATACATAAAATCAAGATGATATAAAAGTTAAATCATGCATCCAGTTTAATAATGAATAGAAATTGGAATTGGATTGGGATTTGCTGGCAGAATGGGTATTTCTTTCCTATTTCTATGACTTGTTCTTATGAGGCAGGTGATAGTGGGATGCAGGCTGATAAAGTTCAGGAACCCTGTAAATTTCAAAATTCCCCAATCCAACACAGACACTTATTTAGATAGACCTCAGCTGCTCTGATTGGTTATGCCCTATGCAGATTAAACTCAGCCATTCAAAAATTCACTTAGACCTCAGCTCTGACAGGTTGTGTCCTATGCAAATGAAGCATTGTACTTTCAGCCAATCAGGAGAGAGTTGTGATGTCATTAGTTCAGTTCTCTGTTAGGTCCTGGGGTGAGGGGGTGGGACGCAATATAAACCTCAGATGCCACAGCCCTGACAGCATCTGCACTTGGAGCCCCTCCTCATCAGCAGGGACTTTCTCTCTTCACTCATTAAAAGGGCTTTGCTGGTTGCTCTGTGCTCTTGTCTGCTGGCTTCACTCTTCGTTGCTTCCGATTCTGGGAAAACAGTGTCCTGTCAGTAACACTTATTTTCTCTCTGACTTCAAGTTCACTTTCTGAGCAAAGAGGGGCTGGCAGCAGAAGGCAATAATCAAGAAAGCTAGCTCTCACCTTCCAAAGCAAGTCTGGGCCTTTTCTTCTAGAATAGCAACATTTTGTCTTTGATATTCAGTCTATGGGAAAAGCGGTGTGTGTGTGTGTGTGTGTGTGTGTGTGTGTGTGTGTGTGAGAGAGAGAGAGAGAGGGACATGCATTGGGCATCTTGGTTAATTCTTAGAGACATGAGTCCTTCTCATCTCAGCAGTAAAGGCCTTGTTTAGGGCAGGAGGCTGTAGAAATTACTGTGAAGAAATTTCTTGCACAAGCTAAACAGTCTAAGGAAAGGCAACTTGGAAGGAAGGGCATACCACCAAACCAGGGGGGCCACCCGGCTCCACGGGGCGGCTCTCTCACCACCTCCACTGTCCCGTATTTGCATTTTGCTTGTGTCACTTAGGAAGATTTTTTAGCACTCCCCATTTCTGTGGTGTCTGGGGCTGGGGCTGGGAGTGGTCTAGGGAACTTTTTAATTGGGAGATGTGGGGCTGTCAAGCTAACAAGCTCTCTTCAACTGCTGCCTTAATGATGATCTGATTTGGATGGAATTTTCTTCTTAAATTTGATTGAATCCAATTCTAATTGGATTGAACTTGCTCTTTCTCGGGCTTCCCGCCAACTGGCGGGTACTTTCATTTCCTTCCCAGGGAGCTTAATGCCAGGGAAAGGGGGCCAGGCTGACAGCTCACAGTGGAGGATGGGAGCTTTGCCTTGCTCTGCTCTCTCCCTTCGTTTGGTGCCGGCATGGGCATGGGAAGAACTCCTGTGTGGGCTCCGGGGCAGTCGCCTTGTGGACCAGCTCCTCCCCATGCACATCGGGTCCGACAGCGGTGGCTCCAGGCTCCTGAGTACCTTTCTGCCCACAGCGTCTGCGTTCTCCCTTCCTCGTCTGTGGAGGAAGTGACTGCAGAATGGAGCATTTGCGTTAGCTCTTCTGGATTATTTTGGATTCAAGTTGTAGTTACAAAACAACTACCCATCCTTCTTCTGGAGTCATGGAAATAGGACTTGTGTCAAACTGGAGTAGGGATCATTGGCCCAGTCCTGGGCTACAGCACCTGCCCTGTGGAATGAAAGCTCACTGTCTATACCCCAAGACATCTGGGAACTAAAGTAAACAGCCATGAGAGGAGAAGAAAATGAGGTGTGTGGGCTGTGTGGGAGGCAGAGAAGTGGCAGGGTCAGGTCTGAAGCCCTGCTGGCCCACCCACCTTTGGCTCCCTTGGAGAGCGGGCATAACAGGCTTGTAGCTGGGTGGGAGGCAAGCCAAGGCCTCCCTCTGCAGACCCCAGGCAGTAAGGGATTGACTGGGTGGCAGTGTGTGGCTCTCTTCATCGCCTCACCTGGATGCCAGCCACGTGCCTGCTCTGGGGACTGAGCTAATGAAGACATGCAGCCCCAGCCTGATGGGCTGTGCTGGGCCCAGGGAGTGGAGCCGACTAGACGGTCAGTCACAGACATGGGATTTGTCATAAGCAGGAGTGCGAGCCTTGCCAGTAATGGCCGATGTGAGGAATGAGGGGTGGAACAGAGAGCCAGGGGCTGGTGCTCAGTGAAGTAAAGCCTGCAGCAGGTGCACGGGGAGTCCGTCAGTGCAGGTGGCCAGGTTCCAGGCCCTCCGATAATCAGTAGGGTCAGTTCTCATTACTCAGGTTCCATATTTGCAAATTTGCCTGCTCGCTAACATGTACTTGTGACCCCAAATCAATACTCGTGTGCCTTTGTAGCCAATCTCAGTCATGCACCGAATGGCAAAAAATGGATGACACTCTGGCCAAGGTCAAACGAGGCACTGCTCTGTCTTCTGGTTTCAGCTCCAAGACTGGGAACAAGTGCAAGTGTCCTTTTTATGGTCTCTTTAGTGCCACATTTTTCACATTTTTGCGCTTTTTCTTGATGATTTTTCTGTTAGAAATGCCCCCTGATCAGAGCGCTGTGGCCCTGATAGCAGGTGCAAGGAGGCTGCATTGTGCCTTCTGGAAGAAGTGAGCATAGGAGATAAGCCTTGCTTAGGCACAAGTTACATGCTGTTGGCTAGCAGCTCAATATTAAAGACTCAACAATATATATCAAATAAGATGTCTTGAAACAGACACATAAAGCAAGGTTATGTATTGACGGGCTGACTAAATGTTGAGACCAGAGGCTTGCAGGAACCTCACTGCTTCTCCCGGGAGCAGTGGCTTCCATTTGCTAGGTGAGTGTTCATGCTGAGGGAATCTGCACATGCTGCCCGAACAGGTGGAAAGCGGAGGACCCAGGATTAAAGCCAAGCGCTGGGAACCCACAGCCTCTGTCCTGACCCCCATGTTTACTGTGCCCAGGCCCATTAGACTGGTTAATCCCACGTTCCTGAATTATAGTCAATAAATGAGAAGGGAAGGGCAGAAGCTGCAGTGCGGATGGGCAAGAGCAGACGGGCAGGCTACAGGCTCAGCCAAGAGGACCCTCAGAGCCCCCGGGGCTGCGCAGGGCAGGGCTTCTTATCACAGCGGCTGTCCTAACGAATCGGCTCATGCTCACAAGACAGGCACGTCCTGGCGTTTCTCCTCCATCCTTGGACCTGGGTGCTGTGTCTCAGTCCACGTGTGCTTTTGAGCTGTAAAATGCCTGCCCACCAGGCTCCCTGCTTTTTGGAGAGAGAGACACGCCCACCTCCCAGTGGGAAAGGACTGGATGACCAAAGAGTTCCTGCGCCCCTCAGCAACTGTGGCATGTATCTGAAGCCCTGCTTGCAGTTAGTTACTTGGAAGCAGAAAGTAGCTAGATTCTGCAGCTCAGGGCCTTTCATCTGATTACAGCTTCAAGTGCAGTTTCAGGAATCTCACTGTCACTGGTGTCACTAATTTTAATTCTAATTGTCACTATTTCAATTCTAATAGGCCAGAGACTGAGGTTTTTGGAGCGGAAAGTAAATATACTCTGATTCTTATCTGTACTAATACCAGTCTGTGGCTTGTGAAGATCAACAGGTCCTTTAGAACATGAAAACATTTTGAAAAAGTCCATGTATATTCTTCACACTGACTGTATCTGGCCTCGTCAGGAATAAGTGTCCTGGACATGTGCCTATTCCAGGTAAAGGATGCCTACCCTCTGAAGACCAAAACCTCTGAATTCCCACCTTTTACGTGCAAGCCTCATAGTGTCAGCTTCCATTCCACTGTCATAAGCTGAGCACTCCAAGCACAACTTGACCTTCCCCTGGTAACTGAAGGACACAGTTTATGGGGATGAGTTACTGTGCTAGACTGTAAAATAATATTGTCCTTAATCGATAGACATAGGGTTTCAGCGCCCCCCTCCGGCCCCCAGTTCTAGAATGCTCTGTGGCTATAGTTCCATCGAGCTGGGGGCTCTCTTCTGTCTCACAGACTGTTACCATCCCCAGGGCTGCCAGCCCCTGTGATAAGAAGCCCTGTCCTGTGTGGCCCTGCAGGCGGGGGCTCTGCGGGTCCTCCTGGCTGAGCCTGTAGCCTGCCCGTCTGCTCTTGCCCGTCTGCACCGCAGCTTCTGCCCTTCCCTTCTCATTTATTGACCATAATTCAGGAACGTGGGATTAACCAGTCTAATGGGCCTAGGCACAGTAAACACGGGGGTTAGGACAGAGGCTGTGGGTTCCCAGCGCTTGGCTTTAATCCTGGGTCCTCCGCTTTCCACCTGTTGGTAGTTTTCTGCACTGAATCTCACTCTGCTTCTCTAAATGGGGGTGTGACTGGCACCCAGCCCACAGGGTTGTTGTGAGCATCCAGTGGGCAATCCAGCAAAGCTCTGAGCACAGAGCCTGACATGGAGAATGCTGGTGCTCTGAGCGCTGTCCCTGACAGTGACTTTCATGGAGCTCTGAGGCTTTTTTTGAGTGCTTCTGGAAGGTTGGCTTAATTAGAAGTCTGACGGATGAATGAGGAGGTGTTTCACTGCCTTCTCATGGTGACTATTACATTGTTGTCCTGACTAGTCAAGATGTGGACTCAAACTGAATCTGTGCCATTAGGTGGTCAGCCAATAGGGTCTTGCTTCCAGGATTTGTCCTGGACCCCGGACAGCCTACCCACAGTGGCCAGCACCCTGGACAGGTTAGGAGACAGCTCTGTAAACCAGGAAGGGGGTTGCCTGCACACAGACACTCCTTTGTCCCAGCAGAGGGGTGCCCAGGGGCCCCAGGAGCTCTGGGAGATGTTCTGTCAGCAGTTTTGGAGCTGGGAGGAGTGGACCACTGCCTGGGAATGGATTAGGGAGCTGGTGCTGGGTATAGTCCCCAGGAGAGACTGACAGGTGGACCAGAGGACACGTGGGCTCCGAGATGGGGAAACCTTAGCTCTCCAGGGCAGGGTCAACGTCCGTTCCGCACTGCTGCCTGCCGGGCTCTGGGCTGGGTGTTGCCATGCAGTCCACCTCTCTGGGGCCGAGTTAGGCCAAGACGTGGTCTTCAAAACGACGTTCTCTGACTTCAGCAGCTGCTGCCGTTTGAGTTCTCTGTTTTGATAGGACCAGGCAGATAACTTTCCAGCGGGGCCGAGATGACTGTGGGCAGCCCCTCTGCTTAAGGGGGGGACCGACTCACTCTCCACTTCAGATTCCTGGGGGAATTTCACTGACTCAGATTTTCTCCTAATCTCTGTGGGAAGAAAGTGGAATCACATTTTCCTATAGCGTAGGAGTTCCGGCTGATGGTCCGTGTTCATGCTCATTCAGTACACACGCAACTGGCAGTCATGGGGAGATGGGGCCTGGCGGGCACCTGGTTCTGATATTTACCAGGGAAGGGACATCATACGGGTCACCGAATAGCCCTGGGCTCACTTTCCTCATCTTTAAATGGAAAAGGTTGGAGTAGTTCTAACATTTGATGATTCTAGCCAATAATTCCAGTTATGACAGGCATCAATAAACAATGATCATTGTAATGATAGCACTATTTTTGAGCACTTACTATATGCTAAGTATTTTGTATAAACGGTCTCATTCTGTCATCACAACAGCCTATGAACTGGTATTGTTACCTCCACTTTTCCAGATGGGTAGCTGAAGTTACAAAAGGTGAGCTCACAAGGGCGGAGCTGGGGCCTCCAAATTTCTGGCTGCAGTGGTGTTGAGGGGACTGACTTTCTCAGTGCTCTCCTGGGTGGTTCTCGTATACACACAAGGCCATTTTCTTGTGTTGGAACAAAAAAATGAAAACCTGTCCTCCCTCCAGACAGCCAAGGGGCTTGTGCTGACCTGCTCATCCTTTTACACTGGATGGAAGGCTCTGACACCCTGCGTGGCCTTACCTGGCGACAGGCCTGGTGTCCTCAAGGTCTCTAACAGGACACCCGCCCTGGGAAGGGCTGAGCGTGGAAGCAGCATCTGCCCTTAACCCAATTCCAAAGACTAAGCCCGACACTTCTGCCTTATCAGGCTGTGGCAGGAGGTGGGGTTCTGGTTTACGTACTGAGTGAAATGAAGAGCAGTCTTTTCTATGCCTGAATTTCTCCAGGCTTTAATGTCTAGGTCTAGAAAAGGCTATTCAAAGCAGCTGGCCCGTCTTGAGCAGAACAGAAATATACTCGCCCCCACCCCCACCCACGCAGCGAAGGTGGGAGAGTGTGTCGCCCGTGAGCAGGTCACCAGGAGCATTTAGGTGTCAGGCCTCGGCGTGGCTGGTGTGCCCTTGGGAAATACCCAGTGAGTCTCCATGGCGTAAAGGTGGCCCTCAGGGCAACTGGGCCCAACCATACGCTCTTTGGTCACTCTTTAACTTCGTCTGAGAAGAGGCTGGAATTAGGTGCATTTCATGCTTATAGCCAAGTAGATAAACTTGAGGGAAAGTGTATTTCATCTCCTCTATTCTCAAATGTATCTATGGCTTTAAATAGATAAGTGGCCTTTCCATTCTGGAAAGGGGACCCCAGACAGGGACTGCTCAGTCTTTGAGTCAGAACCAAAGAGAAGTCTATTTTTCATCTGAATTTGTTTGTTTACATTTTAAATTAAGCTCTTATCACCCCAGCCTGATCAACACTGAATAATGGCTATCTGAGGTCTTTACTTCAGCCAGCCACAAACTGTGACCGGCTCCAGAGATCAGGCGAGGCTCTGTGTGCAAGGGAGGTCCATGCACTGAGGGCGCACCGTGCCTATGACTCTTCCCTCCAGGTCCTGCTGCTGGAACCTCCCCTCAAGGGCCTCCGCACGCTGCCCCTCAGGTACGAGGAGAAGCTCCTGCCGCCTGAGCAGCCCTGGGAGTGGGAGGGTCGGAGACTGGCGGAAGTCAGGCGAGCCCAGGTCTCTCTGGGCAAAGCCCAAGCCGATGGCTTAGTCCTGTACATCTGGCCCTCCACCCAGCCAGGCCAAGGTTATTCACTTCAAGGCTCCGGAGGTGGCCTCTTCTCCCGGGGTCATCAGACCCAGACAAAGAATAAAGCCAGGAGTAAATAGCAGGAAGAGTAAATAAAATAAATGGAAAAATCAAGACCTTTTTCCTTGGTCCTGCTTACCCGCTAAGAACACCGAGAACCAAGTTAAGTACAAAAAATGACCCTATGATGATTAGTGTGACAAAATAGATCCAGGGCCAGTCCCTTCCTACGGCATCATTGACCTGGAAGAAGGAATGATAGTTAGTGAGGCGCTCCGCAGCCGAGCACGGCCCGGTGGTCACCACCGGCTCCCAGACAACGGCCCAAACAGCGCCAGGACCCGGGGACCCTCTAGGTGCAAACCAGAGGCAAACAGCCTGCCCAGCCGGTGGGTCTCAATTTGTGGTGGGATGGAGCCTTTCTTTCCTGTTTTTCCTGGGCCTGTTAGGGTCCCGTCCCCAAGGATCCTGGCGATGGATGTGGTGGAACCTGGGACCTTGCTCGGCTGCATCGTAAAAGGACATAGAAACATCAGCTTACCCGCTCAGCACACCGAGAACCAGATTTAGAACGAAAAAGGATCCAAAGATGACCAGACTGACAAAATACACCCAGGGTAACTCATAGCCCATGGCGTCCTGCATCTGGAAAGATGGAGGGAAGTCAGGAAAGAGAGAAAAGCAGAACTGAGTTAAAGCAAGGAGGAGGCGGAAGGGGTGTGAACAGAATCTGGAGCAGACACAGGGGGCTTAACTTGGCCTTGTGCACGTGGGGAGGACCCACTGTGGCCCTGGCATCATCTCCATTCAAGAAGCCACCCTGACCTGGCTCTGTAGGCCCTGCCTCAGCAGGAATTCTGGCCGGCTCTCTCTTGTTTTATTTCCTGGAACAGAAACATGTCTCCAGCGTTTTCTATTCACTTGTCTCAGAAGATGGGTCACCTCAAAACACGATTTCTTCAGCTTGGGACTGCTTTACTCAACTGGGTCTCGGTGCCATTTCATCTTACACTGGACCCCAAGCCCCCAACCCTGGTGTCAGAAGCACCTCAGCCCCCGCTGGCAGAGCCAGAGTCGGGAGCCCGAGAGCACCTGTGGGGAGGAGGCCTAACTCAGGGCCCCGCTGCCTGGGCCCAAGCAGGCCCGGCCCCTTGGGGTGAGACTCCGGGGCCTCCCAGCCTCTAGGCTGCAAGCCAGGAAGGGCAATCACACTGGCTCGGCCTTCAGAGAACAGTTCCCCTGTCAGCAGGCACAGCCCAGATGGAGACGGCCCTTCGTCTGGACCTGACCCACACCGAGCTGGCTGACGGAGGCCCTCCAGATGAGGCCGCACAACCTGGAGGAGCTGGAGGCAGGGGTGTACACAGGGGTGTGCCCACGGTGCGCCTCTCCCAGCTCCACGTACAGCAGCGTCACCACGTGCCGCATGGTCGCCTGAGTTGGCCGTGGTGGACAGAGATGGGCAGGTGCAGATCAGCCCCCTCTACCTTTTGGCCCCAAGAATCGGCTGTTAAACAACAGCGCATGATTGGCAACTGGGTGGCCACAAAGATTATGTAAGTCACAGAGCAGCATTCTCTCAGGGGAATCGCATTCCGATTTAGTTTCCAAATCTATTTCTTCTGATGCTTTCTGGCTAAACTAACAAGGGTTAGTCTTGTTTTCCTGAAATGAGCCCTGACTGTCCCAGTGAGGTTAGTGTCCAGGAATTGAATTCCGGAGCACACACGCCTCCCGAGTTGTTTGCCTCAGTGGTTCAGGAGGTGGTCCTGGGGACCTCGGCATCCACTTCGCCTGGGAGCTTGCTGAGAAGTGCACCTGTCTGAGGCCCATGGGAGACTCGGGGGCTGCCCAGCAATCCAGGCTGTAGCTGGCCCTGCAGGTGGTCTGACGTATGCCAAGGCTGAGGGCCACCAATGACGTCCTTCTCTCCCTGGCTCCCAGCCTCACATACGACATGACTGACCATGACAGGCCACCTTCCTCTGCTATGCTGCCCAGCAGAGCTCCAGAAAGTGCTTCCAAAGGCTCCAGCATCAGGATCACCCAGGAGAACCATTAGCAAAGCAGATTCTTGGGCCTTCCCAAGAGCTCAGGGAGCCTGACAACCCTGCAGGTCCATCATCAGGCGGCTCTAAAGCACGCTGCAGGTGGCTGGCCACGCAGGGAGCCTCAGGTGAGTTACAGGTGTGCTGGGACAGTCCCGTCCTCAGCCCTCAGGGCTTGGCAGGCTGAGAGACCTTATCCATTATACCTAAGTGTGCTGCACGAACATAACGTCCTCTGTGTGCTGTGCGAAAAAAGATTGAGAAGTACTCAGAGACCTACCTAGGTGGACTGCTTTGAAATGTTCCCTGCAAGCTGTTCTTCCCAGACCTATGAATGTTTTTCTGGGGTTACTGTATTCTGGCCAGAGGGATCTGTCAAATGTCATCACAGTGCAGGGTGCAGACACCGCGCCGAGGGCTTGGGGTCGTCAGGGAATTGAGGAAGAGAAGAGCTCGCAGCCCGTGTCCTCTTCGCCGTGGCATCAGCAAGCTCAATGAATGTGAGTTTATTGCCACTTCCGCTCCTACATGCCCTGCTCTAGTTTTTACGTTACACTATCACTTTCTAAGTATAATTTACTCATTTATTGTGTGTTTGCCTTCCATGCTAGTACGTTAGTGCCATGAGGACAGGTAGTTTGGGTCTGTTTTGCTCACTGGTGTATCCCCAGAGCCTAGCACAGTGCCTTGCACATGGCAGGCACTCTAGATGTTTGTTGACTGAATGAATGAACTTGATATGTGCTAGGCATGGCGCTGTACACAGGAAGCCCTGGCTAGTGGGGCAGGCAGCTTATTTCATTCAAAGGTGACTACAGTGAAGGTGGTAAGTGCAGTTGTAGGAGTGAAGCGGCACAGAGAGAGGAGCGGCTGAAGGGGGCTGGAGAAGCATGCAATGGCCAGCCCTCCAGGACTGGGTGGGTTCTGCCCCGTGGGGCTGCCGGCAGCGGGAGCTCAGGGGCAGGGAGGGAAGCCCAGAGGCCATGCAATCCCATGGTGGGAATAAGGGTTTCCTAGGAACTTGGCAATTGTTAAAAATAGAACCTACAGCTGTAGAGCCATCCTGGCTCTGGGGTGGAGGGTTTTCCTAGTGGTTGAGTATTAAATTGTCCCGCCAAACAGCAGCTGTTGGGAGAGGCAGGGCAGAAAGGTCTGTGCGTGTCAGACCCCGCCATCACAGGGACCCTGGGGCCTCCTTTAACCAGAAGGTGACGGAACCAACCCGCCAAGGGAACCACACCAGTAGAGGGAAGTCCAGTAAATGTTCTTCCTACCAGCAGGAGAAAAACAAAAGTGCATCCACAGCAGAAGGGGCGGGTCGGTGAAATGAGGTTAGGGAGCAGAAAGGCCTGGGAGCCGCTGGCTAGCCGACCTCTTGCCGATGGTGACCACGGCCTGCCTGTCACGCGCCGCTCCCGAACTCTTAGTGGCACTGCTAGAGCCCACATCTGGGGAACAGGTATTTACTGAGCGTCTACTGTGCGTAAGGCGCCGTGTCCCGTGCCACGGTGAAAGCAGTGGGGATGGGAGGAGGGTCCCGCCAAGAGGCCTCTGTGAAGCCTGGATCCCGGTCACCTGGAGCCCTTGGGCGTCCTCACTTTCCCTCTCGGACTGAATCCCGCCAATGGCGGTCAGAGGATGACCCTCCCTCTTCCCTAAGTTGGTGCTTCTTTACTGTCTGGGGAGGCTTGGAGGTCAGGAAAGGCTGATGAAACACACACAGGCTGTGCACCCGTCCTCAGGGGCCGTGGCCCCGCGTGACTGTCCTGTGCTCACCCCACGGAAGCACCTTCCCCAGCGGCGGGAGGGACTGAGCCGCAGAGGGGTCTGTTCCGAGCGAGCTCCCTGCCCTGCCCTGGACCGCTGGTCGCCTCGCCCTCCTCAGGAGGCAATGGCCGGCTGGCAGGTGGTGAGGGGGAGGGAGGGCTGGCTGGCACGCAGCCAACCTCCTTGAAATGACATCTCTCCCCACGAGGTCCTCACGGCCCCCAAATTTTGTGAACCCCTAACCTCCCAGTTACACAGTCCTCCAGGCCACACATCTGTGACAAGTCAATACACCCACGAAGCTCAGAGATCTCCTTGGGCCCTGAGTTTGTTCTTTCCTCTCTACCACACACAAGCGAGCGACTTCCAGCATCATTAAGGACCTCAAGTGGGTGCAGCTCAGACCTCATGACCCAAAGATGCCCCAAAGGTAGCCCATTTGCCTTGTCCTTATTCCTACTTCTCCCCCTTGGCCGTGGGACACTTCTTGGGGAGGTTCAGGGTGGGGGACGGCAGGCGAGGAGCCGGCGGGAAGAGGACAGAGGCAGGATTGATGGGCTTCCAGGGGTCCTCAGACCCCGTGGCTCTGTCAGCCACGAGAGGCCGGCCCTGCGGCCCAGAGGAAAGCACCCCTCACGCCCTCTCCTGCCCCCTCCTCGTGTTCTAAGCCGCCTACTCCGGGGCATGCTGGGCAGGGAGCACAGGGCTGGGGGCTCTGGAGGAGGACGACGCCCGGAGTGGCGAGGTGGACGCCTTAGCTCAGCTGGAGGGGAGATAATGGAGAAGAGAAGGAATAAATAAAGTCGTATTTTAAAAATATGACCCAGATTGCTGACACTCCTATTTAGAGGGAGAAAAGGTAGGTCTTCTCAAACCACTGAGACTAGATGCTCCTTAGGCTTGCAACAAAGGAAGCTTTGTGACTTTCCTAGGAAGGCGCGTGGAGAGGCATGTTGATGGCCGACACACACGGCCCTCGGGGTCTCCGGGACAGGAACCAGCGGGGCGACCCCAGCCTTTGCCGCAACAGCCCTTGCTGTTCCCGGGATCTGCGGACGGAGCCAAAGGAATGTCGGGGGAGATACAGAAGGCCCTTCTGCGGCCAGTATCTGGTCCCTGGAGGGAACCTCAACCATAAACCTTCAAATCCAACATGGATTTTTTCCCAAAAAGATAAAGTGGGAGGAGCCACACTGCCTGACTCCTCCAGGGCCACTCTTGCTCCTCCTGATTTCTGCGGGCTTTCCATGAGCTTCTCCCCCGTAAGGGCGCTGGCACAGGCCCCGGGGATCTGGAGAGCCTGAGTGGCCTGAGGGGAAGCCAAGAGAGGCTGTCACTTGCCATCAAAGGCAGGAGCAGAAGACCCACAAAAGCCACAGTGTGGCACAGAGTGTCATTAGGACACGGTGTGCGGCAGCCGTGAACGCCAGGGCCCAGGGGTGGCTCGGTGGACGGGCTGCTCATGACCTTTGTCACCCTGCCTGCTGGGACGCGGGAGGCTCACCCTCTGGCCACTGAAGGGGCAGCAAGTCAGAGCGGTTTCACCTGCCTCCTCCCCCAGCACCTGCTGGCTGCTGTCCGTGGAAATCTGTGGCTGCCGCGGGGCACATGGACAAGCCCGGCCGTGCTGGGGACAGATGCCAGGGGGCTCCTAACATGAATGCAAGCCAACAAAATGAACTCCCTGACCTATTCTGAAAGCACCCCTGACCTCGGATGGGACCGCGCACTGATGTCCTGGTAGGGGCCACGAGCTGTGGAGAGTGCGGCGGTGGGCCCGGCACGTGCACCTGGGGGGTGCAGCTCGCCCGCAGCCAAAGGGAGGGCATGCTTGCCAGTCCTGGGCGACCACGGGGCGGGAGGCCGCCAAACGCCCGTGGCTGCCCCTCTGGCAGGCAGGCTCTCAGACGCCTTGGGCGAGGAAGCTCTGGGGCAGCCGAGCAGTTCCTTGGGGTGGGAACCTGAAACGCAGCTCTCTCCAGTCTCCCAGTTGTGGGAAGGTTGCCCTCCCGGGGGCGGAGGCTTCCCCCTCGCTCCTCATGTGGCCTCAAGCCCAGCCAAGCCCCAGCGCCTCACCGACGTGTCTGTGCACGGCCCCCACGTGCACCGCCCTGTGCTGCTAAGTCACGAGTCTCTGGCTCCCTCTCTCTTCGGTTAGATCCTAAACTCCTCAAGGGCAGGCCTTTCTCTTCTGCTCATTTGCCCCACCCAGGAGAGAACATAGTAAATGTTCAATAAATGATTGTTAAATGGAATTATTGAATAATAAGGACGCATTCTATTTACCAGTGAAGTGAACAGAATAAAGCCTGACGAGCAGAGATGGTGGTTCTGTCCCCTGATGTGCGCATGAACCACTAGCTTGCTGTCTGGGTAACAGACCCTCTGTTTATGGACACTAAGTGGGCGCCACTCTAACTGAGGCAGGTTCAAAGTTAAGAACCGCAGGGTCCTGAGCAGGATGTACCACTTTCTCTACAATGATCACATAGACCTCAGGGCGCTGCTTCTGGATTACTGGAGGATTGTTCCTGGTCTCTGCACTTAGAATGAACTATTAGGTCATCCCAAGAATTCAGCTCCACTGTTTCTTCCTTCATGACGCCTTCAGAGACTCATTTTCTGTACTCTGTAGAGAAAGAGGTGGCTTTCTGAAGAAAAGATGGAGTGGGGAAAAAAATAGGGTAAAATCTGCTCAAATGTACAAAACCTTTGTCATAAACGAGGACTATTTCAGCAGCACCAAGATCGAGAGGAGTGGCTGCCCTGTGTGTGTGTGTGAAAGAGAGTAACAGAGGTTAGGAGGAATATCTTCCCAGCATGTCCAGACACATACGTGACATGACAAGACAAAACATGGAGCTGGCAACTGACCTACACAAGGTTAGATCCCTGGACTTCTGTTCCAAGGCCTCCTGCTGAACCAAAACCGATCTACATACTACAGAAGATGCTATTTATGATTCCAACAATCTTTCCTTTATATATTTCCCACTAAGTATTCTTTCTAACCTTATTTTGAAACTCGATTTCTAATGCCTGTAAATTAGAGGAAGAACTGATCACGGAGATGCCGACTGGGGGCCGCGGTGACTGGTGCCGGGAGGAGGGCGACCGTGACACCGTCGGTGGTAGGGTGCAGGGGGCATGAGTCCAGGACAACACACTTTTCCTGAGGGAGGCCTAGGCTGAAGGTACTGTGAGCAGGGGTCAACGGAACCCTCCGAAGAAGAATTCTCAGGCATCTGAGTCCTAGAAAGCTGGACAGAAGCATTCCCATGTGGTGACCACGCTAGCAGCTCCTCCCTGCCCACAGGTCCCGCGTGGGACCCAAACCCCCATTCAGGGCCGTGTCACTGTTCCCCGTGAGCAGGGCCACATCAGGTGCTGGGCACAGTGCCAACACTGCACAGGTCCTTAAGTGGCGGGTGTTCGTGCTCCTTAGTTGTGACCCGGCTACACTGCAAGTGCGCTAAGGCCGTCCTGGCTCAGCGGCCTCCTGTTTCAGGAAGGCACATGCTGAGACCATGTCAGACACGCGGGCTGGCATTACATGTGGAAGGGCAGGGATGCTGGGTTAAAACAAATAAGCAAACCAGGCAGCCAAAGTGGAAACTGTTAGTAATGGCGTACAACACCAGATTCTTTCCTCCCTCAGGGCTCCCCTGCTTCTAGAAAGCCAACATGTTTTATCTGGTCACCTCTCTCCACTATTATTTTAAGAGGTATGGACAATGTGAGAGTAAATGTAAAGGCTTGGCTTAAGCAACCACTTCCTAAGGAACACACCCCAATCCTGACTTTTGGCTTAATTTCCAAATCCCCAGAATCCCCCAGCCCTGACCCTGATATCTGCAGACGTCTAGAGCAGGGTCCTAGGGTCCTAGGTAATAGCGAGGCTTGAAGCAAATTGTTCGGCTGGTTGGAAACTCGACCCAGTGTATGGCCAGTAGCTTTAATAGCTGAGGAAATGTTCAAGTATTACTTGCCCAAGTTTTATTTTACTTTAAGTCCATTAACTCTTCAAAATTGTGTGAAATAATGTCAGAGAAAGAAAAAGACTTGGTATCATGCACAGTAAGAGGCAGGTGTCTGCCATGTGCTGCTGGGGACCTGCCAGCTCCCTTCCATCTCAGACAGTGTCCACTTCTTCAGGTCCCCAGTGACCTATTCTCCCTCCAAGGACGTTTCACCCAGCCCTGCGGTGTCTGTTCGTTGCTGAACTCAAGAACCCTGGCTGCTCCTGCCTGCCTGTTCTAGACTTGCCTCTTGGACTTGAAGAGAAAAGACTCAAACATGGAAACTCTCTCAGTTTCCATGGAAACTATCTCCCTAGACGCCCTGCAGATTGCACAGGTCAGACCTCTAGGGGTTTTCAGACTCTAGCGCAGGCATCAGAATTGTCTGGGAAGTCTCTCCAACATACGCACCGGGGCCCGACTTTGGGACTTGGGGTTCAGTGTCTTGGAGGGAAGTCTGGACATCTTTATAGTTAGACCCACACTGAGATTTGAGAGTCTGTGGGTTTAGGGTTCAGGCCTAGAGGCAAGAAGGAGGAAGGCTGAAGGGAGAGGAAGGAGGAGGGAAAGAGAGGAAGACGGAAGAAAGGGAGAAGTGGCCACAGGGAGGTCAAAGCAGTCAGAGAGACAGCAGGCGCGCTGGGCTTCCACCATGAATACCCAAGTGTCAGGCTCTGTTTCAGCACACACACTCACGCTGCACACCCATGCACACACTCATACACATGCACACACGGCCATTTCAGAAAGGTGCTGGGAAAATCAGGGAGGGGCCCGTCCCGTGAGCCCGGGACTGTTCCTTCTCTGCTGACATTTTCCCCATTTGCAGCCTGAGCTCCACCACACACCCCCCGGGGAGGCCAGCCCAGCACGGCTGCTGCAAATTGGTGGTTGCAGCCGGAGCTGCTTCTCATCCCTGGTCCGGCTGTCAGTATGACCGTTTCTTTGGGCCCCATCTGGCTGGTGGGGTACCCATGGCTTGTGTCGGGCGAACAGGGAGGAGGCACGAAGGGAGACCACAAAAATACATCAGGGCCATCAGCAAAGTGAATTATACCGACTCCCCTCAGCCCCACACCCACCCACCCGCTGCCACCCTGCCCTCCCTTTGCTGCCACGGGACGCGTTTGTTTCCGTAGCAATTTAAGGGCTGGGTTTGAAGCTTATGAGATGAGGTTCTGAAGCACCTTTCATACAGTCAAGTGTTCCATGGCCTTTAGGCAGGAACTGCCCATTTGCAGGAGGATATTTCTGTCCTTGGCTGGCCAGGGGGACCCACCGAAGGGAGAAGGACCAGGGAGGGCCACTTGGGGATGTGATCAGCTTTGCTAACTGAAATAAACTTGCCTGAATATAGTAAGTTCAAGACCTTCTCTTTGTCTTACAGATTATCCAAAACCAGTTCCTATCAAGCATGGGCCTGAGAAATGTCTTGAAATTTTTCATTACAGTTTGAGAAAGGGGTAATTTGAACTTTGCCTTCTTTTGGAAATATCACAACATAGCAGCTCCACTGGGCTGGGCTCTAGTGGTACCGCCACTGTGCAGCTCAGATTCAGTGTTTCCCTGAATGAGCTTTCCAGCCTGAGCGGGAGGTTACTTAGCGCTAAGTACCCTCTTGGCACCCAGGAGCATCCCCCGTGTGCAAGGAATGCTCCGTCAGTGTCTGTTGGCTACCAGGTACTCGGGAAGGAGTCTCAAGCTGTCATTTGCAGAGAGGCACAAATTTCAGGGCAGTGCTGCGTTTTGCCATGTCAACTCTAACATAAAAACTGGAAAACGAGAACGAGAGTTTGAGAATCAATAGGACATGGATCTTATTTTTAAAAAATGGAGAAGTATGGTGCCCTGTATCCTATCTCTGTGCGCCTCCCGTGGGGCAGCTCCTTTGTATCCGGCTGCTCTGTGGTGGGAAGGCGCCCGCTTCCCTCTCACGCTTCCCCGCTTCAGGGCACGGACTCTGTCCCCTGAGCAGGCTCTTAGATCGTTTTCAGTGTGGCCAAATGCATTTGACTATTTGCAGAACTCTGGGGGAGACGGTATTTTCAAGGCTGGCAACAAGCATTTTTGCCCAAATGCTGGAGAACAGCGCTGGATTCTGGCAAGTCGTCCCTCAGGCTGAAGGCGTGGGGAGGGGAGACTACAGAGAATGACATTTTCTGGAGTTTTGCCAGTAATGGACCTGACTCTGCCAGAATGGAGACAGCTCAGATATGGGGTGTGTATTTGCCTATGGGACAGGCTGTAAAAAAATCTGGCACTTCACTGGCCTGAAGGTTGGCAAAGTAGTGTTGGCTGCTGGATAATAAAATGGGCGTCTTTACAGTAAAGGCAGGTTTACTGTTACTGGCTGGTGCCTGAGAAGTGGCTTCTCTACATATGTATCAAAACCAGCAGTGTTTTGCTAGCAGTGAAAATGATGGCAGTGTGTTTGTCTGATGGACTGTTCCAAGTGACAACGTAAGATTAACATGAGAAATAAAGGCATAATGGCAGACCATAATGCTACACAAGTCTTCTTTTTAGAAGACCGGGCCTGACATTTAAGCCCTAAAAATTAATAGTTGTGCCATCTAGCTTTCTCTTGGGGACAGAGGCAGGGCAAGGACGGGAAGGGAAGGAGCCCTACAGTGGGGGGGGAGCTGGGTGGAATCCCGGGTCAGGGTCGGCCCACCGATCCTGGGGGCGCAGGCCGCGGGCCAGGGTCTCTCACTAAGGCAGCGCAGCCTGAAAGACAGCATGTTTCTCTGGCTGGTGGGCAGAGAGAGAGACTCACTAGGGTGAAAATTTCATGCTTTGGTTCTCAGGCAAGGCCTGGACGGAGTCAAGGGCATTCATCGAGCGCTCCACAAGGTGTGGGGGTGGCCACAAAGTCACCAAGGTTGAAAGGGGAGGCGCCGAGGCAAGCCCCCCGCCCCCACCCCTGCCCGCCCCAGGCCACGCACCCAGTAGAGCACGTCGGTCCAGCCCTCCATGGTGATGCACTGGAACACGGTCAGCATGGCGAAGGCGAAGTTGTCGAAGTTAGTGATGCCGTGCTTGGGCCCGTCCCACCCGGGCCTGCACACCGTGCCGTTCTGGCATTGCCGCCCGTGGCCCGTCTCCAGCGCACACGGTGAGGGGTCGTCTTCCGCCGGGACATCTCGAATGGGCAGGGGAGAAGAGAAGGGGGCAGAGACGGGGAGAACCCGGCAGAGAAAGAAGGGGGAGACGTTAGAGAGACAAGTGCAGGACGGACTGACGGGACGGGCAGCACACTTCCATCAGGCCCCCCATGAACAGATGCAGCCACATAAGGGACTAGGGGTTCGTGGGAGGCTGCCATCGATTTAGAAGGCCAGTACCTCCAACTAACTATCGTAAGATGGATTTTAACCTCGGTAATGGGTTTCAAAGACAGCAGGGTAATTTCACATTCTGTTGTAACACATCAGCGTTATGGTCGATGGCCAATCAAAAAATAACCACGGGGCAATGGCGTTGAGTGGAAAATATCCTGGAATATGACGGCAGGTCCACATTTTCCTTTGGGGTGGTGAGTATCTCCAGGCACCCCCACTGGAATACCAGCGTTCAGAGGGAGGGCGGCACCGATTGGAAGGCCCTTTCACTTCACAGGGCCCCAGATCCTGACAACGTGTGGCCCTTTACACACCGCACGATGCCCCATCAGGACGCAAGCTGCCTCACTGCGGAAGCCCCATGTAGGTGAAGGGTAAAAATAATTCTGACCGTCAGGGCAAATGTCGGCTGCAGCAGTGTTTATCACCACCCGTGAGCACAGACAGTGCTGACTGTGGTCCACGCACCTCCGTGGAGGAGCCTCGCAGCCCTCACTTCTGCTCTTCTGCATTAAAACCTTTCAGAAGAGAAGAACCACCGTCTGACCTCTAATCAGGACAGCGTGGGGGTGGGTGATGGCTGCAGACTCCCTCTGCAGGGCTTTTTCAGGAAACAGTGTGCCATATCTAACTGCAGCTGCCTGTTGGGCTAATGCCGTATACTGGGAGGAGCTATTAGAAAATTAGTGAGTTATAGTGTGGTTATATTTTTGGTGTGAAGATCATTGATAAATTGAAATAATTCTTGCCTGACCCAAGAATTTCTGTCATGGTACAACACTGACAAAGTCTTCCCAGCTGTGGAAAGTCAGAGCGTGCATTCCACAGAAGCCTGTAAAACTAAAGGCAGTGTCTCAGGCTTGTAGAAAGCAACAGTAACTAACAGAAAAGACCTCAGTTCTAACAAAGGATCACCTCTAACAGCAGTGGAAATATGCCCCCTGGAGACCTTGCTGGTAGTTTTGCATCTAGAAGCACAGGTCCCCCGGGATCTTTCTTGTTCCACATGTATCAAAGCAAGCACCCGGTCCAGAGCCTCTGCAGCCTGGACTGACTGCAACTATCGGTTGCGGGGCTGCATCTCAGTTTGTGACTCCCACCCGAAACTGCTCGCGCCCAGGAGGGAGGCAGGCGGAGCAGCATTGAGCCTTAGGGGGTAGTTCTTAGGAGAATGGAGCTGAGCAGTGTGGCTGAAAATAAGCGCTGGCTGCTGTCTTCTTGGCTTTTTTGCCTTTTCTCTCTCTCTCTTAACAGATTTATTGAAGTATAGTTTGCATGCTTTGTATCTCATCAGTGTGACTGTGCAGCTCGATCACTTTTAGTGAATGTCTGCGCTTGTGCAGCCGTCACCACAGCCCACGGTAGAACACTTGTCACCCCACAATCCCGTGTGCCTGTTCGCAGCCAGTCCTGCTCCTACCCCAGCCCCTAGCAACCTGATCTGCTTCCTGTCTCTGCAGCTTTGCCTTCTAGAAATTTCGTATACATGGAATCATACACTATGTGGCTTTTTGTATCCGTTCTTCTTTCTCTTAGCACGATGTTTTTGAGGTTCACCTGGGTTGCTGCACATATCAAGAAGCCTGTCCCTTTTTCTTGCTGTGCAGTACATTGCACTGTCTGCTTATCCATTCATCAGCTGATGGCTGTTTGGGCGGTTTCCCCACCTGGGGTGTTGTGAATAGTGCTGCTTGCCGGCTTGGTGCTTTAGGTGGTGTACGCGTCTCTGCGCAACGACCATGGCGTGAAGGTCTGCACCCACGGTCCCCGAGCTGCACACGGGAAGGACAGTGCCTGCACCGTGTCCTGACTCAAGGTCTGGATCCTAGGTGGGGTCCAGTCATGTGACTGAACTCTAGTTAATTTTTTGTGACTTTTGAAATTTTGAAATCTTTGGAGATCTGGATGTGAGTTTCAACAATGAGAGGCTACGAAAGGAGGGAAACTGATAAGTGAGTCATAAACCTAAAGATTACATAAAAAAGTGAATAAGGAGCACCTACAGAATTGGGGGTGCAGACACTGGAAAACCAAGCCCCAAGAGATCAAATATTCTGTAGGATTCGCACAGGCCCTAATGATGGCTTTCTAGAGTGGTAATGTTCAGTCACCAGGATGGTATGAAAGATGAGACAGGAAGAGAAGGAGAGAAACACAGAGGGAAGAGGCGCATTTCTTTCCTTCTTGGTTTGCTTTCTGGTGCAGCAAAGATGCTGCTGACCTTTGCCCTGTGACCTTTGCCCTGTGACTACTAAGCTGAGAGTTTCCTTGTGTTCTCAACTTCCCAAACCGGCAGAAATAAGGTAATAGTGAAGGTTGCTGAAGTGAGTTCTGAGTGTCCTCACAGAAGGAAGCTATATTTTGAAGAAAAAAATGGTATCAAGGGGAAGTGATCTCATTAGTAAAAGAGAAAGGGATGAGGTTCAGAAAGATCATCTAAAGGCTCATGTGCTACTCTGCTATTTCAAATCTGTCTTGAACAATAAAAAGATTTGGGAACACTGCGGAAACAAGGAGGATCTGACGACAATAGGCACCTGTCAAAAGCACTAAAGGGAACATCAAAGAAGGTGCACACAGGCGGATCAGCGCGTCCCTGAGACGCGGAGCCGAGGGAGAGGGGAGGTCAGCTTGGCTGTGAAAATGTGCTGGTTTTCTGCAGAGTCATGAGGTCCCGGGGAGGAGGTGGGAACACGAGGTGAGGAAAGGAAAAGCTGTGTGGGCTCCACATTTTAAAACAGAAAGAAGAGCGGCAGAGTCACTCTGGAAAGTCCAGATTACGTTTGTGGTAAAATAATGGAGGCAAATTTTAGGAGAGACTTTAGAAATGCTGTTAAAACCAACAAGAACCCAAGCTCCTGGGGCAGCGCCAGTCTGGGCTTCCAAGGAGAAATCACCAAAAGACAAAAGCAATCACTTCGTAGGGCCCAGCTTGAAGGAGTGAATAGCATGAAAGTGATTTCAGTTCTAGGTTGTAGCCAACCAATTTGCCAGTCTCAGGGGTAATCATTGTGCTTAGGAGAGCTATTCAGAGTGACCCAGCTCGGAGCACCGCCAAACAGATGGGACAACCAGAAACAACAGGCACCGGCATATGGTGATGGGCCTGTTGAGGAGCCAGGAGGGCGCCTGGCAGATGCCTCAGGGGTTGGGGGAAAGTCGCCTCCTCCGAGACCACTCTCCAGGGATGTGGAGGGCAGCCTGAAGGCAGAATGCTTGCTCATCCGGCCAACTCCAGACCTTTCTTCATGGATTTCATAGGAAACATGGCTCAAAACCCAAAGTAGTTTAAGTTGTGTACGCACACAGAATCCACAGTCTGACAACTAATCTTAAAGTGTGAAAAGAAGAATTTGATGTAAGTTCCATTAAAAACTATAACAAGGGCTCACATGCATTTTTGCATCATCTAAATTTGCAGAAAGACATAGTAACTCAATCCAGGGCCTTAAATTTTTAAAAAAGCAGCTGTTCCAAAGGTGGCACGAACCCCCCTCCTCCCAACCCCCCACCGGGGTTTTGTTTCAAAGACTGTAGGCGTCTGGCCTTCTGCTCCTTGGCTGCACTGAGTACGTCCAGATTCCTGTAAACTTCCCCCTTCTCATCAGGGCTGGTCCCTGGGCGGATGGGAGAGGCCCTGATGGGGGTGGGATCGTGTCCTGTTGGCGTGATGGAGCGGGCCGGGACTGTCACCAGAAGGCAGGCTCCAGGAGGAGGAGGTCAGTGCGCCCCGACTGACGGGTGCTGAGAGGAAGGCTCTGCCCCAGTGTCCTCGGCCCCTCTTCCCAGCATGGCGTCTGGCTCCACACCCGGAGGAAGGTCACCTTCCGGTGGAGCCGGCTCACCTCTCGGCAGCATTTCTCTCGGTGTCCGTCCCATGCCACCCTGGCTCCTGGACTGATGGTCCCATGAACTGTGCACAGAGGACAGCGCCTATTCTGTGTCCCCTCTGTCTAGCATGCCTTCTATTTTCTTGCTATTTGAGGCCACTGAAGGCCTGACAACGTCCACCTAGTGCCCAGTGCTTCTTGCTGGCAGTGGCCCTAGAGAATCCTGCCATCAGCAGAAAACACATTTTTGCTATTTTTCCAGCAGGATGAGAAAAACTGTGTGCATTGTTGGGAGCAATGCTCCTTAGCTAAGAGGTGTGCAGCCGCTTGGTGGCTGGGCGGGCTGTCGCCATCGGCACAATGGCAGACTTTCACCTTTGCCCTCTCCTCCGTTTGCTATGCTGGTGGTGAGCGCCGCTGCTGAATGGACGGCGTCTCTGAGCCTCAGCGCCCCTGGGACTGCCTGAGGAGGTTGGGCCAAACGGGCCATTGATCATTTCAACACAACTGCATGAAATTTAGACGTACCACAGGCAGCCTTTATACGGGACTTAGAATGAGCTCTAACAAAGCTACACAAATACCAAATTTATTGATTGGCGCTAGCTACAGATTGAACTGCACAAAAGGTGGGACTTGAATTAAAGGAGAAAATATTATTCATTGTATTATTTGGTATTCCTTTGAGCAAGGCTGGAAGTCTCAGACTTTTAGCCAAAGATAACACCTGCTACAATACTAGAGAGCTTCTGCTAAACCCCCTTTTTTTTTTAAAAATACAGTAGTTTATTTTATACACGTCTGACCCAAGCAATTTGGAAATTCTCTCCAGGGTGACAAAAAGGTCTTCTCTTAAACAGACTCTCCATCAAAAAACCAAAAACAGTGTGTGAGTCTTAGTTCTTGCTTGTTTTAGGATGGTGGCCTGCTGCAGGGACCTGGAAAGCTTGCCAACATCCAGTCGCTCCACCAGTTAAAGCAGGTAATCCAGTTGGTTTCTGAATACGAATAATCCATTTCACTCCCTGTGGTGCAGATGCTGTCTCTCCTCACCGCTCTAAGCGAGGGGGCTAATTTAATTTAACACCAGGGCTGAAGGGAACGAGAAGCAGCACAGACAGAGAGAAACGACGTATCCTTCAATGTTCCAGACAGACGCTCCCCTTTCTCCACTAAGGTGCCAGAAAGTGAGATGGAAGATCTTGTTGTTTGAAAGAAAATTGCAGAAATTGGCACCTACTAACCTCTGGGCGGGTATTTTTTTCAACAAGTTCTTAGTTAAACTACTTAATATGTCTGTTCAAAAGCCTGGTCAATTTCTGCTTAAATGTTATTTTAAAGGTCAGGCTGAGATTTTAGTCACCCAAGACAGAAGTTTGTATCATATCCCACAAGCCCAAACCCTAGTCCTGCTCAGGGAGGGTTTAAAAAGCCAGCGTTGCTTGTTAAGTATGTTGATTTATGGAAGAAATGTGGAAAGAGGTCTCAAAAAGGCAAGGACGGTGAAGCCGTGAAGTAGAGCTCAGCTTTCTGCTGCCAGCAGCGAGGTGAGTCCCTGCCCGTGTCCGCCCCCCACGCTGAGCTAGGGGCCGAGCAGTCCCGCCTGCGAAGCAAGAGGCAGGAACGTTGAAAGCAGAGGGGCCAGGACCAGCCACAAAGGGTGAGAAGAACCCAGGGTTATGATGGTGAAGCCCTGGCAGCAGGCAAGGCTGCCTTTCTGCAGGGGCTTTTCACCATAACACTGTGGGACGGCCGGAGCAGAGAGATGCATGGTCACAAGGTTAGCTCTGGTTCTTAATTAAAATATTCAAGGATGGCTAAGGGATGTTTCTCAAATCTCACAGCTCATTTAAACAGCATTTAGTGGTGCTGGACAGAACTTGCATTTAGTTGTTCAACAGAGATCTACTGTAGCAAAAACAGAAATTCCCAGAAGATTGGAATGCCCATCCAGGCTGACCTCTGGCTTAACGGAGGCGCCTTCCCGACACGGCTGGTCATGTGGAGGCACTGCTTCCAGCTGAATGACAGCCACGTGAGGCGGGGAAGCCTGAACGCTGACCACTGGCTCGCCTTACCTGCTATGCCCTCCTGGTTGTAGCAGGTCTTATGCATCTTCCCCATGAAAAGCTCCAGGCCGATGATGGCATAGATGATGATGACAAACAGCACTAGCAGGGCGATGTGCAGCAGGGGGACCATGGCCTTGATGATGGAGTTCAGAACCACCTGGAGACCTACACGGACAAAATCAGACAGTAACCATAGTGAGGACATCAGCGTCCACTTACTGAACCACGTGCCATCTTGGAGGCCACATGGACACAGCCACACACAACCTTCTCAGCAACCTGACCAGCGAGGTACCACAAGCCCATTTTTCAGATGAGGAAACTGAGGCTCAAGGTCACATGGTCGGTGAGTGACAGTGTGGGGACCTAATCCCAGATCTCTTGGAGGCACATCCAGGTGAAGGACTGGCAGACACTGCTTCCAAGGGGACGGACACATGGTCTTAGCCGGAGCTACCCAATTTCTAACACACATCCTGGAGATGGCCTGGCACCTTCTTTCCTGGAGCAGAGTCTCTGCGGAGGCCTCCCGGGGACCAGGGCCAGACAGGCAAGGCCTTGTTTATTACCCGCGGTGGGACCACCAGCGCCCCGGCCGGCCCATGGGCTGTAAGCCTGGGTCAGCCTGGGCCTTAGATTCCGGGAGGGTAGGGCTTCTTTTGCTGAAAGGGAGTCACCCCCAGGATCCACCCGGGTGGTGGGAGCCCCGGAAGGGCCGAGGAAACAGCTCTGAACGCGTCTTCTCTGGATGACACGAGTGGACCCCTCTTCCTACAGAGTTCTGAGCGGGCCACGCTCCTTGACGGTCTGAATCTGAAAAGCATTGTGACCTTCCGTTCAAACCTCACTGAGGGGAGTCTGCGTGTGACGGGTGTGTGTCATTTCAGTCTGGGAGGACGGGGAGAGCTCAGAGACGGATGGGGCTGGGGTCACACGTGTGACGGGTGTGTGTCATTTCAGTCTGGGAGGACGGGGAGAGCTCAGAGACGGATGGGGCTGGGGTCACACGTGTGACATGTGTGTGTCGTTTCCGTCTGGGAGGACGAGGGGAGCTCAGAGACGGGTGGGGCTGGGGTCACACGTGTGAATGTATTAGTGCTGCTGTACCTAAACATGATTAAAGTGGCTACTTTTGATATTATATATTACTACAATTAAAGACATTAAAACTACTCAGGTCCATTCAGGAAAAAAAAAAGAAATAATAAAAAATCCTACTTAGCACATGGGTCTTGTCATGGGCCCCAGGGTTCTGTGGGCTTGTCCTGTTGTCTCGTGGGGACAAGGACCCCTGATCAGCTTAAACACTAGCACACCAGGAACGCTACTCATCAAAGGGGATGCTGCAAGTTTTCATTGGCAAATGGCAGAGAGGTGGTTACCAGCCAGGCAGCCCCAGGACACCCCGGCCCCCAGGAAGCCTCTGTCAACAGAGGTGACCAGGAAAGGGCGGGAGCTCCTTCCCTACATCTAGGCCGCACGTGCCAACCGCCTGCTGGGCCACCTTTGACACATGTGTGACGGGGTCCCCACGTCTGAGCCCTTTCGTGCCTCTCTCTGACTTGGACATCTCCGTGTGTTGGGGGCTTGGCATTCACCCACGCTGCCCTCTGCGTGCGGCAAGCAAAGTTGGGGGCGCCCCCTCCCCGGCCCCCCGGCGGTCTCTGGGGCTTCGTGATCTGGTGGATTGGTTTTCACAGGGCTAATTAGAAGAATTCTCCCCAGCCATCAAGCCAAGCTGGGAAGAGGAAGAAAAAATAAAAGAAGAGAAAAGCTGGGATAATTTTCCCTGTGAATTAATGAGAGTGCTTTGCATTAGAACAAGATGTTTTCAGAGCCAAATGATTCCATTAATTAGCAAGTTGTACACACATTAGCGTTAAAGTATGTGAAGCCACGGAGAAAGTTGAAAACTGAACTGCAAAGCAACTTTCAGAGGTGTCTGTTGGGGAGAGTGCCTCACATGCTGCTCTCGGGGGGACGGGGAGCCCCGAGATCTGGCTACCCAGGCCAGCGGGCTTGGCTATCAGGCTTCAGGGGCCACGGCCTCAGACAGCAAGAACATGGTGGGGGACACAGCACGGGACCCCCTCTGAGACGCAGCCGCAGGTCTGTTCTAGGGAGAAGACCAGAGCTTCTTGTGTCCTACAAGGCCCTGTGGGGTCCGGCCCGTCCACCTCCACCCACCTGGACCCCTGCCCCTCACTCTCTGGACTCCTGGTCAAACAGCCTTCCTTTTAGACTCAAATCTGTCTGATTTCCTCCCAGCACAGGGCTGTCGCACGTGCCATCCCTTGGCCTGGAACACGTCACCACAGTCCCTCCTACCCATCCTTCAGCCCTCAGCCCAGGTGTCTCTTCCTGGGCTCCTCCCTGGGCTCCCGACCTTACATTTCTCAGAAGCATCTCCTATCCTTTGTAGCATTTATCTCAGTTTGGAATGATAGGTTCATTAAGTGGTTTTTAAACATTTATAGCTGTCTCCCACCCTGGGCTAAGCTCTGTGGAGGGAAGCACCGTCTTACTGCTAAGGCCTTGCTCGGTGCCGGGCACATGGCAGGCACTCCACAAGCCCCCGGAGGAGAGACAACACCGGAGTCTCACTGAATGCTACTGCTCGCAGGGTGCTTTGATGGGCGTGGCTGAACCGTCCCGGCAGGGATGAAGGTGGGCAGGCGGGCTTGGGGCCTGCAGACTCAGGCAGGACCACCGAGTGGGCTGCACAGAGGCCACAAGGAAGTCAAAGCACTCGTGGGCTTCCTTCTGGCAGGCAGGGAGGCCACGAGAATCCCTAGGTAAGGCTGTTCTCCTGCCCCTCTCCCCGGCAGTGGCCGCACCACCCCACTGAGCGCCCGGGCCAGAAAACTGACTCCCTGGACGCCTCTCTCCAACCAGTTACCACGTTCTGCCAGTGTGATTTTGTAATTGAAGACAAATATAAGACAAATATCAATTATTATTTTTACTCTCTAAATAATGCACGCTAGCCATGGAGAAAGTAGAAAATCTTATTTTGGAGAAGTTAGAAAGCACAGAGAAGCACAGAGAAGAAAACAATTATCCATTATCCTCCAGCCCAGAGAGAACCACTGTCAGCTTTTGGTCTACATTTTAGGCATTCTGGCCGATGACTCTTTTTCCTTCTCCCTGTTGCTTGGTGCTTGTCATTCCCATACCTGGTCACCCTGTTTGGCTTTGCCCAATCTTCATGTGGCAGGCAGACGGCGCAGACGGAAGCGCAGATTGGAGCGTGGCGCTTCCCTGATGGAAGTCCTCCGGTGACTCCCTGTCACCTCTAGGTAAAACTTACCTGCCCCTTTCCACAGTCTGACTACATCTGATTCAGTTTACATCTTATGTTCCAGACACACACCAGACTGTGTGCAGTTCTCTGGCTTTACCCCTCCCTCGCTCAGCACATGCTGTTCCTCCAGCCCAGAATGCTGTTCCCTGCCTAGCTGAGGGCCCCTGGAGCCTCCTCCTGTCTTCTCAACACATTCCGCTTGGGTCGTTCCATTCTGTCCCGGCAGCAGCCCTCCGGAGTGGATACTGTGATTAACTGTGTTTTACAGATGAGAAAAGCGAGTCCCACGGTCACAGCGCAGTGACCGCACACACACTTGTAAGCACAGGCTGCCTTCACAAGACAGCTCCAGAGACCCCGATGGTGAGGAATCGGAAACCATGTCTTCCAGTGATCTTTAGAAGAAAGTGGAGCTGTATTGTCAGGAAAGATAAGACTCGTGGAATGGGAAAGCCTAGGCAGGCAGGGCGATAGCAATCATTCTCTCACGGTGTGAACTGCTATTTTGAGGAAGGGGAGTCGGAGAAATTTAGCATCACCATAGGGATGGAACCAGGAGCAACTAGGAATAGTCCAGGAAAGATTAGGTTCAATTTAAGTAAAAACTGCCCAGAAACAGCCCCTTTGAAGGTGCAGTGGTTGCTTCATGAGGTAGTGGGCCCCCCAGCCTCAGAGGCATTCAGACACTGACTGGATGAGCTATTGGAGGAGGGGCCTTGGTGGTGACCCAGTCGTGCGTGAAGGGCTGCCCAGCCCACCAAAGCCCCTAGGCCCACGTCAGCACGTCCCGAGCCCGTTACCCTGAGTCAGGTTCAGCTTTCCACATTCTACTTGAATCACTCTGTTCTGTCCTGCCAGCAGCCCTCTGGAGTGGATACTGTGATTAACTGTGTTTTACAGATGAGAAAAGCGAGTCCTACAGAGGTTAAATGCCTGCCCACAGCGCACAGCTGGCGAGCGGTGACCCCAGCTTCAGTGCCAGGTGGCGTGGCTCCAGAGCGCATGGGTTCCGCCCCTGTGCGAAATATCTTCACATGCCCCTGGCCGTGGCTCTTGGCCTCCAAGATCTGTGTCTATAAAGCAGCAGCACATGCTGGGACATCTGGGGACAAGCACAGGGCCCCGGCGCCCCGAGACCCGTACAGGAAAGGCGCCTAGCCTCTGCCCGCTTTCCTTCAGCCGCCCGGGACGGCAGGAGGCACCAGAGCGCCGTGTCCTCAGCCCCTCACACGGAGCTGGGCCTCAAGGTCTGGATGCCTGATAGCTTCCTGCAACTGGCTAACAGCTGTCCTGGAAATGGCTCCTTCAGCTCGAGTTCCAGTTTGGAAAGCGCGTCAACATTCCTGTGCCGAGCATTCTCCTCAGATGGGCTGTGCTGGCTGCTAAGCGACTGCTAGGCCCTTCTTCAGGGCTGGCTGTTCGTGTCGGTGGAAACAAACGGGCCCTAGCCTGGTGAAGCAACCCTGTCAAGGGTTCTGTGAGCACAAGGCCATTATAAGCCCACAGATATGATGACTCCATCTTCCGAGCCCAAGATCAGGATTCAAGATCTGACAAATACACGTGTGTTGGCAGGGACAGTGGGTAGATACTTGATGCAAGAGCTCTCCTGGATAGTGTGGGGTATCCTGGCCCCACATCATATGTCTGTTAGATATTTCTACTGGGTTGTCCTACCATCTAGTCACACACTAGAAATCTCCACCTGCCCTCATAGCCTTCTCCTAATACCGGTCCCCACAAGGCTGTAGACCTGGTGGCTACCCTGGCTTATTTCCCCACCAGATGCAGACAGCCCTTCATCCACAGCACCACTGTGCTCGCCCTGCCCACTGCAGCCAGCACCGTCCGGCGACAATGTCTGCCCCACGGCCACTGCAGGGTCTGGGCACCTGGAAACTCTGACCTCACCCCCTCTTCCTGCTCAGCTCCTGCTTTGCTCCCCATCAACTGAACCCAACTGCGAGCCAGAGGGCAAGGCAGCCTTTGATGTAGTCCACACGGCTAGACCCCAGGCTGGAGAGCAGAGTGGAGAAGGGTGGGGGGTGGACATGGGGGTGCAATGGAACTCAGGGACAGACAAATATTCTCTCCGTCCAACTCACTACCCCCTCTGGGTCCTCCCCTTTCAGAATCACTGTGCCTGGAGCGGAGGAGTGGGTGACCCCACCAGCACATGCGGTGTGGCTGTGACTCTCCTCTTCCTCGTTACCAGGTGGTGACTGCTGGCCGACGCTTACTTCTGACCCACATGAACAGTGCAGACTGGCTAGAAACTAGAGACGTGATTCTCACAGATCACGTTTATGCCTTCATTTGGCTAATGGAGTCATCGACACTTTTCATGGTTGCCCAGGCTTCATGGCTTTCTAGAAGTAGGAAGGCAGGTAGTTCTCTCTTGGGTTAAGGAGCAGGTTTGTCACACGGAGGTTCAAGGGTGCCTCATGCACTTTCTTGCTGGAAAAGAGTCTTCCTAAGAAGGGAGGAAGAACTCTTGCCTGGATAGCTTTCCTACAGTCTCAAGTTTATTATTTTTTGCATGCTTTTACTAAAATGTCCTTATTCAGTACGTGTTTTCATTTTAACTTAACCTTTCCATATTAATGAATTTCTGATGAACACTAAAGGAGGGGAGTTGTCCTAGGAAAGGGACAGTGGATACTGTGGCTTAATAAACGAACAACTATAAGACTGATTAAAATATCAGCCCTCATGGTGAATTGTTTCTCGCATCAGCAATATGGGTTGGAAAGAGAAGCTCAAGAAAAGATATGAAAGATACTCTGCTAGCAGAAGATAAATATGGTAAAATGGAGACAAGATGATCCAAGCGAACATGACACAGCCGCGCCGGCTCCCTCCCCCTCAGGACTCAGCGTGCGCCGGACACTGCGCTGACCACTCCGCCCGCGACCCTTCATGTAATTCTCCCGCTGTCTTGATGAAGACAAAAGCACTGAGGCTTGTGGCGAGGCAGACGACTTGTCCCCGACCACGCACCTGGAGCTGGAGTTTATGCTGAGCCCACTTTACTTTAAAACCTCACTCTTGGCCACTGTCCAGGCAGGAATGGCCAGCGCCCTGCCCTGATCTCTGAGCCGACCTTCTGCCCTGGTGGGTGTTGCTGACGTGGCCTCTCCCTCTTTCCCAGATGGGGCCTCACGGACCGCTGCCAACAGCGCTGCTCCCATGACAGCTCCGAGCCACTCCCGCATATTCCGCTTCCCTGCTGGTGATTCGGCAGAACTGGAAGCGAACTTCTGTGGCGCTCGCCAGTGATGCAGATGCCTGGGCCTGCCCTTCATCGGTTTCAAACATTTCTTTTTTTGAAATTTGTGAAATATATCATACATACAGAAAAGTGCAAAAAGAAAGATGTCACAGCGTATGATTCAGCACAAAACAAAGCCATGTAACTATCACTCAGGTCAAGAAATAGAGCAGCATCAGCTCCATAGAAGCCGCACTCACGCCCCCTGCTGGCAGTGCCCCGCCTACGGCAGGCTAGCGAGTATTTATGCTTCAATAACAATTAAGTGTAATTCTTTAAAAATGTGTTTTTGGTAAAAAACAAAACAAAACATGAATTTATCAATAGATGTAGAAACGAGATTCCATAAAATGTAGCATTTATTCCTAATCTTTTACATTCCTTTCTGTATTTCCCATTCTCTGATTCTTAATATTTTCCCCCAGCCTCTCTACATTCAGTAATTCTGTTTTCAGCTGTGCTAAATCTTCTTTTAAACCCATTCACTGCATTTTTAATACTTGCTATTGTACTGTTTGTTTCTAAAATTTACTTGGTTCTTTTCCATGTCTTCTGGTCTCTGGAAAATTATCAGTTTTGTCTTTGATCTCTTTAAAGCCCCTCACTGTACTTTTTCCTACCACCCCCACCTCCAGAACCAGGTAACTAGGTCTTGGAATATGTGGACATATTCTAAAGGGTTGAAAATCTGCCAATCAGATACTCTTAGTGCCAGATCCTGGAGGAGCTTCTTGGAATGGAATTTCTGGGGACCGGCTACACGCAGAGTGACATACTGTAGCAGTAAGTCTGAGGAAGGGAAGGATGGTTTGATCACAGTCACTGTTAAGTCTTATTCCTTTCAGAGATGCATAAAAGGTGCAGCTATTACAAAAAATGAAAAATTTCTCCATGCTTTTCATGGTAAAGGAAATATACTCACTTCAGAGTTATCAGATTGGATGAGGTTGTCAGATAGCCCTGGTTATATCTCTTAACTCTTTTTCCAAGAAATACCATTATACCCAGGCAAGTCATAGCTTTCTCTTCCCTGGCTTTTCTTGAGGTAGAGTTTGTCAGAGAACAAGCTTGGTTATTGCTGCCAACAGTGTACAGAGGTACACTGTTAAGTTACTCTTTCTGCACAACTCAAGCAAAATAGTCATAGGACTCCAGACTTACTTATTTCCTATTCTGGCTAAAATCACTAAGTCAGTAGGGACTATGGTACTAGTCAAATTTTCTATAGAGTGAAAATGTCTTCAAGCATTATACTTAGTGTTTTTTTTTTTAAAGAGATTTCAGATTTACTGGAAAAAAATGGCAGGGTATTTTTCTCTTCTGCTACTAATAGCTGTGTTGCCCAGGCAGCCATTCCACCTTTTTGGGTTTACATGTCAACATCTCTAAAATGACATTGGATGAGGAAGCCCACTGTGGCTCTAAAATTTGGTGGGTTGTTATTTTCCAAATTTCTTATAGAAGATTCTAGTACCTTTCCTTTCTCAGCCTACTACTGTGCCTTGTACACAATAAGTCCTCAGTAAGTGTGTGACAGTGAATTAATATATAATGTATATAATATAATATAACACTACATTATACAATATACTACTTAAAAATAATATCATATATAACTTATATAGTCTTTGGGAATACCTTACATCTGGTAACATATTAATCATTCATTTTTTTTATTTTGCTATTATTAATGAACAATTACATGAATAATATTATAGTTACTAGACTACCCCTATTATCGAGTCCCCACCACATACCCCATTACAGTCACTGTCCATCAGTGTAGTGAGATGCTATAGAATCACTGCTTGTTTTCTCTGTGTTATACTGCCTTCCCCGTATCACCCCCGCCACTAGATTATGTGTGCTAATCGTAATACCAATTTTTTCCCTTATACCTCCCTTCCCACCCATCTTTTCCAGTCCCTTTGCCTTTGGTAACTATTAGTTCATTCTTGGGTTCTGTGAGTAAGCTGCTGTTTTGTTCCTTCAGTTTTTTCTTTGTTCTTATACTCCACAGATGAGTGAAATCATCTGATACCTGCCTTTCTCCACCTGGCTTATTTCAATGAGCATAATACCCTCTACCTCCATCCATGTTGTTGCAAATGGTAGGATTTGTTTTCTTCTTATGGCTGAATAATATTCCATTGTGTATATGTACCACCTCTTCTTTATCCATTCATCTACTGATGGACACTTAGGTTGCTTCCATTTCTTGGCTATTGTAAATAGTGCTGCAATAAACATAGGGGTGCATATGTCTTTTTGAAACTGGGCTCCTGCATTCTTAGGGTAAATCCCTAGGAGTGGAATTCCTGGGTCAAATGGTATTTCTATTTTGAGTTTTTTGAGGAACCTCCATACTGCTTTCCACAATGGTTGAACTAATTTGCATTCCCACCAGCAGTGTAGGAGGGTTCCCCTTTCTCCACATCCTCTCCAGCATTTGTTGTTGTTTGTCTTTTGGACGGTGGCCATCCTAACTGGTGTGAGGTGATATTTCATTGTGGTTTTAATTTGCATTTTTCTGATGATTAGGGATGTGGAGCATCTTTTCATGTGCCTGTTGGCCATCTGAATTTCTTCTTTGGAGAAGTGTCTGTTCAGCTCCTCTGCCCATTTTTTAATTGGCTTATTTGCTTTTTGTTTGTTGAGGTGCATAAGCTCTTTATATAATTTGGATGTCAACCCCTTATCGGATACATCATTTATGAATATATTCTCCCATACTGTAGGATGTCTTTTTGTTCTACTGATGGTGTCCTTTGCTGTACAGAAGCTTTTCAGCTTGATATAGTCCCATTTGTTCATTTTTGCTTTTGTTTCCCTTGCCAGGGGAGATATGTTCATGAAGAATTTGCTCATGTTTATAGTCAAGAGAGTTTTGCCTATGTTTTCTTCTAAGAGTTTTATGGTTTCATGACTTACATTCAGGTCTTTGATCCATTTTGAGTTTACTTTTGTGTATGGCACTAGGCAATAATCCAGTTTCATTCTCTTACATGTAGCTGTCCAGCTTTGCCAACATGAGCTGTTGAAGAGGCTGTCATTTCCCCATTGTATATCCATGGCTCCTTTATCGTATATTAATTGACTATATATGCTTGGGTTTATATCTGGGCTCTCGAGTCTGTTCCATTGGTCTATGGTCTGTTCTTGTGCCAGTACAAAATTGTCTTGATTACTGTGGCTTTGTAGTAGAGCTTGAAGTCAGGGAGTGTAATTCCCCCCATTTTACTCTTCCTTCTCAGGATTGCTTTGGCTATTCGGGGTCTTTTGTGGTTTCATATGAATTTTAGAACTATTTGCTCTAGTTCATTGAAGAATGCTGTTGGTATTTTGATAGGGTTTGCGTTGAATCTGTAGACTGCTTTAGGCAGGATGGCCATTTTGACAATATTAATTCTTCCTATCCATGAGCATGGGATGTGTTTCCATTTATTGGTATCTTCTTTAATTTCTCTCATGAGTGTCTTGTAGTTTTCAGAGTATAAGTCTTTCACTTCCTTGGTTGGGTTTATTCCTAGGTATTTTATTCTTTTGGATGTAATTGTGAATGGAATTGTTTTCCTGATTTCTCTTTCTGCTAGTTCACCATGACTGTATAGAAATGCAACAGATTTCTGTGTATTAATTTTGTATCCTGCAACTTTACTGAATTCAGATATTAGATCTAATAGTTTTGGAGTGGATTCTTTAGGGCTTTTTATGTACAGTATCACGTCATCTGCAAACAGGGACAGTTTGACTTCTTCCTTACCAATCTGGATGCCTTTTATTTCATGTTGTCTGATTTCCATGGCCAAGACCTCTAGAACTATGTTGAATAAAAGTGGGGAGAGTGGGCATCCTTGTCTTGTTCCCGATCTTAAAGGAAAAGCTTTCAGCTTCTCGCTGTTAAGTATAATGTTGGCTGTGGGTTTGTCATATATGGCTTTTATTATGTTGAGGTACTTGCCCCCTATACCCATTTTGTTGAGAGTTTTTGTCATGAATGGATGTTGAATTTTGTCAAATGCTTTTTCAGCATCTATGCAGATGATCATGTGGTTTTTTTCCTTCTTTTTGTTGATGTGGTGGATGATGTTGATGGATTTTCGAATTGTACCATCCTTGCATCTCTGGGATGAGTCCAATTTGATCATGATGGATGAACTTTTTGATGTATTTTTTAATTCAGTTTGAGTATTTTTGCATCTATGTTCATCAGGGATATTGGTCTGTAATTTTCTTTTTTTGCAGGGTCTTTGCCTGGTTTTGGTATTAGAGTGATGTTGGCCTCATAGAATGAGTTTGGGAGTATTCCCTTCTCTTCCACTTTTTGGAAAACTTTAAGGAGGATGGGTATTAGGTCTTCACTAAATGTTTGATAAAATTCAGCAGTGAAACCATCTGATCCAGAGGTTTTGTTCTTAGGTAGTGTTTTGGTTACCAATTCAATTTCTTTGCTGGTAATTGGTCTATTCAGATTTTCTGTTTCTTCCTGGGTCAGCCTTGGAAGGTTGTATTTTTCTAGAAAGCTGTCCATTTCTTCTAGGTTATCCAGTTTGTTAGCATATAATTTTTCATAGTATTCTCTCATAATTCGTTGTATTTCTGGGGTGTCCATAGTGATTTTTCCTTTCTCATTTCTGATTCTGTTTATGTGTGTAGACTCTCTTTTTTTCTTCATAAGTCTGTCTTGGGGTTTATCTATTTTGTTTATTTTCTCGAAGAACCAGCTCCTGCTTTCATTGATTCTTTCTATTGTTTTATTCTTCTCAATTTTATTTATTTCTGCTTTAATCTTTATTATGTCCCTCCTTCTACGGACTTTGGGCCTCATTTGTTCTTCCTTTTCTAGTTTCATTAATTGTGAGTTTAGACTGTTCATTTGGGATTGTTCTTCTTTTCTGAAGTAGGCCTGTATTGCAATATATTTCCCTCTTAGCGCGGCCTTAGCTGTGTCCCACAGGTTTTGAGGTGTTGAATTATTGTTGTCATTTGTCTCCATATATTGCTTGATCTCTGTTTTTATTTGGTCATTGATCCACTGATTATTTATGAGCATGTTATTAAGCCTCCATGTGTTTGTGGGCTTTTTCATTTTCTTTGAGTAATTTATTTCTAGTTTCATACCTTTGTGATCTGAGAAACTGGTTGGTACAATTTCAATCTTTTTGAATTTACTGAGGCTCTTTTTGTGGCCTAGTATATGATCTATTTTTGAAAATGTTCCATGTGTACTTGAGAAGAATGTGTATCCTGATGCCTTTGGATGGAGTGTTCTGTAGATGTCCATTAGGTTCATCTGTTCTAATATGTTGTTCAGTGCCTCTGTCTCTTTATTTTCAATCTGGTTGATCAGTCCTTTGGAGTGAGTGGTGTGCTGAAGTCTCCCAAAATGAATGCATTGCATTATATTTCCCCTTTAATTCTGTTATTATTTGTTTCACGTATGTAGGTGATCCTGGGTTGGGTGCATAGATATTTATAATGGTTATATCCTCTTGTTGGACTGACCCCTTTATCATTATGTAATGTCCTTCTTTGTCTATTGTGACTTTCTTTGTTTTGAAGTCTATTTTGTCTGATACAAGTACTGCAACTCCTGCTTTTCTCTCCCTAATAGTTGCATGAAATATCTTTCTCCATCCTTTTACTTTCAGTCTATGTATGTCTTTGGGTATGAAATGAGTCTCTTGTAGGCAGCATATAGATGGGTCTTGATTTTTTTATTCATTCAGTGACTCTATGTCTTTTGATTGGTGCATTCAGACCATTTACATTTAGGGTGATTATGGATAAGTATGTACTTATTCCCATTGCAGGCTTTAGATTTATGGCTACTAAAGGTTCAAGGGTAATTATCTTACTATCCAACAGTCTAATTTAACTCACTTTGTATGCTATTACAAACACAACCTAAAGATTCCTTTTTTTTCTCCTCCTTTTTCTTCCTCCTCCATTCTTTGTATGTTATGAATCATATTCTGTACTCTTTGTCTATCCCTTGGGTGACATCTATTTAGTCTTAGGAATACTTCCATCTATAGGAGTCCCTCCAAAATGCACTGTAGAGGTGGTTTGTGGGAGGTAAATTGTCTCAGCTTTTGCTTATCTGAAAATTGTTTAATCCCTCCTTCAAATTTAAATGATAATCTTGCCAGATAAAGTAATCTTGGTTGAAGGTCCTTCTGCTTCATTGCATTAAATACATCATGCCACACCCTTCTGGCCTGTAAGGTTTCTGTTGAGAAATCTGATGATAGCCTGATGGGTTTTCCTTTGTATGTGATCTTTTTTCTCTCTCTAGCTGCTTTTAAAAGTCTGTCTTTATCCTTAATCTTTGCCATTTTAATTATTATATGTCTTGGTGGTGTCTTCCTTGGGTCCCTTGTGTTGGGAGATCTGTGCACCTCCATGGCTTGAGAGACTATCTCCTTCTGCAGATTGGGGAAGTTTTCAGCAATTACCTCTTCTATGACACTTTCTATCCCCTTTTCTCTCTCTTCTTCTTCTGTTACCCCTATTATGTGAATATTTTTCCATTTGGATTGGTCATACAGTTCTCTCAATATTCTTTCATTCATAAAAACTCTTTTTTCTCTCTGTGCCTCAGCTTCCTTGTACTCCTCTTCTCTAATTTCTATTCCATTTACTGACTCTTCTACTACATCTATCTGCTTTTAAATCCCTCCATTTTTTTTTCTTTTCAGATATGGAATTTCTTAATGATTGAATCTCCATCTTAAATTCGTTCCTGAGTTCTTGAATATTTTTCTGTACATCCATGAGCATGTTTATGATTTTTATTTTGAACTCTCTTTCAGGAAGATTGGTGAGTTCAGTTTCATTTGGTTCTTTTTCTGGGGTTTGTGAGATTTTGCTCTGCACCATATTCTTTTGATGTTTCATATTTCTATGTGGTGCCCTCTATTGCCCAGAAGCTCCAGTCTCTGGAGCTGTTCAGCCCCTAGAGTGAGGTTAGGGGTCATAGGGGAGTGGAGCTGGTGCCTGGGGGGACGAAAGATCTGTTTCCTAATTCCCGGCCGTAGTGCCTGTCTCCAGCATCAGAGCCAGTGGGCTGAGCACACAGGTGTAAGGCTCTGTGCTTGGTGTCTCTAACTGTTGTAAGGGGGGCCTCCCTCTGGCTGGCCTGATGCCAGAGCAGTGACTGCTGGTTTGCGAGCCCATGCCAGTAGGCCAGAAGGAATGCTTGGCAGGCTGCGTGTCACAGTGGGGGACTTTGGAGCTGAGTAGCCAGCCAGGGGGGTGGAACACCTGAAGCTCTCCAAAGTTACCAATCTGCTGGGCACAGCATGCCCAGACAACCTTGTCCCACTATCCTTTCTCCCGTGCAGCAAGCTTCGTGTAAACCGTGTCCCTTCACCAGCCCTCTCTCTCACTGCTAGAAAGCCTGTCACACCGCCTGCCTTTCCCTTGTCCCAGAGCGGCCATGTGTGAATCCTGTCCTCCACAAATGGCCGGAATCTGTCTCTCAAGCACTCCACCTGTCCCAGCTCCCCATCCTCCAGAGCACCAGACAATGTAGGATTCTGCTTGCAAAGCAGATCTCCAGGGCTAGGTGTTCAGCAGTCCCAAGCTTCCACCCCCTCCCCGCCAGTGAGCTAGGGTTGGGGGAAGGGCTCGGGTCTCACTGGATCAACGATCATTTCGTACGTTACCCTGTTTTGTGAGATCCGCTCTGTTCGTGAGGTCTGTATGCAGTCTGGGGCAGCCTTCTTTTGTTGTTGCTGTTTTAGGGTTAGTTATATTAACTATATTTTTACACTGTCTGTGGTTTTGGGAGGAGTTCTTTGTCTCACCTCTCATGCCACCATCTTGAATCAAAAGCAATCATTCATTTTTGATTTAAAAATCAAGTACACTTCCCTCACCTGAAACCCAAAGATATACACAGACTAAAAGTGAAGGGATGGAAAAAAATATTTCAAGCAAACCACAAAGAGAAAAAAGCAGGTGTTGCAGTACTTGTATCAGATAAAATAGACTTCAAAATGAAGAAAGTAGCAAGAGATAAAGAAGGACATTACATAATGATAAAGGGGTCAGTCCAACAAGAGGATATAACCATTATAAATAGATATGCACCCAACACAGGAGCATCAGCATATGTGAAACAAATACTAACAGAAGTGAAGGAGGAAATAGACAGCAATGCAATTATTTTAGGAGACTTTAACACGCCACTCACTCCAAAGGATAGATCAACCAGGCAGAGGATAAGTAAAGACACAGAGGCACTGAACAACACACTAGAACAGATGGACCTAACAGAAATCTACAGAACTCTACACCCAAAAGCAGCAGGATACACATTCTTCTCAAGTGCACATGGAACATTTCCAGAATAGACCACATACTAGGCCACAAAAAGAACCTCAGTAATTTCAAAAATATTGAAATCCTACCAACCAACTTCTCAGATCACAAAGGTATAAAACTAGAAATAAATTTCAGAAAGAAATCAAAAAGGCTCACAAATACATGGAGACTTAACAACATTCTCCTAATGAATCAATGGGTTAATGACCAAATCAAAACAGAAATCAAAGAATATATGGAGACTAATGACAACAACAACACAAAGCCACAACTTCTGTGGGACGCAGCAAAGGCAGTTCTAAGAGGAACTTATATTGCAATCCAGGACTATTTAAAGAAGGAAGAACATTCCCAAATGAACAGTCTAAAGACACAATTATTGAAATTGGAAAAAGAAGAACAAATGAGGCCCAAAGTTACCAGGAGGAGAGACATAATAAACATCAGAGAAGAAATAAATAAAATTGAGAAGAATAAAACAATAGAAAAAACCAACGAAACCAAAAGCTGGTTCTTTGAAAAAATAAACAAAATAGATAAACCCCTAGCCAGACTCATTAAGAGAAAAAGAGAATCTACACACATAAACAGAATCACAAATGAGAAAGGAAAAATAACGACAGACCCCACAGAAATACAAAGAATTATAAGAGAATATTACGAGCATCTATATGCCAACAAGCTGCAAAACCTAGAAGAAATGGACAACTTCTTAGAAAAATAAAGCCTTCCAAGACTCACCAAGCAGGAAACAGAAAAACTAAACAGACCAATCACCAGCAATGAAGTTGAATCGGTAATCAAAAAACTACCCAAGAACAAAAGCCCCGGACCTGATGGATTCACCTCTGAATTCTACCAGACATATAGAGAAGAAACAACACCCATTCTCCTTAAAGTTTTCCAAAAAATAGAAGAGGAGGGAATACTTCCAAACTCTTTCTATGAAGCCAGCATCACTCTAATACCAAAACCGGGCAAAGACTTCACTAAAAAAGAAAATTACAGACCAATATCCCTGATGAACATAGATGCAAAAATACTCAACAAAATATTAGCAAACCGAATTCAAAAATATATCAAGAAGATCATACACCATGATCAAGTGGGATTCATCCCAGGGATGCAAGGATGGTACAACATTCGAAAATCCATCAACATCATCCATCACATCAATAAAAAGAAGAACAAAAACCACATGATCATCTCCATAGATGCTGAAAAAGCATTTGACAAAATTCAGCATCCATTTTTGATTAAAACTCTCAAGAGAATGGGTATAGATGGCAAGTACCTCAACATCATAAAGGCTATATATGACAAACCCACAGCTAACATCATACATAATAGCGAGAAGCTCAGAGCTTTTCATCTAAGATCGGGAACAAGACAGGGGTGCCCACTCTCTCCACTGTTATTCAACATAGTACTGGATGTCCTAGCCACGGCAATCAGACAAAGCAAAGACATACAGGGCATCCAGACTTGTAAAGAAGAAGTCAAATTGTCACTATTTGCAGATGACATGATACTGTATATAAAAAACCCTAAAGACTCCACTCCAAAACTACTAGAACTAATATCTGAATTCAGCAAAGTTGTAGGATATAAAATTAACACACAGAAATCTGTTGCTTTCCTATACACTAATGATGAGCTAACAGAAAGAGAAATCAGAAAAACAATCCCATTCACAATTGCATCTAAAAGAATAAAATACCTAGGAATAAACCTAACGAAGGAAGTGAAAGACCTGTACTCTGAAAACTACAAGACACTCCTAGGAGAAATTAAGGAAGACACTAACAAATGGAAATGCATCCCATGCTCTTGGCTAGGAAGAATAAATATTGTCAAAATGGCTATACCACCTAAACCAATCTACAGATTCAATGCAATCCCTATCAAACTACCAACAGCTTTCTTCAATGAACTGGAACAAATAATTCTAAAATTCATATGGAACCACAAAAGACCCCGAATAGCCAAAGCAATCCTGAGAAGGAGGAATCAAACAGGGGGAATTACGCTCCCTGACTTCAAGCTCTACTACAAAGCCACAGTAATCAAGACAATTTGGTACTGGCACAAAAACAGACCCACAGACCAGTGGAACAGACTAGAAAATTGAAACATTAACCCAAACACCTACAGTCAATTAATATTTGATAAAGGAGCCCTGGATATACAATGGGAAGATGACAGCCTCTTCAGCAGCTGGTGTTGGAAAAACTGGACAGCTACATGTAAGAGAATGAAACTGGACTACAGTGTAACCCCATACACAAAGGTAAACTCAAGGTGGGTCAAAGACCTGAATGTAAGTCATGAAACCATAAAACTCTTAGAAAAAAACATAGGCAAAAATCTCTTGGACATAAACATGAGCGACTTCTTCATGAACATATCTCCCCGGGCAAGGGAAACAAAAGCAAAAATGAACAAGTGGGACTATATTAAGCTGAAAAGCTTCTGTACAGCAAAGGACACCATCAGTAGAACAAAAAGACATCCTACAATATGGGAAAATATATTCATTAATGATGTATCTGATAAGGGGTTGACATCCAAAATATACAAAGAACTCACGCACCTTAATGAACAAAAAGCAAATAATCTAATTAAGAAATGGGCACAGGACATGAATAGACACTTCTCTAAAGAAGAAGTTCAGATGGCCAATAGGCACATGAAAAGATGCTCCATATCGCTAACCATCAGAGAAATGCAGATTAAAACCACAATGAGCTATCACCTCACACCAGTGAGGATGGCCAACATCCAAAACACAAACAACGACAAATGTTGGTGAGGATGTGGAGAAAAGGGAACCCTCCTACACTGCTGGTGGGAATGCAAATTAGTTCAACAATTGTGGAAAGCAGTATGGAGGTTCCTCAAAAAACTCAAAATAGAAATACCATTTGACCCAGGAATCCCACTCCTAGGAAATTACCCTAAGACTGCAGCAGCCCAGTTTGAAAAAGACAGATGCACCCCTATGTTTATTGCAGCACTATTTACAATAGCCAAGAAATGGAAGCAACCTATGTGTCCATCAGTAGATGAATGGATTAAGAAGATGTGGTACATATACACAATGGAATATTACTCAGCCATAAGAAGAAAACAAATCGTACCATTTGCAACAACATGGATGGAGCTGGAGGGTATTATGCTCAGTGAAATAAGCCAGGCCGAAAAAGACAAGTATTAAATGATCTCACTCATATGTGGAGTATAAGAACAAAGAAAAAAAAAAACTGAAGGAACAAAACAGCAGCAGACTCACAGAACCCAAGAACGGACTAATAGTTACCAAAGGGAAGGGACTGGGAAGGTGGGTGGGAAGGGAGGGATAAGAGGGTAAAAGGGGCATTACGATTAGCAGACTTAAGGTAGTGGGGGCACGGGGAGGGCTGTACAACTCAGAGAAGACAAGGAGTGACGCTATAGCATCTCAATACGCTGATGGACAGTGACTGTAATGGGGTTGGTGGGGGGGACCTGATGAAGGGGGTAGTTTAATCATCACAATGTTGCTCATGTAATTGTAGGTTAATGATACTAAAATAAAATAAATTATAAAAAAAAAATCAAGTACATTTCCATGTCTAGCCATTGTGGAGGACGTTGTACCAGATGAGCTCTTTTACCATAAATGTTAAAGAAACTGACAAAAATATAAGAAGCAACTGCTTTCAGAAAGTGGCTATAAAGGAGCACAGGGCTATAATCCCTGAGAGAACTGAAACTTGTGGGTGGACACTATAACCACCTCGGCCTTCTGACTAGGGACAAGTTCCTCACTACAGTGCAAAGAGTCGCATTCCACGCCAACAGACCATTGCAGTCTCACTGACCCAGGAAGGCAGAGATCAGGCCAGAATTTGTGCAGCTGTAGTGGCTGTGGTAGGACTTCAGAGAAGAGGCCCAGATAAGGGGAGGACTTCAGATAAGGGGCCACAGAAGTTGGTGTAAGGGTCCCCTGTGTGCCCACAGATTAGAGCTGGGTGGTCCATGTGCAGGTTAAAACCACTGAGGCCTATCGAATAGAAGCTGCTATGGGTTGAAAGCAGAGAAGAGACACTATAGGTTAAGGTACTTCTTGCACAAGAGTTCATGGAAGAGCAGTGTCCGCAGGTCGATGTTCTGGCCCTGTCATCGTGGAGAGGTTCAGCCAACATCTCACTGACACCCTGGGAAACCAACGGAGACGCCAGAAAGGGTGCTCTTAAGAGTAAGTGCGTTACTCTACAGTAAGACCCGCTTTACACCCACCCTGAGAAAGCTGAAACCAAGCTTTGACAAAATCTGAACGGGCAACAGAATGTAAAGTCAAGGGGCTTGAGCTCTCAATCAGTCTGCACCAAGTGCAAACCAAGCTGACCCAAGTTCATGGTGATCAGCCATTAACGGAACCGCCTGCTAAAGAATCAGCACTCTTAGAAGACGGCACAGTCCAGCTCCCTGCAACACGTTATCCATGATTCCAGAGTCCCAAAGAAATCACTAGATAAGTAAAGAATTTGGGAAATAAGATACATAATCAGTAAAAAGCAGTCAACAGGGAGCAGAAAGTGAGATTTCTCAGATGTTGGACTTAGCAGACAAGGATTTTTAAAACAGCTTAAAGAATGTTTAAAGATTTAGATGAAAATATACTAAAATACTTTAAGGAATTTAGAGTTTTAAAGAAAGCACAGATAGAGATTTCCACAAATGAATGGGAACTGAAAAAAGGAACCAAATGGAGGTGTACAATTGAAAAGTAACTGAAATGAAAAATTCATTAAATAGGCTCAGTGAAGATGATGGCAGAGGAGAAAGTAAGTGGACTGGAAGAACGATCAATAGAAATTATTCAATCTGTGGCCAATTGAAAAAAACGACTGAAGAAAATGGAACAAAACCTCAGGCATCAATGAAATAATACAAAATAACTAAATATAAGTGTAATTGGAGTCTAAGAAAAAGAGGAGTGAGATAGGAGCAGAAAAAAACATTTGAAGAAATAATGGGCAAAAGCTTTCCCAAGCTTGACGAAAACCCCCAAATTTATTATGTGTGAATCTAAGAAGCTCAGAACGCTCTAAGCCGGACGAATACAATGAAAACCACAATGAGGCACATTATAGTCAACTGCTAAAAACCAAAGATAGAGAGGAAATCTGGAAAGCAGTCAAAAGAAGAAACATGTACCAGGAACCATGATAAGAATTCCCATGACTTCTCATTAGAGGCAAAGGGCTCCAGGAGAAAAAGGAATATCTTTAAAGTTCTGAGAGAAAAACCTGAAAACCTGTCAACTAAAAATTCTGTATCTAGCAAAAATATTCATCAAGAAAAGGATGGGATACAGACATTTTCAGATGAATGGAAGCTGAGATAACCCATCAGCAGCAGGTCTGCATTATAGAAATGCTAGGGGTGCCCTTTGGAGGATGGAAATAATACCAGAAGGAAGCCTGGGTCCACAGACAGAAACGGAGAGCACAGAAATGTGAATGAGTGGGTGAATATAAAAGACTACATTTTATTTTTTCTCATAATTTGTTTAAGAGACAACTGTTTAAAGCAAAAATATTAACACTAGGGAGTTTCACAATATATGTATAAGTGAAAGACGTGCAACAATCACGCAGTGGGTGGGAATGAAATCACAGTATTGTAATGTCACTAGATTTGTGACTGTACACTTAAGATGCATGGATTTTATTGAATATAAATTACACTTCAATGAAACTGATTTAAAAAAATCAGGTGTAGAAGTTCCCTTTCTTCCAGTCAGTCCACCTTGAGCTTGAGGTTGGACCCATAGGAACACTAATAGCTAATCTCTGCTGAATGTTTCTTGTGTTTTGAGCACAATTTTAAGTGCTTTACAAGTGCTTATTTAATTCTCACAACTCCATGAGGTAAGTGCAATTTTAATCCCCATTTTGTAGATTAGGAAACTCGGGTACACAGCTAATAAGTGGTGGCTTGGGGAATTTGAACCCAGTAGGCAGTGGGACTCCGCTGTCCGTGTCCTCAGCCACTGACTGTCATGAACTGGTGAGAGGGAACAGACCACGGATAACGGGTCCATGGGGCTCGTGTTCCACCTACCGATCGCTTTATGGGACACTGACTGCTCTGTGACTTCATTTCCTCACCCTCATTTTTCTTTCCAGCACTTATAAAGCACGGGCCACTTGTAAGCCTAACCGGCCTTTATTATCACCATTATTTTAAATTAGGTCACAGCCACCTCGCCACTGGTGCTGTCTCCTGTCTGGGGACCTCCGGGAAGGGGCCAGGCCTGAAGAGGGCCAGCCACAGAGTTGCTGGGTTGAGAAGCTCTTCCTTTGTGCGTTATACCTCCGCCCCTTGCTGGGCACTTGGCTGTGTTCACGGAACATTGTCAATTTGCTGTATGACATGTTCTCTCACCTCTGGACCGACTGCTACTGCACAGGGAGTGGAAAGGGTGCGGGAGTCACCCAAGGTCCCACCCAACTGATGACTACATCTACGATTAGTGATTAAAAAGGCCATTCTTAGGTACTGCTCTTCTCTGCCCTGGAAGCACAGAATGATACTGCTCGGAAGAATCTTAGGGTAAACCGTTTAACTGTCTCATTTCCTGGGTGAGGAAACTGGATCAGAGGTTAGGTCAGAGGTCATGCTGCTGGCTAGACTTTGATCCGGCCCCCTCAGCTGTAGCCCAACATGCCTCCCACTTCATCACAAGCCTCTCAGGTGGCAAGCAAAGAATTTGTCATCAGTCCCTGGGGCCAAAGGGGGCCAGAACCGTCACAAAATAAATGAATCAACACCCAAGCTATCCACTGTCCTCAGTCTCTGCAGCCAGACAGGCGCCTGCTGGGAGAGCTTTGCCCTCCTCCCAACACCAGCGAGCACTCCAGGCCTGGAAAGTAGTTTGATGGCATCTCCTCTCATTACTCTGGGAGAAACTGGGGACTGTGTTTGCCTGTCTACAAATTAGGGATAATGTCCTTGTCCTAGACCGCTGGGCTGATTACTCAGCCGTAAAGCTCTTGGAGTCTGAAAGCCTCACACTGATGGCAAATATTGCTTTTAGTTGGGGGGTAGGCCAAACATTTATCACCACCTACATTTTGTTCCCAGATCAAAAGGGGACGTTTTCATCCCTGGGGGAATGTCTATGTACTTTAGTAAATATGAGAACTTACTGTGTGATTGGATGCATTCCTTGTCATTATTATTTTTTAAGCTGCTGGATGTAGCACACCCAATAATGGAGACTTTCCCAGGTTAGTTACATATGGTTACTGGTATTCAATAACCTCTCTGGAAAATTCCATGACTGTGGGGACTAGAGCTTCTGAAATACGTGCATTGTCTGAATTACCTGGCTTTGCTGCGTGGGGCCATCTTCCTTTTCTTCCTACCCGATGCTGCGGCTCACAGCGACCCAGACTCTCCTCAAGGGCAGAGGAGTGACTCCTTGTGGCTGGAAGCTCCCAGGGCTTCACAGTCAGATCTCGTCCCCACCCAGCCCCAGCGTTAATCTCACTTTGTAGATAGAAACTGGAGGCAAAGAGCGAAGCAGGGATCAGAGGTTGGCGGTCGAGCAGGGCGCTAGTCCCGGGCACTTCCGAGTCCCTGAGGGGAGGAGACACCAGGGCTGCTGGACTGCAGGGAGGGCTGCGGTGGAAGAGCGGGAACCACTCCAGGGGGCGAGAAGGGGTGGCGTCCGCTCCTGGCCGCCTTCAACAGGAAAGGTGTTGGGGCCGGGACGGGGCGTATGGGCCCCTTTTCTAAATTTTGTTCTGTTTCTGATAGGCAAGGCCTGCCAACACCGGGGGGCTGACTGCAGACTCCTCATAGCAACCTGTCTCTCATGTTTAGGGGCCATGTGGTGTCCCGCCCTCTTCAGGGCTCTGCTCTGCCTTAGTGAACACACAGCCCGCGGCTGCCAAGGTGGGAAAGGCGGGGCACTGACATCCCCTCGGGCGTGCTTCCTTGCACGAGGCGGTGAGCTGACGTGTGCGAGGGAGCTCTGTGGGCTCCAAAGGCCGTTCAGTACCGAAGGTCCCGTGCGATGGCCTCCAGCTTCCGATCGGCGGTGCAGGAACAGAGGGCCCTGGGCCCCTGCACCAGGCAGCCTGTGACCTTGAGAACGCCCTTTAGCTTGTCTGGCTGCAGTGTTCCCATCTGTACAATGGAGAGTTGGCTGGACCAGATATCTGCAGTCCCTTCCCACTCAGACAGTCTAATTCAGGAAGAGCAGCACGAGATGAATGCAGGGAACAAGGTTTTATTACTTCATGTTTCATTGGAAGAGTGGAGGCGGAGGGGCCTAGAAGACGCGCAGAAAGGGCCTCTGAGTGGGGCGGCAGTGGGGCGAGGTGGCCTGTGGCCCTAGAAGTGGTGGAGGGAGAGACGGGCTTCCGGTGGCCCTGGGCACACGCCCTGTCCTGTGAGCGGCACCTGGTAAGTGTTCTCACGTGTTAGTTTCAGGTTCCATGACATTAATCGTCTGAAACCAGATGAAAAGGGGGAGGAAGCAACATGGAGAGTGAGGGGAGGGAGAGGGCGTCCAAGGAGATGCGGGGGGTGGGGAGCAGAGGGCGTCGAGGCAGGGCGCCTGCGGAGGGCAGGCATGCCGGCTGGCGAGGAAGGGACGAGCCCTGGAGAGGGGGAAGGAGGGACAGGAGCCAGCGGGCCGGGCCCTTCAGGTCGCAGGAGGGACAGTGGTCCAGAGGGAGCACTGGCAGCCCAGGGCCGCCGGCAGCTCAGGGATGGGGGCCAGGCTAGGGTCCACTCTTCTCCCCGCTTGGGGCTGGTGCGCTGCTGGGCCTCCACATTATGCTGCCACTTCCTGGGGGTAAGTCCCATAAACCAGGAAGAAAGGGCGCTCCAGGGAGATGTGACACAGGTAGTGGGAGAAGCAGGGGTGGGGAGGGAAGGGATGTGGATTTGAGCCTCTGCTCTGACTTTGGGATCTTCTCCGGGTTCAATTTTCAAAATCTGTAAATTTCATAGGTCAAGTTACTGATTTGCAAGTATCAGCTCCAGACAGACTTTCCTTCACCAGATCTGGGCTGGTGAGGTGCCCCTGAATACTAGTGAAGGAGCTTCTGCTGGGACCATCTCTGGGGCCCAAGCCCTTCTCCTCTCTAGCACAGCGCAGGTGTCCCTCTGGGCCACGGAACGCTGTCCTGGGAGCATTAATGGTGATTGCAAATCCACTGTGGCCAGGAGAGCAAACGTCAGGCAGGATGCCCTAACTGCTTTTGAACCACCAGAGTGTGAAAACACTCAGAAAAGTTGTTTTTAGCAGCTCGAATATGCCCCCAATGTGTCTGATCGATTGGCAGCATTTGCTAATCAGCGTGGCCAATCTCACAGTCACTGATCCTCGGGGGGGAGAACCCGCATCACAAGGTGAGTGCGGTTCACCTGCGCACCTGGGCACTCAGGCGAGTTTCTCACTTTTGCCGCAGGAAGTTTTCCGTCAAGAACCAGTCTATCAGTAGCAATGAAAAGCATGTGAGCTGCCCTGCAGGGAGAAGTCTCCGCAGGGCGCTCGGTGGGAGCAGGATGCCCTGGACCTGCCCCGGGGCAGGCTGTTCAGGGAGGACAGTGTGGGCTGCCTGCTCCAGTCCTGACCCAGCTCTGCCATCAGCTGGCTGTGTCTAGGGTGGGATAATGAGCCTCCCTGGAATTCAAGATCCACCATCTGTTCTGATGTTCTTTAAGGAGATTTTCTAGACACTCAGCTGTGTCTCTGCAGGACAGTCTTTTGAACATTGCTACTGAAGAGGAGAGAGCAGAGTGTGTTTAGAAAGCTGCCTTGTTGGCATGGCACCTAGGACCACCTGCCGACTGTCCTCCCTGGCTTTCCTGCCACCTCGTCTGTGGTCGACTGGCCTGCCTGTAGGCCAATGTGCTGGCCTGGGCTGACCTGTATTGATTTTTACCCCAAGTGTCCTTTCGTGTCCATACACACCTCTTCTGCACAACCTCGTCTCTAACACTGCCTCCATAAAACTTTTCCACGGTCCCTGAGAAACAGTCCTTGGGTCCGTTTCATTATCTATATTGTGCAAGTAAAATAACCATACACATGCCTCTCTCGTGATTTTGGTCAGTTGCTATCTAACTCTTTAGTAAAACGATTTATATAATCTGAAGAGAAACCAGGGTATGTCTAATTCCTGAATGTTCTTTATCTTTTAAAGTATACCTGTTTTGTCTTGATAGTAATCTTGTCATATATTTATTTCTGTTTTATGTGCATAATGTCATAGCTCTCATTTAACTGAGCACTTACTATAAGCGAGGTCTGTTTAAGTGCTTTGCATGCATTAACTCATTTAGTTTTGCTAACAATGTATGAAATAGGTTCTATTATTCCCATTTTACTGATGGGGAAAGTAAGGCATGATAGGCTTTAGTGACTTGCCTGAGGTCACAGAGTAAGTCAGTGGCAGAAGCCAGGCAGTCTGATTCAAGAGCTCCTGCTCAAAGCCCCTGTATCTTAAGTCTCTCCCAGTGCCTGCTTTATGGTATCCAATGAGCAGATACTTGCAAACGAATGGATGTTGATTTGTTTTCAGGAAACAGTGCTAATCTGAGCAAGGAAAATAGGAAGTAAGGGTTTGACCCCACTCCACACATGGTCCTCACTGCTCCTTATGACTTCTCTTTAGGAAGCAAACCCTTGTTCAGTAAAAAGCTGTTTCCTATTCTGTGTGCTTCCACAAATAGCACTTTTAACTAAGAAAGAGCTACTGTTATTCATATCCCAGGAAAAATGTATCCCACAAAAGGTCTTGAAAGCACTTAAGCATCTTGACAGATGGAGACAGTATCCTATTTATTTCTGTGTCCCCAGTGCCCCGCTTAGGGCTTGGCTCACAGGAAGTGTTCAGTTAATGTTCCTGGTGGGTTGGGGGCATTTTCCAAGGCTGGTGCTGGTCTTGTAGGACATGACTGCTCAGCCACCTTCGTCACATCAAGTCCAGGCTGCTGTGAATTTTGTCAAAGACCTCACAAGCTAAAAGCTCTTTCTCACCTCCATCTCTCTGCTCCCTGAGTGCGACACGCTCCTGAAGGCCTCCAGGAGGCCAGATCATATGGAAAGGAGGAAATGACCCCTTGCTTATGGCTCCACAAACAAACTCATTTCCCTCATATTCATGGCAAATATTCAATCACTACACACTGTCTTCTGGTTTGTGCTTATTGTATGATGTTTATTATTTTGCATGGCTTACCTTTGATACAATATGCACGCTTTGCAGCACTTCTGCTGGGGGAGAGAGGAGCCTTAAGAGCAGTGGGCACTGATTCCCCTATTGTGGAAGTCTCACGGAAGCAAACTGGACAAACCTTTCAATGACACAGAATTTCACTGAAAGAGTCAACTGATTTTTACACCCACGGTGAAAGCAGCCCCTAAGCCTTCTGGGCTTATTGTGAACGATCTTGGCCACTCTCATTCTCCGCCCTTCCCATAATTTCCTGGAATGCCCCTCCTTATTTACCCTTCAAGATCGACCCAAATGCCACCTCCTCCAAGAAGCCTTTCCTGGTTCTCCATGCCCTCCTTCCCAAAGCATGCTTGTCACAGAACTCATCGCACCTTGAGGGTATTTTTTTTTTTTTCGATCTTCAATTTTTGTTCTATGCCATTGTTTGTATGAATACTTTTTCTTCTACACTTTAGTCTCTTGGAGAACTCCCTTAGCATCTGACTCATTTATGTATCTGCTGTGAGGCCCACAGCCAATTTTATGCAAAGTAACCACTCCGTAGGGGTTGTGCAGCCGATTAATGAATGACTCGTGGGCCTGCGCCCTCACACTCTCCCTCCATGAGTTGCGCCCCCTTAATACACATACGGACACTCAGAAACCGACGGCAACCTTTTCGGCTTAGAGTTACAGATCCCACAGACCACATAATCGCTATTTGCTACAAGAAATAACACCTCATCGACATATGTATATCTACATATCACACAATTGTCATGAAGGTCAAGGAAGACAGAAGGAAAAGTGCTTTGGAAACGCCAGAGAAGGCACATACAGGTGGGAGGTCTCAGCACGGCCTCGTTTAAGGGAGTCGTTGCTTCCTAGTCACTGCCACGTGTGGCTCTGCCGCTCAGCCACGTGGTGGCTGTGCGACAATGTGCGATCATTCTGCATGGATTTATCTGACATTGCACAAGCTGAGGATACAGCAGTGATGAGAACGAACAAAAACCACTGCCCTCCTGGCGGGTATATTCTCATGAGGCAAGGGTAATAAATGAATACACCAGCAAATGCACAGTATGACAGGTGGTGGGAAGTGATGGGAAAATGAAGCAGGGAAGGGGCACAGGAAACGTGAGGCTGGCAGACATGCCAGAAGGCATCTCTGATGAGATGACTTTTCCGCACAGACTCAGGAGGGAGGCCAGCCAGGTGGACGGTGGAGCCGAGGGCGTTCCAGGTAGAAGGGGCCTCACATGCACACGTCCTTCCGCGGTGGCCATTTGCCATGTTGGAGGCACAGCATGGGGGTCACTGGACGGACAAGGAGGGACAGAGGGGAGTGGAGGAGAGGGGTGAGATCGTGTGGGGCCTCAGCCTTCACTCAGGGAGCCTGGGAAGCCTTGGTGGGTCTAAGCAAAGCAGTGGCGTGTATTTTAAGAGGATCATTTGGCTGCTGTGTCAAGACAAGGCTGTGACAAAGGGCAAGGGTGGGAGAGAATCCTGTTAGAGGCTTCGCAAGGGTCCAAGTGAGGGAGGATGGCGGCCAGCACTGCACTGAACGTGGAGGTGGTAAGGAACCCTGAGACTCTTGGTATATTTTGAGGGTATGGCTGGCAGGATTTTCAGATGGACTGGGTACAAAGGATGACAGAACCGAATAAGTCAAAGCATTTTTGTTTGAATAACTGGTAGGATGAGGTTGACATTTACCAAGATGGGAAAGACTAGGAAGGTTGGGAGTTCTGGATATGCAAGTCTGAGATGCTTATAAGCTATTCCATTAAAGGATGGGAGAAAACAGGTAGGTGAACATGTCTGGAGTATAGAGGGGAGGTCTGAGCTGGTAACACACAGTTCGCAGTTATTAGAAGATAGGAATATAATATTTAATGACACGAGACCGGGCTCATGTAGCAAGGGACTGCGCAGAGACAGGGAGCAGTCCGTGGAGTGAGACTGGAGCTCTCCAATGTTAAGAGAAGGAGGAGGGGAATCTGCAAGCGTTCTAACAAGGCAAAACTAGTGAGTAAATGCAGACGTGAGATCTGTGTCCCAGAGCCAAGTGACGAGGGATGACGGCTGTGTCCAATGCCACAGACAGATCAAGGGAGACGGCAGCAGCACGCTGACACTGGGTTCAGGAACGTGGACTCATTGGGGGCTTGACAAGAGAAGTGTCGGGGCAGGAGTCGGGGGAGCGCCCGGCCGCAGGAGGCCAAGAGAGGAGGAGACCACAGACAGAGGTGACTCTTTTGAGTTTTGCTGGAATATAAAGGAGACAACTGAGCATTATGAGGAATGGAAGAAGAGGCGTGTCCAGTTTTGCAGTGGTAGGAGATACACTGACGTTTTCCCGGATGATACCAACTGAGCTAGCGCAGGGCACCATCCACCCCGGCCTACGAGCGTCCTCCGCAGAAAGTCGCACAGACACTATTCCAGATGAAAGGCTGCAGTGGCCCTTCTTTTAAGCTCCAAAAAGAGCTATTCTCTTTTTCTTGGTGACCCACAGTAACCAAGACACCGTTGTTAGCCCTGTGCACAAGCGTGGAGCTACCTGCCAGGCTGCCCACTGCAAAACCACCTCCGTGTCACTATCTTTAATGACAAAAGTCTTCCTGAACTTCCTGGCAGGTAATATGGCGACCACATATTTGAGGTGCTCTATATCATGTGTTCATTTTCTTGGTGACAAAATCCCAGGGAGTGCTACTTCTTCCTGACCTCCACGGTAGTTTGTGTTTTTTATTATGTAAATGCCTATGGAGACAGGACGACTTCTTTGGGAAGTTTCTTGTAAGGTGGAACCCCAGCCCTCTATGTAATCTAATCCTCCCTTTTAATGCACTGAAGCATGAGTGACTCTCGCCCATGTCACCTAAGATTAAGAATCTAGAGTAATTACTGCACCTGTTCTGCCGACGACAGTCTCCTCAATCTCTTTGTGGCGGTTTGCACCGTAGTTCACAGTCACTCGCCTGGTTCTCTGCAGGAAAGCTCACTTCCTCATCCCATTGTCTCTGGGACAAAGACTGGACTGTGAGCAGCTGTGGTGCTTGTCATGAAATATGCTGGTGTGCTTTAGCTCTGTGCCCACTGTGTCAGCCTCTGCCTTCTGCCATGAGGACAGCACGGCCTGCATGCTGGAGGCTTCTTCAGCCTGGGCTCCAGAAGGAGACACACGAACCTGAACAAGCCCAGAGCTTCCTGAGCCCGGAAGAGCTGCAGCTGGCCAGCGTCCTCATGTGACTTAAAAGCTCTTAAGTTTGGGATTGTTTGTTCCTATGGCAAAAACTGATATACTCTTTTATTAGATTATCAAAGTCCTCAAGGGAAAGGATCTTACTTCCTCTTTACGGCATGTCCTCTTACCCGGCACAGTGATCTGAAACTGTGGGCCTCTAACATGCATGGACCTAACAGGGTAGATTCGTTATGTCCCCTGTAGGTTTGTCGGCTGAAGTTGGAATCAGTTCATAGGTCACAAAACAGTGGTTACGTCATCATAAGCTCTGTAACGTCAGGTTCAAAGTCATTCTCACCCTGCCTTCGCATTCCTTGATTTTGGTCTATTGAGTTATGGTCTATTGACCAGGAAAACCCAAACACTTCAGGCTCCACAAAAGGGGAACCTATGCCGTCTACTCCCAGCTGCTCCAAATGCTCAAGGCCAAGTGAGAGACTCTTCTCTAAATGTGCTTGTGTGGCTTAGCTCTGTGTTTAAGACAGGCCACAAACTTTGCCCGGGGAGCCCTGCTACAAAGAAGACAGTCCAACCCCTGCCTTCAGGAACCAGGCAATACAAGGCACAGTTCTGGGCCTCTAGGAACTCATGATATAACCGAAGAGACAGGATATATGTTATAAGTCTAAGACAGTCAAGAGTTATACAGCACCTCCTTCTTTACGAGACGTCATTTGCTATGATAGGAAAGAGTTAGTTTGAAAGTCAGGACACCTGCTTCTAGTCCTATTCTGCTGCTGGTGAATTAAGTTACTTTGGAAAGATCTTTTCACTGTTCTGGGTTTGTATGGTTTCATGACCAAGAGACATCGCCAAGCAGCACAAGGTCACCGAGGGCTCAGTGCCTGGGACAGGTGGTAAGGGCCGGGTGTTCCCAGGACCTTTGTTTTCCTGGTCCCTGCTAATCTTAGCTAATCAGGTTCCAGCCAGGCTGTAGGGCTCTCCTTGGCCTTGAGTTCATTGGGCAGTGAAAAATCTCAGCACACAAGCCCACCAAGCAACACTACCAACTGAATGAGGAGTGGAAAGAGGAACTCTGGGAGAGCTGGCTTGGCCTCAGGAGCGACATGTCTGGTCTGCTGGGGCTGATGCAGGGTGCTCGAGGCCGCCCAGCCGAGCCCGGCTCATCCCTGATGGGCCTGAAGGAGGGGTGGAGAAGGAGCCGTCCAGGCGCCCGAGGGCCTGAAAGACTCTCCAGCTGATTCTTCCTGGCTCGGATTGCTGAACACCCACCCCTCCAGGAGGGCCGGTTCTCACAATGACAGGTCACGTGTCCATAAATAGGGCTTTTGAAGCCCAAGTTGCCCATTTGGCATGAAAGGAGGGAAAGGCGGGAAGAGATGGCCAGTAGAACTTTCTGAACATCCACTGACACTTTTCTGATTGTTCTTTGGGAAAATACAGAAAGTAGAGGTAATCCCATTGGCTAAAATACCCTCTGAGCCTTGGGGATTCGCTAGCTCTGCGCAACTGCTGCAAAGGTATTTAGATTCCAGGCCCAGCACCTGGCGGGGCTTGCTCAGCTGGCCCCAGGATGGTCTCCTCTGGGTAGGCTGTCTTTGTTGGGTCGTGTGACTGCTGTGCAGTTTTTCTAGGTGTTTACAGGAGCTACACAGTGCGTTTCAATGGACTCCTTCAGAGGTGGGCTCTTCAAAGCAAAGGAACTCATTTAAAGAATAAAAACCTCCATTTACATGAAATCAGTTCCTCTGCAAAGTGCTCTTGGCAGTTTAGGGAAGGAAAGTGGAGGGGCTGTAAACAAGAATAATTCGGCTTTACTTACTCGGGACTCCGGACACCAGCCGCAAGGGACGGAGCACGCGGAAGGCCCTCAGTGCCTTCACGTCGAATCCAGCCCCTTTCCCTCCTAGGGCGTTGGCCCCATCGGCTTTGGTTGCTTGTTCTAAAATTGCACTAAAAAGCCTAGAAAAGAGGAAGGAGAGAAGCCGTCAGGACAGGTTTCCCTGGCCCAGCTGGGCTCTGAGTTCTCGGAAGGAAGCCAGGGGCAGCAGGGTTTGCAGGTGTCTCCAGCCCAGCCCGGGAGCCGAGGTGTGCACGTGGGGGCCTGTGGCCATCAGAAGCCAACACTCCCTTAGTGTGGGTATCTATCCATCTCGATGGCCAGCGTCAGGGGCCAAGCACATCTCCACCGAGTTGCCTTTGCTGAGGGTTCGTGATAAGGAGACTGAGTGTAAACGCAGTGAGATCATAACGATGGGCATGACATGCAGGCTGGCTGGAGGGAGTGATTGGTGGGAGGAGGACCGGAGAGGACGTGGCAGAAAGAACAGATGGTTGGAGTCAAGGTGCTAGAGGGAGTGGGCTGGAAAGACAGGTGGTATCGCTCAGAGAGAGGGTGTTCGGTCTCAGATTATGGGGTGTGTGGTTATTAGGTGTGGGCCCTGAATACTGGCTGTCACCACAGGAGGCAGCAGCCAAGAGGTACGGTCAGATCCCTGCGCGGGGTGGGGGTGGCTGGGGGGGTGGGAGGGGTTATCAAGGAACCAAGAGCCACTGGGCTGTGGAACACGGCATTCGGGAGAGAGAGTGTCCATCTCTTGAGAGACCTCAAGGGCAGCAGGACCCTCCCGGGAGAGCCAGAATGGGAAGTGAGTGGCTGGAAGCGCAGCTGAGGGCTTGGGGCTGCACTCTGTCAAGAAAGCTTATGGAACTCAGCTCTGCCCCTCGTTTGCTTAGGGCTCCTGCCTCTTGCTCTCTGCTTGCTACAGAGTGGAGCAGTTGGCTTGCCAAGCTGAATATTAATGTCTCGCTCTTTATAGAGAATGTTTGCTGGCTCCTGAGTGGGCAATGGCTGTGAGAACAGCGGGTACAGTGGGAAAGTTTCAGGAAAGGGGTGAAGAGGGAGAAGGGGTCAGAGGATGCAGAGGGCGACATGGGAATTGGAGTCTGGAACTGTGAATTTTTTGTGGTTACCAAGAAAAATAGGGGGAATGGGCACACAATGGCAATTTCTGTCCTTGGTACCCAGGGGTGGCTTTACCAGTTCCCTGTCAGCAGAGTGCGTGCTGGCTCGTGGCCTGGGGTCAAGGAGGAACTCAGTACCAGGACTGGATCCCCGTATCACACCTGAACTCGGGGTCAGGCAACTTTTCCTTTGAGGAGCGGGCTTGAGGTCCTTAAAAGGCTCACGCCCCAGGAAACGCCCTGGACATGGGGAGGCTCCGGTGGGGGCTCAGCTTTGCAGAAGCCCTGATCCAGGCAGGGCCCAGCGATGAGCGCACCGGTCTACGTGACAGATTTTCAGACTGTTCTGTGGAAACCCTAGGGGACTTCTTGAACCAGAGGTGAGCGGCTGGGATTTGCACCTTTTCCGTGTGTTGAACAGAGTGGCTCCCCGGTGACCAGTTAAGCGCTGGACCTCTGAGTAAGGCTTTGTTTGAACAATAGGTCCTGTGGCTAAAAGAAGTTTGACAACCCTGGCCAGACCCCATCTGAAGTCTCTCTCAGCCCTGTGATTCTTTCACCTCAGCTGGGCAATTTGATGGTTTTAAATGTCAGCCAGCTGGCTACACCTTGAATTCCAGGCAGAGGTTGTCAGGATGGGGGCAGTGGCCTTTCTCTGCAACTTAGATCACTAAACCCGGAGGAAATGGAGGCCAGTGAGAGAGTTTGTAGAACAACATTCCAAATCAAACAGGTTTGGCTCCTGGTGTTTCCTGGAAGAAAGCAGTATGTTCACTGGAGTGCAATATGTTCACGAAATATTGCTCAGGGAGGGGAACAGAGATTAGACAACTTTCTTCTCTTTTAAACCCTGCCCAAACTCTTTTCTCAGGGCCTACTTTTCAGTTTGAAGGGGTAGAAAGTTCAGGAATGAGTCTAGGAGGTGCTCTTGGCTTGTTGGGGTGGCTGCATTTGTCCTCGTTCAGACGCTGTGAAGGCGAAGCCCCTCTGTGCCGCCCTGTGTGAAGGGCTGGTCTTCAATGTGGATGGTGGATGCTTGGCGTGGGCATGTCTCCAGGAGGTGTGTCTGGCAGTTCCTTAGTTGGATGTTAGAGCTTTTAAAAGAAGGCAGTGAGGCTCTAAGTGCCCAGTGAGGCAAAAAGGCAGTCATATTGGGAGGTGACGGGGACATGCAAAGGCCCTGTGGCTGGAGTAGCATGTTTCAAACAGGTGGATCTGCTGAGGGTCCCTAGGTCCCTGGGTTGGGGTGGGGGCAGGTAGCTCCCAGAGGCCATCTCTCCATGGTACCAAGGAGACACCTCCACTTTAGGAAAGAAATGTGACAGGCTAGTGGAGGGAAGGAGATGCCTCTTGTCACAGGCCATCAGAGTGTCAGTGCAGAGACAAGAGCAGCTCTCAGCCCAGCCTGTGGGCAGCAGGCAGGCAAGGCAGACCCCCCTCTGATTTGTGGGAGGCCAGAGGAAAGCTTTGCCTACATGGCTGAAGAGGAGAGACCAAGGAGAGAAGATGTTTCCGGAGACACAAGGAAGCAAAGGGTCAGCCATTTAATATGGCCAGGGAGGCTGAATGGAGGCTGAATGGAGGCTGAATAGGAGGCTGAGCTACACTATGTAGAGAGTGTGTCCTTTGTCCAGCTAGAAGGATGTGCCAAGATTTAGGCTGGAGGGAGAGCCCCTGGGACCAGGGCCCCGGGAGAGCAGAAACGAGATGCCCTATACGGCCCCATGTGAGATCGCGGGGGACAAAGCCCACAGGGTCGTGGTGGACCGCGGGCCGAGCAAGCGCTGGCATCACGGCCTCTGTGGCTTGAACAGTCACCCAGAGGCACCTTTTGGGAGTGACTCTGATTTCCATCAGCCCCATGGCCTCAACCCCAGGGACACGTGGGTGGACTCTGGCTGACCCCACAGAAGTCTGCCCTCTGTGGCTGTGGTGGGGGGCAGCCCGCGGGGTGAGCAGGGCCCGCACGCCGGAGGTGGGGGAGGAACAGCACGGAGCTGCGTCCTCACCCTGCGCGCCCGGAGCCGGTCTTACTGGCATGAACTCCAATGACCCCAGGCTCCCGGCATCACCCACATGTCCCTGGTGTCATTGCATCCAAAGCGTGTCATCCACCAGCTGGGCAAAAAAGGACAATGAGGAAAAAAACCCCTAAAACAGCTCCAAATCACCCAAATAAGCCGTCAGGTGCCAGAGACAAGGAAATCATTTCTAAACTATCTTGATTTGCTCCTGTGTTATTTCCTGCAGGAAACCGGACACCCCCATGACACGACAAGCAGCGGGGGCCCCAGAGATGCCCAGAGGCCTGAGCCTGCACCAAGATGGCACAAGGGAGTCACCAAAGATAGGTTCCTGGGTGAGCATCTAGCGAGACATTGGCCTGGACGTTGACGCCTGCTGGGCCTCTGAGGAGGTGAAACCTCTGGGCCCCTGACCAGGGGCAGAGTGGCGACACATCGGCCCAAGAAGCCAGCTGGTTCCTGACGTGGAATCCGCTGTGACAGTCCCCCACACCCCGCTTTACAGCTACGTCTTTGTTAATTACGTTTCACAGGTAGGCCTGCTTTGGTACAGATGTTTCACAGGGAATCTTTTTGCGAAGTTACAAACTCCTTGATAAAGATATCCTCACAAATTTTATTTAAAATTCCTTACAGTGCTGTTTTTTTCGAAAGCCTATATTGACCTTAACGTATCTTATGCTGCTGGGGAGCAGGGTACTTTTGGGAGGGTTCGGCCACTCATCACCTTGGCCCTTCATAATTCCCTGCTGTCTCCTCACCCACCTGTCTCGAGTGGCCTGGTTTCTTGTGACCACAGAGCAAGGCCTCCTGTAGAGGTGGGGGGCACCCACCACTCTGAGTGCCAGCCCCTGATCCATGCCCGGGCCTCCCTGCTCTTAGGCTGGACTCAAGCTGCAGTGACACCACCAGGAAATGGACCGGAGGAGATGGAGCAAAATGCCTTAAGCGGAGGAGCCCCTCAGCTGCACAGCGGTCCTGGGTCCCCTGCAAAGCACTCAGGTGCGCTCTGTGTGTGTGTGCACACATGTGCGTGCGTGCGGGCAGCAGTGAGGTATGTTCCCAGGTACGAGCTCTCCCTTGGAGAAAGCCTGAATTCAAAGCAATTTCTAAGAGATCTTCATCTTGCCCGAAGCCCAGCACTGTTGTGACCAGATCCAGAAGACATGAATCCACAAGGGAAAGGGGTGCACACCGTCTGACAGCAGGGGTAAGGAGGGAACAGGAAAAGGCGGGTATACTTACCCTACAACCACAATTATAAAATCTAGTAAGTTCCAGCCGTTGCGCAGGTAAGCATTGGGGTGAAAGAGAAGTCCATAGGCTATTACTTTTAAAAATGCTTCCACAGTAAAAATTATGAGAAAGAGATATTCCACTCGTTCCTAGGAAACAAAAATAGAAAGAGAGAGAAAAATGAGTCATTAAATAGGGGATTTGGAAGGTGCTGAACCAGCCGATCTCCCCAGTAGGTAGGGGAATGCTGCCCTTGTCTGGTAGGGCCTGGGGGGTTCCGGGTGGGACCCCCAAGCCAATGACCCACACCACAGTCTGCTCCACGTTCAGAACTTCTGACCACTAGACATTAGAGGGATTTTTTTTAGTCTCCCCATATGCCCCGTTAAAATGCAAATATTAGGGTGATAGGAAAATGACCCATTTCAGGGAGACATTTAGTCAATCAGTGAACATTTCGTGGTGCCTCCTCAGAAAAGACCTCATCCTGTCTTGACCGACAAGGAAACTATGGCAGGACAGGGAAGTGTGCTGAGGAAGGGCTGAGACGGGGCCACAAGGGAGCGGGAGCAAACCCTGCAGACAACACGCACGGTTCTCTGGAAGGATATCTAGCCCTGTTCTCCGGAAGGATAGAGGGAAAACACAGCGGCAAAGACGTCAAGATGCGGAAAATCTCTTACGAGCGGCTGAAACACAGTCAACCTGCTCGTGTACACTGACCCTAAAATTTGAAATCTCTTTCTTGAGGAAATAAAAATCTTTGTCCGAAGACAAGGACCAGGTCAGCAGAAATCAGCATTTCCAGGGTGGAGGCGCCGGGCTAGGGCGTGAATTGAAGAAGCTGTCTGTGTTCTCCAGGGCTGGGAGGTAGTCTTGTTCCTCCCCTTGCCACCTTGAGGAAGAGCTTGCTTTTGAGGATGTAGCTCCTGCCCCCCCGGGAGCCCACACTTAACAAGACAAACTCATTGGCTTAACCAGAGCGCCGACTGTGTGCTGGCTCACCGGCTTCCCTCACCACTAACTGCTTTCTCCCACAACCTTGTCCTAAAGCCGATGTTAACGGCCCCCACCAGGCAGAGGCTGCCTGGTGCCTTCATGCTCTGCGGCTCGCCTCTGTAGGAGCTTCAGCCCATCTCTCACTGGAGCCACGAAGCCACGGTCCACATGGCATCTGGCAACAGGTCCTCCAGGCAGGACAGACCTGCCCACAGTGTCCAGCAGGTACTTGGCTCAGGGCCCCTATACCTATTTTCCCAACCTCTGCTGGGTTGGGGGAGCTCTCTGAAGACCTCAGGTTCCACCCGCATCGTGGAGAGGGGACATCTCCCAGGAAGGCACCCCTCCTCCCCCCTAGCCTGCTGGAAGGGTGCCCCACGACTGGGGCCTGTTGGGTAGCTCTGCAGGGGGAGGTTAGCCCAAACATGCACCTGTGACCCCATCCATTCTTTCCCAATCCCCTAGACGCTCAGCAAGTGCTGGCCCCAGTGTCGAGCTCTGGGTGAAGCAATTCGAGGACGCAAAGTTAAAAAATGCAGAATTCTGGGCCTCACCCAGACCTATGAAGTAGATCTCCTGGCTACGGAGCCTGGAAATGTGCATTACTGACAATTTCCAGGTGTTTTTGAGGCACCCTGAAGTTTACAAACCACTGGCCCAGGTGCTGATGAAGGCTCAGATCAGGCAGTAACTGTGGGAAGGGAGTGGAAAGGTCAGATTTAATCAGTGTCTCAGAGGCAGGCTCGTCATCTGCTTCATACATATACTTCAGCACCATAAAGCTGGTCTGGGGATGTGCTGCCTTGGGGGCTGTGACCCAAGAACAAATCGCAGTGTGTGGGAGCCTCTGGTCTTTTAAAATTAGATGATGTTGGGTTAAAATGTACATCTGGACAGTGTTTAAAGGGGCAGCATATTACAAAAGGAAGCTTGTAGAAGGTGGCAGGCGTGCGTCAAATAGCCACCCAGCCCCTATCCCATGATGGCTCAGAACTTTCAAGTTTAGCACCAGATGACAAAGCTCCTCTCTACCCCTAGAAACCTCACAAAGACGAACCTTTGGGTAGCCTGGAGGTGTCAGGCGTCTTCACGTGCTTACATATGCTAGTGCTTTTATCCATCCATCCAACCATTCACCCACCCACCCACACATCCTTTCATCCACCCATCCATCCTTTTTTCCATCCTTTTTTCCATCCATCCATCCATCCATCCATCCATCCATCCATCCATCCATCCATTCATCCATCCATCCATCCGTCTTTCATTATTACTGTGGTACAAGCAGCTGAACTATTGGAAGTGACAAAGGGGGCTCCCTCTGGGTTGTCTGGATAATGGGCTTTCTGGGAGAGGAAGTGTCCAAGATCAGAGGCTCTCCTGACCACGGTAGAGAGAAGAGGTGTACCCCAAAGGCTCCGAGGGTCTTATGTACTGGGAAACGGCGTTCTCAGATGACTGCTATGAACAGCTGGCACCCCCAACACAGACTGCCCAGCACCAAGCAGCCTGTTTTTTCCCTCATCTACACCACTTTTTCTCCCTCGATTTCTCTATGAAAACAAAGCCATGGGGGAGGACAGATCCCAGGTGCCTCTCTTGCAATGCAGACCCAGGCTGCGGGCCCAGCAGCACTGCCCCTTTGTGAGATGCGGACTGGGAGATCTGTGGCTTCTCTTGTGGATCTGTGGCCTTTGTAACCTTCCCCAAGAAAGCCTATTCCTTGATGCCCTTCACGCTGGCACACAGCACACGGAGCCTCAGAAGGACCCACCCAACGGGGCAGTGCTTCATTCACTCAAACATTCACAGACATAGTTATGTGCTGGGTGCTGGAGATTTGAGGAAAAGACTCAGAAACTGACCTTACGGACCTTCTGGGGACAAACGGACAGATGACGCCCATGCAGTGGGTAAGTGGGACTCTGGAGGCAAGCACACGTAGCTGAGGACAGACTTTCCCAAGATCAGGAACTCTGAGACAAAGCCTGGAGGATGAAGGGCTGCTCAGGTGAGGAAGGGTGGGGACGGGGGGGCTCCAGGTGGAGGGGGACGGGGGGGTGCAGAGCCCCAGGAAATGCAGACGTCCGACGGGCTAAGGGAGGGCTGGAGGGGCCAGGGCGGAGAGGGCGTGGGAGCAAGGTGGCCAGCAGCTCTGGCCACACCGGGGAGCCTGGGGTCCATTCTGAGGAGTCAGCGAATGGCCGGGCTGGAGGGGCACTGCTGTCTGGCACTGGCATGGGGACCGATGGCAGTGGTGGGGGTGGGGGACACAGGGAGTCACCCAGGCAGACATCATGGAGGCTTGAGTCACTGTGGAGACTGTGGAGCTGGTGAGATGTGGGTGTTGGGAGCTATAAGGATATAATTTGGTTTCCGGCTGGGGGCAGAGACAGTGAAAGAAGTGGCCTGGACCCGCCCTGAGCTTTCCAATTTTGGGTGCTTGGACTTGGACCTCCCTGAGTGGGGGACAGAGGGAGAGAGGAGCACAGAGACCTCTGGACTTGGTGAGTCAAGGCACCTGAGGGACATGAAGATGGAGCCGCCACAGAGGCAGGGCTCAGAGGGGAGTTCAGCTTGCGGGACGGAGGCTGGTGAGGGGCGGGGGAGCATGCAGGCTGGGCAGAGAAGGGCTGAGCTGGGGTCCAGCTCCGGAGGGACAGCCTCCTCTCCAGAAAGCACTCCCACAGGGTAGCGTCCTGCGTGGGCAGAAGCCTACAGGCGCTGCTAGAGCTCTGAGCCTGAGACACGGAGGAACTTCAGAGGTCACCCTCCTTCAGAAGTTAACCTCCTCACTGGAAGACTAGGCTGCAGGTAAGGCGCTGAGGCCAGGGAGGCGCACACTGAGGACAGAATCAGATCCTGACCCTAGGGGGGAAGGTCTGCTGTTTCGCCTCGCCTCGCCTGCCTGGCTGCCAGGAGAGTGCTTCTCATGGGCCCTGCTTAGCCCCAAAGACACAGCGGCACCAGCCTCCTCCTGCTAAGTTGTAGAACTGGAAAGGGTCCAGGGAGCCAGTGAGAAGTGGTCTGGACAGGAATCCAGGGAAGGGGCCAGTGCCTGTGGGTGCCAAGTCTGGACACAGCTGTCTGCGTGGCGTGAGTGTGTGAGCGTGCTGTCAGTCCCCATGAAAGGCGTCCACACTGACCTCAGGGGCATGAACATCCTTGCAGAACTAATTCCACCCCACCCCAAAATCAAAAAGCAAACAAAAAACATAAACAAGTGAAACAGTTTGGTTGATCCTTTCAGAACGTGTATTGTGTTGCCAGAGAGGCATTTGGGGCAAATACAGGGGGTGGGGGAAAGCAGGGCTTGACCATGTGGCGCTCGGGGCCTGGCCCCCTCAGGCCTCCTCCCGCCTCCTCTGATGCACAGCTCCGAGTGCCCACCTGAATCCTGAGGGTCCCAGAGCTCTCCGAGGAGGCACAGACATTCAGCCTGTGAACTGGCCCTTTCAGTGACCTTGGGAAGTAGGGACTTTAGGGAACCACCTGGGGACCGCTGGGAACCATCTGGAACAGACTAAGATCTCTGTTCCTACTCTTCTGTGCAGGTGGGAAAGGGCAGGAAGGCATGAGCAACTGCCAGGTGAGAACATACCTCGGAGCTGGGGCAGGCAGGTACCCAGCTCTCAAAGCTGTGACAGGGCTGGACTGACTCTCCAGGGCTGATGGGGGGCCCCTTCCGCTATCGAGGGTGCAGCCCAGCCTGGCCCAGGACACGTGTGAGGACTTTGCACCTCTGAAGGCCCCATCCTTCTCCCTTCCCGTCACTTCTTCCTTTCCAGTGATATTTCACCTTATTGCTTCCTCTCCATTTCCCCAGTTTCCCTTTTTCTTCTCTCCTGCTCATTTTGTAGGGCTCCCACCAGAAACTGTGGGCCCACGGTCATACCCATGGCTGAAATATTTAGCATGCAGTGGAGGAAGCCCCAGCTCCCGGAATCATGGCAGCTCCTAAACGGCTGGGCAGCCAGTGCGTCACTGGCAAGGACGGGCTGTGCTACTTTCCCAGGCGCACTTCTGTGTATGCAAACCCTACCTTCCAACTACGTTGTGGGCTTCTAGAAGACAGAGACTCAACTCTCTTTTGATGGTAATAATCTCCGTTCTGGCCACAAGTGTCTGTCTGAGCCTTTGGGCAAGTCACTTTGCTTCTCTGGGTCTGTGTCTTAAGTTAAAGGAACCAGTTAAGCATTCAAGCAAAATCCAGAGGTGCAGAGAGCCCTGGGTCCCCACAGTGCTGCTGTGGGGACAGTTACAGCTTAGGGAAGGCTTGAGAAAGTGGGGTTTTGACACCACCTCATCTCGAGCCAGAGTGGTGCCATTTTAACCCACATGCTAAGTTGTCCAAGGACCCTAACACAGTTGAATGGAATCTAGTGAGCCAGTATGAAGGGGTGTGGACAGGGAATGCACCAAAAAAGAAGTAGCCATTTCTCTTGACCAGGCTGAAAGAGTTTTACTGCCTTTATATGCTGGGTTCTATAAAGATTTTATTTGGGAAAAGGAGTAACTACTTTTTTTGTTTTTCTTGGAACTTTGACCACTACCTCCAAAGTGGTAGATGACTTCAGTGTTTCTGAAAATCTATGGCAAGGTTGCCAGTCCCTGGTCGGCACACGGCTCTGCTCCAAGCATGGTCAAACTCTTAAGACACAGGAAAGAACAGAGATCCTCTCCTGGCTGTTTGCAGGACCACTGAAGTACAAGCAGATTTTACACTAAAAACCCCTTCATTGAGGAGATTTTAATATTTGTGCTTTAGGAGAACACAGACTCCTTGTGGACAGAGGCTATGTCAGGGCAGGGCTCCCAGGACAAGGACACTCGGAGCAAGCTTGCTGCGTCTCTTAGTGTATGCACGTTTCTGTGCACACTCACACACACACACACACACACACGCACACACAGGCACACGGTACAGCCTGGGGATGCCCAGCATTCATGTTGAGCACAGTACAGCTCATATATGCTATAACAGTCCATACTAAGAGAGCCTGCAGGTACCCACTTAACTTTATGCAAGTGTATTTATTGAAGCTGCCAAAAATTCTACACCCATCAGAATCGATAAGAAGCCCAGTCATACAATTCCACGTCAGTACAAGGTGCAAAGATAATACACACAGTCACAAGTGCTTCCAGCAGCCCCCTGGATTCCAGACTGTTTCATAACCTAAGTGCCATTCCACCTGACCTCTAAATACAGCCTCCTGCCTGCTCTCTAAGAAGGGAGATGGAGAAAGAGGGATGCCTCCGTTCCTCACTGGCCATCTCATTTACTGGTCACAGATATTTCCAGGGTGCCGCCTCTGCCCCACAGCACTTGCCGCCTTGTCCTCTTAGGACACTGATGGGCTTGCAGAATGTGAGAAGCTGGAGGGACCTTCAACCAGGACACACGGTCCAGGCTGCTCATCATACAGAAGTAAGGGGACTTGTCTGAGGCCACATCCTCCTCACAGGATGGGTGCTCGGCTCCCAGGTGGCTGGTCTGCTGCTCCCCTGCCACTGCACAGCTGTCTCTCTCTGTGGACTGACTGAAACCCTCAATTACTGTGCCCATCAGGGGCCACTGGGCAGTAAAGGCCTACCTACATGGTGTGGCGGGAAGGGTGGGCAACTGGACCCCAGATCCTCCTCCCTCTTGAGGTCTCTGCTAGCATCTGACATGCAGCCAATGAGAAGGCTTTCTTCCGGTGTGGATGGACGGAGAAACAAAGAGTGGTGGCTATCCCACAGCGGGACACCAATTGGCCGTGGAAAGGAATGGAGTTCTGACACAGGCTGCAAAGTGGACGAGCCTCGGGAGCATTGTGCTCAGCGGAAGAAGCCACTCATCAAAGGACAGATAGCGTCTGACTCCACTTACATGAAATACCTAGAGTGGGCAAATTTATAGAGACAGAAAGTAGATTATGAGCTGGGGGTAGGGAGGAACTGTTTCAGGGAATGAAGAATTTTGGAGAAAGACGGTGGCGATGTGAGATTAGTGCTACTGAAGTGAGGACTTAAAAATGGCTACAATGGAACATTTTATGTCAGACGTATTTTACCACAGTGAAAAAAAAAAGAAGCATTCTTTTGGGTCTTGAAGGTTTTCTAACTTTCCAGGGTCTCCATCAAACGGCCTGAGGCTACATTTAAGCCTGTGCCAGCCAACCCCTTAACAGGGACCGATTCAACCGGAAGTCGAGGCACTTCTGTCCGGAGACCACGGACAGATCCTGCGGCCCTGGATTGGAAGACGGGGGCTGGGCAGGGAGATGGGAGGCACTGAAGACAATTGTTTCAATTCCATCATTTTCCGGGGCAGCCCCTTCCCCAGGGCCATAACTAGAAGGAGTCTGGTGGTTCCGAGGGTCTGGCCTTAAGACTCGGGACTTGTCAAGAGGGGAGGGGCGGGGCAAACCATTTAACAACGGCAATGCAGAGCAGCCTTAACCTGTTTCTCGAGGGCAAGCGCAGCTCGGGCTGAGTGAGGACGCCAGTGTCTTTGGTTTTATAGCGGCTCAGTTTAAAAAAACAAAACTTCGTCTCCACCCGGTCTGTTTCTCTGTGCTTGCACACGATGCTAAGTAGAAGTGACTTACCCACTTAGGAATTTCTTGGGGTCATGTGTGATTCTCTAGAGGCCATCCTTGCCTCAACTGCCCCAGCCTGTTGGCTCCAGCCTCAGGTCCAGAGAGCCTGGAGCCGGCTGCCTCAGTGTCTGGGTGCTGGTCTGTCACTGCACCTGGGCCCTGCACCGCCCTGTCCACCACGGGGCCCCTCCTAGGCTGTGTTTCTCGGAGACAGGCCTGCTCGAGTTCATATCTGGCATCCAGCTTGTGAATGGTACAGAACGGACAACCAACCTTTGTCACTTGCCGTCTGCATCACCCTCTTGGAGTTCAAAGGAAGCCCAAAGGTCTCGCAGGTCAGCCTCCTGCCCACTGCAGATGCTCTCCCCCGCTGGCCTCCTCTGCCTCAGGGCCGCCGTCTCCTCTGCAGGCAGCCTCCTGTCATGGGCGCCGGGCTATTAGACAAAGGCCCGCCCCTGCCCTCCAAGGACTCCTCTGGCCAGGGATATCGCCTTTTCTTTAGGGGTAATGGAGTGGAGAGGGCTGAATTACTCCTAGGGACAGTGAGGCAATTGCTTTGTGACCTGTGGACTGGCGTGTCATTTCCAAACAGAGGTACAGTGCAGCAGTGGCCTCAAAACTCTCCTGAAACAGTGACCTTCCTTTGAGGAGTCAGACCAGCACCTGGCCCAGGGAGAACAGACCCTGTCTTTCCGCCCATCCCCACTGTCCAACCCCATCCAGGCCTCCATTCCGTTATTGCTTGTTTGGATATTAAAGTGGCTTCCCAACTGGTCTCATGAACATCTAGGCTGTGCAAAAACCTTTAGCCACTCCCCTCTGTCTTAAAATGCAACTTACCCTCCTTCACCTGGCTCCCGGGCCTATCACAGTCTGCCCCCCCGTCCCGTCCCTCTGGCCTCATCCTCGGCCAACCCCTGCGCTCCAGCCACAACAGAAGGCTCAGCACGCACATGGTGGGGGCAGCACACCGATGCCGGGTGTAGTACACTCGTGGCAGGTGTGGCACACCCATCCAAAAGGCTGATAGGTGCAACTCCCGTCTTCATGCCTGCCAAGCCCAGGCCTTCCTCTACCCAGCGGCGCCTGCTCCCAGCCAGGCTGCAGACCGGCTCTGTGGCCATCACCTTACCTGGACTTCTCCGCCCTCCCCAGCCTCCCTCGCCCAAAGGGCTGGAATTAGAGTCCACCTCCCAGTCTCCCTGGTCAGGATTACAGCACTTATTACAATGTGTGTGTTTTCTATGTGCTTCTCCCTCTCGGGACAGAGTGCCTGCCGGGCAGAAGCAAGTGTCTTTGTCACCTTGGTTAAGAGGCGTCTTTAAATGAAAGGCCACGTGATAGAGGAAAAAGGGCTTTGGAGTCTGACGCCCTGGGATCTGGGTCAGATTGTTCCCTGTGACAAGGTGCATCATCTTCCCAGACTTTAGTTTCCTCACCAGTAAAGCGGGAATAGTCACACGGACTCTTGGGTAATGCTGAGAACTGGAAACCAGAGTCCTCAACTCAGGTGGTAGCGGCTGTCACGGCTGCAGCCACGGCACCTGTGCCCAGTAGGTGTTCGGCCCGTGTTGGTGGTGTGGGCATCCCTGTGTGTCCTCCCCAGGGCCCCTGGCTCAGCCTGCTCTCTCTCAGTCCTCTTAACTTTAACAGAAACTAGAGACTCCAGGCCTCACATCTGCTTTCTATTCTCAGAGCAACTTCAAAACCAAACCAAACCAAAAACGTCTCTGTATCCTGTTTGCTGAGTTCCGGGTGTTTGGAACATGCCCCTCCTTCCCCCAAACCCGGGATCCAGTAATTGGTTCCATTCTGCCCTAGGAGTCCCTGCCCCACAGCTGCCAGCGTTCCCCTGTGTCTCTGGGGACCGGCCTGTCCTTTGCCTCTGGAAGTGACTTGCTTCCGCTATGCGGGACGAGGAGAAGGCATGACATCAGCGCCCTTCAGGAGCAGAGGCGCCATGGATTCAGGAGGCTTGCTAACCCTGTGGGGGTCACTGCAATGCTGGCTTGCTTGGTGACACTTCTGAGTTTCAGGCACTTCCCAGGTGTTCTTATGTTGGTCTCATGACCACTTTGTGAAGCAGGAATGGCAGGTACTTTTCTTCTCCTCTTACTCCCACTTTCTTTCCCTCCTCACATCACCACCACCACCACCACATCAACTATTGTCCTTATTACCACCATCACCACCACTGTCACCACCACCACCACCACCACCACCTCCACCATCACCACCACCACCACCACCACCACCACCACCACCATCACCACCACCACCACCTCCACTATTGTCCTCATTACCACCATCACCACCACCATCACCATTACCACCACCACCACTACCACCATCATTGCCACCACCACCATCACCATTACCACCACCACCACTACCGCCACCACCATCACCACCACCACCTCCACTACTGTCTTCCTTAGCACCATCACACCACTGTCACCATCACCACCACCTCCACCTCCACCATGACCACCGTTACTGCCACCCCATCACTACTGTCATCACCACCCCCACTACCACCACCGTCACCATCACTGCTACCACCACCACCACCACCACCACCACCACCACCTCCACTATTGTCCTCATTACCACCATCACCACCACCATCACCATTACCACCACCACCACTACCACCACCACCATCACCACCATCACCACCTCCACCACCACTGGCACCACCACTTAGGCCTCCTTCTCCTCCTGCACCATAGCTGCCAGGAACGCTGAGTCTGAGCATGGGTGCTTTAGCTCTAATCTCAACAGTAGCTCTGGGTGATAGATAAAGACTATTATCTCCATTATATACATGAGGGAACTCAGCAAGATTAGGCCCACCTCTCAATTACCCAGCACCTCTGTCAGAATACAAAGTACATGGGGCTTTGCTGGGGCTTCCGTGAATGCCTGATTTTTGCTGAAACCCAGCAGTGTCGAGCATTTGGCATGCAGAGTCCGCCTGGCCTGGGGCGGTCTGCATTCCCACTGCTGGCGTCAGATGCACGGCAGAAGCCAGCTACATGCTGGCTGCAGTGCAGACCCCTGTGCTCTCCTCCCACCCCTAACCAGACCTGCTCAGCACCTGCAGGAACACCATGGCTGCACACCAACCACTTGTCTAACCCCACTGAAGGAAGCCCATTCCTGTCCTCCATCCACTGGCTTCAGAAGAGGCACATGGCCCAACCTTGGCCAGTGCAACATGGAGGGAAAGTTTCTGGGGTGCCACAGACTCCTCACTGGTTAGAAAAGAGAGGCATACACGCATGGAAGCATCTTCTTCAGCTGGACACGCTCACCTCTGCATATGGAGCTTGTAACAAACCCTCGGGGGACCATGAATGGGTCCGGCTGAGGACAAGAGCAGCACACTAAGGGGCTCAGACAGACAGGCAGAAAGAACGAGGGTCCTGGATAAAATTGTTGAACCAATGAATTAACCAACTTTGGTAACATCCTAGTTTGGGGCTTATTTTATATGAGATAAAACTTCTGTACTGCCAAAACCACCTCGAGGTGAGTTTTCCGATACTTGCCTCTGAGGCTGTCCTCGCTGCTAGCCTCTAACTGATGTCTCTCCATGCCGCTCCCCGTTCCTCTCCGTACCCGGGGCTGCTCCAAGCTTCCAGCCCTTATCAGCCATTTGGGCACGTGAGCGAAGCCCTGTGTGGCCCAGCTGGGAAAGGCAGGGGCTCATAAACACTGTCAGACCGATGCCCCTCTGTCTCCTGGGTGGCACTCAACCTGCGCGTGAGATGCTTGTTGCCAACTAGTCTCAGACCAGAGCGGGAGAGCTCAGCCCATCCCCTCTGACACTGTGTGGTTCTGGGCTCAGCCTCTTGCAGTGGAGCAGCACTGTGGAGTCGGGATGTGGCTGCAGGAGCAGAAGTGTTACCGTCCTGCAGGGTGCTGGGCAGGGAGGCGCAGAGAGGCCCCTTCGGCGTCCCGTACCGGAGGATGGAGCACACGACACAGACCTGGCATTTCTCTCCCATGCGCGGGTTTTTCTTACCCTCAGAGGATGATTTTTTATCACGACACGACCCTCCTCAGGAACTGTAGGGGTCCCTGTTCCTAGCTCATTAGGCCCCCGCTTCCCTGCTTGCCTCATCCTGTGCCCACCTATGTCCCTGTCTTCTCCCAACACCCACTGTTCACAAAGGCACTGCCTCCCTGCCCACCTAGTTCCGTTGCAGCCTCTGGCACCTTCCCTGGCATGTGTTTACTTCCTCCAGGGCTGGCTGGATTCTTTTCCTGTTAGAGGACTGCTCTGCGCATCCTCCAGGGCTCTCAGTCCCCTTCTCTGCGGGCCCTGCAACCTATGGCCAGTCTGCCTGTGCTGTTCATTTGGGAGTTTAATATATGGCATCATGGCATGTTTTATACAATCTTGGACTATGGCAGGAGTCCTAGATTTCTCCCCGTGTCAGGAGTTTGAGTGCTCTGGGGGCAGGAACTCTGTCACAGTTTCCCTCTGTCCCTGATGGCACCCTGGGCAGGGTGGGCTGGAGGCTCAGAAATCCCCCCTGTGGCGAGCTGGGAGGACACAGAGAGGCCATGAGGTCCACTTCCCCACCTCGGCCTCTGATGAGCCCACACTTCATGGGGTACATGGGATTCCACCCCTTCTCCTCTCTGCCCCCCAGACACCCTGTGCGTTTCCCCTCTGCCCCCTCGGGAGCCTGGTCTGAGGGGTGCTGAGGCTCAGGACGGCGACCACAAAGGGGACAAGGCAGGGAGGCGGAAGGGTGCGCCCGACGGAGAGAATTCATGACCCAGGGCCGGATTCGCCACCCGCCAAATGAGGACCGAAGGTAATGAGCAGTTTAAGAATTTGGGGAACAGGCAGATTGCTGGGGGCTGGAGGTCAGGACAGGTGATGTGAGCTGGGCCCAGGGACACAAGGGGCTGCTGGGGGGGCCCAGGTAGCCAGCTGATCTCCATGTGGGAAATTTAAGTTCCTTGGAAACACCAAACCCATTTTGCTCAAGTTGGCAATACGTGCGACAAAGCTGGATGGACAGCTAAGATTTAAATTAGAGCAGATCTCGAGTGACAGGAAAGAACTTGTAACAATCCAAAGGTGTTGTCTCTGGATTTAAGGTCCACGGTGACTTGGGCTGATGATGGTTTGTGATCAAGGGATGATATGTGTTTTAAGAAAATAAAAATGGAAAACAATCCCCACGTGGGTGAGACTGATGTTGGGTACCGTGGTGGTCCAGGAATGAGGTGGTGCCGGTGTGGAGCAGAGCCGGGGGCAGGCATTACAGATCCAGAAAGCGCTGGGGCGGGGGTGGGCCAAGGGCCCCTATCAAACAGACATTAAGTCCGCATTGAGGGTGACGGGGAGGAAAGAAGTGTCGGACGCACCCACAGACTGGAAGCAGGAGCCGCCCGAGCCAGCAGGGACGGGGCGGGTCACACAAGCCCTCGGGACTGCGGTTCTGTTCCCGCCAAGTGTGAAGCATGGTCAGAGAGTCTCCACTCCCATCCCTGCAGCCCGAAGGTGGCCCAGTGTGCTGGGGACCCCATGGCGCTGCAAAGCTGAGTTTTGAGTTTCGATCTTCCCCAATGCTTTCTCAGTGGAATGACTGGCCCTTCCTGTATTTTCATTTCCAGCCATGAAATGGAGATGTCATCTTCCAGGCTCTTCCAGGACTGAAGGAGAAGTGTATGTTCACCTGTTAAACAGCTTAAACAGGCTTAAGAAATGCTTCCCTCCCTGATCCCCAGTGGTTCTAGAAGCCCATGGTTTCTGAGATGCGACAAAGGATGACAGAGAGAAGAGACAGCACCCGGGCAGAAATGTGCACAGGTGGTTGGAGCTGAAGGCGCCGCTCGAGGCAGCCTGTGCAGACGGAGCTGTGACAGTCACACGAGCTCCAAGATGAAGAACAGGTGACACACGTGAGGGGACAGAGGATGAGGGGTCAGGAAGGGACGCTGGCAAAGGGGTGGCCCAGAGAGGCACTTCTCAAGACCACTGTCAGGTGTATGTGTCATATGTCCATGGTGTAGTGTTGTTTACTTAATGCTTTTTCTTTAGGCCAACTCACTTTTCTCATATAAACATTCGGAAAGGAAAGTTCCTATCAGAATTCTGTATCACTATTATTGGTCTGCCATGGTAAGAGGTGCCAGTAAAAGTAAAAATTTTAAATGTCCATACACTACCTAAAATCATCTCAAATGCCCCCCAAGTATGTGCTCCACACTGGGGGGACACTGGCTGGGCTCAGACTGATCCGGGCGGCTCCAGAGGGTAGGGGGGAGCGGGACTTATCAGAAGAAATGAGAGGGAGGCCGATTCATCCCACAGAACTCTCCGCCTCTGGGGGCTGTGCACCCACATGGGAGTGGGTCACCTATGCGTGTGGGTTCAGGGAGTGAGCGTCAGGTACTCGGTTCCATGAGGGGTCTGCACATTTGTGAGTGGGGAGGAAGCAAAGGAAGTGAATGAGTGAATGAATGGGTGGATGGGGGGTAGATGGGTGGATGGGGATGGATGGGTGGATGGGGGATGGATGGGTGGATGGGGATGGATGGGTGGATGGGGATGGATGGGTGGAAGGAGGATGCAGGGTGGATGGGGGCAGAGAGGGTCATCCATCCAGGCAGGCTCCTGTCCGGGGGAGCCCAGTGCTTCTGTTGCCTGGGCCAGCCTTCTCTCCTCCACGTCCACCCCTGCTCACCCAGGCCTGAGACGGCACCTGGTCCTGGGGCTCCCGTGGTGCCACCCTGAGGCCCGCCTGGCTCCACAAGCACCAGGTCCACCAGGCTGGTGTCCCTTCTGCCTCGGCTGCTCAGCCGGCCTGCCTGCTCTGCTGAGAGAGGCGTGTGCACCATCCGTCTAAGCTCCTTAAAAACCCGACAGGCAAGAAAACAGGGTGCGCACCAGCGGCAGCCTGGCCACACCTGCCGTGCTCAGACATCAGCCTGCCTGCCAGCCTCAGTGAACGAGAGCCTCCCGTGTGCAGCTGGCTCCTGTGGTGCTGGCTGCCGTGCCACCGGAACCCTCCCGCCCGGGTGGCCCCAGGCTCCTTCCCTGAAGGGAACGCTTCCCTCACCCAGCCGCCGTCATTCTCTGCTTGCCCCCCGATGCTCCAGTGCTGTCCTGGTGGTTTGCCCAGGAGGCTGGGAGGACCACCAGCTCTGTGGTTTGCAGACCCGTCTGGGCATGAACGTCAGGCCGGAGGGAAACAGGAAGCTCACAGTTCCAATGCCCTGGTTTTCCAGATGAGGACAGTAAGGCACAAAACTGTCAATGCAGAAAAAAAGTGACTTCTCCAAGGGACACTGTGCAGATTCCTGCTCACACTCAGACACCGGCCTCACTCTGACCTCTGTCTGCCTCAGCCACCGTCCCCACGGCACCTGCCGAGTGGGGTGCGTGTGGAGAACCACTGACCCGCAGAGCAGGAGAAACCCCACGCCGGGATGCTGGAGTGGGTGTCCCTGGAGCTGGCTCAGCTGCCTGGTTTAGACACTGGTGGACCTGGCACCATGGTGGGTACCAGGATGGCAGTGACGCAAAAGCAGTCTCTGCTCTGGGAAGGCAGCTCCTCCCTGACCACACGGAGCCTCTCTGCCGACCACACGCCCCCGTAAAGGGGCGAACTCGCCTCTCTGCCAAGTCAGGCCCGGCTCCTCACACGTAAGCCCTTCTCAGAAACTGGCTGACGCCTCAGCTGAAAGCAAATCTAATTTAAAAAGTGTTTCCTGCGAGCCGCAAGCAGCCATGATTCTGGCTTGTGGGCGTCTCCTTTCCCTGTAGAGACGGGTCTGCTCCCTCCCGACGAGCTCGATCACAGCGACATGGAACAGGGCGCGGTGAAGACGGGGGATGCGCCCTGAGTGGGAGCCGCAGCAACAGGGCTTCATAGCCCTTTCCTCTGCGGCCTCGGCCTGGGTGGGGGGGGCTTGCACTGCCTCCCCCAGAGGAAGACGGACTGTGGGACCGGTGAGAAGGGGCTGTGAGGCGGGCCCAGGCCCCCTGAGCTCCCCGAGCCCCACGGGAAGCTTTCTGGCAGAGCGGCACCGCGGAGCTGGCGCACGCTGCCCGTCGGCGGGTCCTCCAGCGCTTCCGCGACGGGAGAATGAAGTTACGCGACTTGAACGCCTCGCAAGCGGGCCAAGCGCGTGGCTCCCACTTCTTGTCTCATGCAGGACCCCGGGCACAGTACTTTGCAGAGGTTATTTCACGACTTCCCGGAGGAGGGCGCCCTCACGTTACAGGACCGGAACCGCGGTCTGCCTGGCACCGTGCTGGGGTCTCAGCTGTTATGCTATTCGACCTCTCAGCACAGCAGCACACTGGGGTCCCTGGGGTCCCTACTGTCTCTTACTGCCTTTCTGCCTTCTGGAAATAGCAGGGGTGATGGGTAAGAGCCCCATCCTGGGAGTCAAAAATCTGGGGCCCTCGTCTTTGGCCATTATCAATCTGGGTGACTTCGGTTGGCCACACAGCCTCTGTGCACCTGATTTTCCTCATCCACAAATGAAAAGGCTGGATTATATCAGTGGAGCCCAAACTTCAGTTCTCTGATGGCTACCTAGAAATGTGCTGGGTACTTGTTAAAAAGATAGTCTCTCATTGGAAATATGTCTATTCAGGTCCTCTGTGCATTTTTTAATTAGATTATTTTTGGGGTTGACTTGTATAGTTCTTTATGTATTTTGGATATTAACCCCTTATCAGATGTCTCATCTGCAGGCATTTCTACCATTTGGTTGGCTGCCTTTTCATTGTCGATGGTTTCCTTCTCTTTGCAGAAGTTTTTTATTTGCTGTCGTTCCACTTGTTTATTTTTGCTTTTGTTGCCATTGCCTGGGGTCACCCTGAGACTAATTTAATATTATATGCCAATATTCTTCAAAAAAAAAAAA
>JAQQAC010003801.1:1639553-1658972 GCA_029783875.1 Phataginus tricuspis
AAAAAAAAAAAAGACAGCCTCCTGGGCCCTCGTCCTAGACCTGCTCCATCAGGATATTCCGGGGAAGGCCTGGGAATCAGGATTTCTACCAGGTTCCCCAGCTCTGGAGCACCAGGTCGGGCCCTTCAGGTGAAGCGTCTCCGCAGCTCCTTCCAGCTGCAGGACGCTCAGACATCTCCCTGCCTCTGGGGAGCAGAGGACCCGCCGTGCTGACAGCACGCGCTGAGGGGCAGGTGGCAGCTTTGCCCAGAGCTACCCACAGAGGCCGATGTGTGGCTTCTGCAGAGTCATCTGAGGACAGGCCCAGGGCTGGGCGACACAGAGCTGGCAGGGAGTTTGCTTCCAGGGTGGGAGGCTCAGGGGCACAGGGAGGCCAAGTGAAGGCAGGGCGCTCAGGCCTGCTCTTGGCCACTGACCTGTGGCGACAGGGCTCCTGGCGTCAGCTGCATGGAAGGCTTGGGGGAAACACGCAGGAGGAACTCTCTACACTCCTGTGGGAGTGACGCCTGCACAACGAGACTGCTGCCCTTCCCAGGAAGGAGTAGACAGCAGGCGGCAGCTGGGGAACAGAGACGGGGCTTGCTGGAGTTTAGGCGGGGGAAGGAAAGGCTGAGCACCTACTATGTGCCCGCCTAGGGTCAGGTACATGCCTGTTTTGCCTGTACAGGTGACGCCCTGGGCTGGGTGGGGACAGAGCAGGCGGGGAAGCAAACCCAAGGCAAGTGTGAGGGCAGCCAGGTCCTCTGATGCCTGAGACAGCCCTGGGAGCGGGCTGGAAGACTGTGCTGGACCAGGAGCAAGGCGCCTGCCCTCCACTGCCATTCACCATCTGCAGGTCTTCAGGCAAGATACCCAGCATCTCTGGATTCCAGCTGGAAACAAGACTTGTCCTGCGAACTCCTGGGATGGACTAGAAGACAGCCGATGATGGAGAGTGAGGAGTGCACGGCCCTGCTCACGCTCCACACAGTTCCTCCTTCACCGGAAGAGCCTGAACAGCCTGGCATGTGCACGTGGCCTTCTCCATCACCTACGTGGGCCCAGCTGGGCCCTGTGGGCTCCATGCTCGGAGCACTGTGACGTTGCTAGGAGTGAGCAGAGGCCCTGCTATCTACCAAACAGTTCCCAGCACCTCTTGCACATTTCTGAACTTGACACACAAAGCCATCTCCAGGAAAACAGGGAGCGCAGTACTGGCCGACGCATGTCCGCTGCATGCGGTTATGAAGAGCCTTTGTGTGTGCTGCAGGGATTCCGTAGCCTCAGCCCTACCAGTAGGAGAGGGTGCCATCACCCCACATGACCCCACATGTGTGAGGAGACCGAAGCTCGCCCAGGTGCTGTGTGGTGGGAGCGGGCTTTAGCCCAAGTTCTTTGCCCCCAAACCCAGGGCTTTTCTCCCATGCTAAACCATCCTGGCATGTGTCCCCTGAATAAATACCAGGTCCCAAAATCCACTCGGTTAGAGTGCTTCCCAGTCATTTGTTGTGGAACCCAGGCCTGTATAGGGCTGATCTGTGCCCCCGTTCCCCAAATTCACATCCTCCCCAGAACCTCAGAATGAGACCTTATTTGGAAATAGGGTCACCACAGATGTAATTAGTTGAGTAAAAGTCATAGGAATAGTGGGCCCCTACTTCAATATGCTTGTGTCCTCATAAGAAGAGCAGAGAGACACACAGGAGAGGCCACTGGTTGGTGGGCAGACTCAAGTGATGACGCAGCTACAAGTCAAGGAGGGACAGGGGTTGCCGGCAATACCAGAAATTAGAAGAAGGCCTGGAATGGACTCTCTCCAGAGCCTGGCCCTGTTGACACCTTGATTTTGGATTTCTGGCCTCCAGAACTCCAAATAAGTTTCTACTGTGTTAAGCCACCTAGTTTGTTCTGCTTTATTAGACAGCCACTGCCAGGGGTGCTTCCAGCTTCCACTCTGCACACAGAATCCACATGGCGAGGCATGGGCACCAGATGAGCTTTAACTCTGTCTGTCTGTCTCCTGATCTCCCAGTGCAAAGTGACCTCTTGATGCGAAGTTACCACTTGGTGCAAAGTTACCTCGTGGTGCAAAGTCAGCATCCAGCGCAGACCCCTCCCAGCGCCGGCAGAGAGCATCTCCGACTCTATCTAACGAGACTTGTTACTTTAGTTGTGCCTTTAATGAAATGTGCAGCCACTTGTGGCACTCGGGGGCATCACTTTGGTTTGCAAGTTCAGTGGGACCAAGAGAATCAGAGCAGAGAAACGGCCAGCATGGATGTGCGTGTTTGGCCCCACAGGTGGAGGCTTCTGCTTTATCGGCCCCTCTTTCAGGGAGGGCAAAGCTCCCGCCTGCGGCAGCCCGATCATTCTACTACCCTCTGTGCTCCAGGCCTATCTCAGCACTGCACTGTGGGGCGTACGAGGCTGGGGAGACAAGGTGTTTGCCCTCAGGGAGGTGGCAGTCTAGGTTGGTAGGGTTAACATCCCTCCTCAAAAATTAAACCTCAAGTGAGTGATGCCTACGGCTGGCTGAATGCTGAGGCTTCCCGGAGAAGGCAGCCTGTGAACTGAGCACGGGGTCCAAGGGGAAGGATGGAGAGCTGGAGGGCAGGGTTGCCAAGGCCAGGAGACCAGCCTGTGAGAGCACAGCGCCTTTGAGAGCCTGGCTCAGGCAGGAATTTATAGGGAGGGATGGTACAGAGGCTGGAAAAGCAGGCTGGGCCTGGCTGGGGAGGGTTTCAAATGCCAGTGAAAGAGGCTGGGCTTTATTCTGTAGGCAGTGTGAACTAATAATGCATAAGGATATCTTACGAAGGGACCTCACAGATAGCATTAAAACAGATTTTCAATTTCTAACCAAGTAATACAAGACAGCCTTTCCCTTGAAAGTGTTTCTCAGCTTGAAAGCTCTGAAGTGATAGGACTGAGTGTTTGATCTGATAAGGGGCTGCTAATACAGTATAAACATTCCAAACGGAGCATTATTTTGCTTTGAAAACCTGCCTCACAAAACGCTAGCCAGTCTAAGTCCAGCCAAGTCCCCACCTCCACTGGGAAGCCTTCCTTGATTGTGCAGACCAGCAGGGAGCCATGTCCCCCTTCTGCAAATTCTTTGATCATCTATCCAGTGACTCCCAGGCTCTTGTTAGGATTCTATGGATCAGCAAGACAGCAAAAGAAATGTCAGGGATGGTCATAGGGTAGCCGACTTTTTATTCTGCCAAGTAGAAATATTAATAACAACAATGACCATTTATTAGCTCTTTTGTTTCATAAACAGAAAGAAAAACAACCTCAGGTTAAGAGCTGTTGGCAACCCCCACATCCCCATCAGTGTGCACACACTGCACTCTGCTTGCTTTTCTCATGTAGCTGCAGCCCGAGAAACCTGCCCTGCAGACTGGTGCAAGCCAGCAGACTGGCGCTGGGGACAGGGCTTGCGCTCCTCTGGCTCACGGGGTACTTCTGTGCTCTTCCTGCTAAGGTGCGCTGCAACTCTGGCACCTAAAGCCCTCTAGGATTCGGCCCTAGCCAATCTGTCTGCGGAAGAGGCAAAAATGGCGACACTATTAAGTCACTCTATCCATCAAAATCAGAGTCTCCCTGACTGCCTTTTGAGTCTGTGCTGACTCGCTCCTTGCACTGACCGGTAGAACACTGTGGAGTGACACTGGGCGGCATCTAAGTTGAGGCCTCAGCCTTGCAGCTTCTCCTCTACACTGGGAGGCTTTCTACCTCCACAGGAACAAGCCCAAAATGTCCTGGTGGGGAGTGACAGACTGTGCAGAGCGAGGACCCATCATACCAGCCGTCCTGGCCAAGGCCACCACTATGAACAGGCTAGCCCTTGTGATCTACCAGGTGACTGCAGACACTGGAAAAGTCCAGCTAAGATCACCTCAGACCTGCTGGGTCTGGAAGAACTGACTTAATTGACCCAATCCAAATTACTAACCTGCAGAAATGTGAACCAAATAAATGGTTGTTATTTAAAGCCACTAAGCATCGAGGTGGTTTGTTATGCAGCACAAGCTCACTGATACACCACGTCCCAACCACAGTTAGCAAGGGCCTTCTACGCCCTCCACTGCTTTAAGTGCAACTAGAGCTTTCCTGTTTCTAAGAGTGTGCCTAAATGATCCCCCCAGGCCTGAAATACCTGCTTCCTTTCTCTTCAGACTTTACCAATTCTTAAAGACTCAGGTCAATTGCTTTTCCTTCAATACTTCCCAGAACAGAAGCCCTCATGGTCAGTGTCACCCCCAGCCCTTCACTGCACACTCCTCACATTGTGGCATGTCTCACACACTGGTGAATTACTTCTGATGATGTTAACTTTACGTGGCTTTATTACACATTGCCTTCTCAATTAGATTGCTGGTCCTTCATACACAGAGGCCTGTCTTGTATCTAGACTCAGCCTCTAACCCGGTGTCTTGCACAGGACAAGTATATTTATTGCCTTTTGATGGATAAGACTTGGAAATTCAATGAATACCTGAAAATAACCACTGGGTCAGTTCTCACTGGTGGTTCCTCAGCCAGGCTTTGCTTTGTACCTTGTGTCCTCCCACTTTTCCATGGAGTCTGAGCCCATTTTCTCAGCACTGATGCGTTCTAGGATGGAGATAGTCATTTCCCTTCCCTGAATCTCATGGGGTGTCAGAGAGGAACCCCCAAACCAAAGCAAGTAAGGCCCCTCTTGCCAAATTATTACTTGATTTCCCAAGTCTGCTGGGAATTTCTGGAACCCTCTGGAAGCTTTCCCTCCCATTCCTGTGACCTTTCATTTGTCCTAGGCACAGGCATTGGCTATTCTGGGCTTCCTGTGCCTTTCAGCCTTCACTAAGGTCTTTAAAGGGAACTACAAAGCTTTGTTGGGGAAAAACAGATAAAAAGCTTAGCATTGCAAACAAGGAGATCATTCAGCCCGGGCTGGAAATGAGGGAAGGGCATTCAAAAAGGCAAGAGTCCCAAAGACCGGCCGCTGAAGGTCAGACGGCGCAGGCGGAGGCCAAGGTTTCTGCCCTGCCTTAGTCCTCTCTTCCTCTCCTCAAACGCCAGATAATCAGGTGGGCAGCTGCACCTGGCGAGCCCCCCAACCTTCCTGCAGAGCCCACCTTTCCCAGCTCACACCCCAGGTCCCCACGCAGGGCCCTCAGCCAAGGCCCTTTCTTCCTTACAACTGTGGATGTTGTATTTTCTAGTAGCAAAGATAACCAATATGTTAGAAATCTAAGAAAACTCTGAAGTGATAAAAGGAAAATGAAAAAATTCCCACTTTGAGGTAAACGCGTTCAACATTTTGGTATGTGTGATCAATCTGTTCCCTCTGTGCATGTGATTTTTGTTTCCCAGAACTGTCCTCATGCTGTTGCTGTTCATATTATGTTATAACCTCCTTTATTTTTGCTTAATAGCAGGTTTTAAACATCTTATACATTATTCAGTTTTGTCTCCAATATCCTTTTCAGTGACCTGGTTAGCATTCTGGCAGCAGGGTAGGTGCACTATAATTTATCTAACCATTCTGCATTTGGTGCTGTAGGCTTCCACCGACCTGCCGTGATTTGCAGCCTGTCTCTGGGGAGCTTGGTGGCCAGCAGCTCGCTTCAGCCCCCAGGTCGCTGACTGCCACTCTGCCTCCCTGCCCCTACCCTGGTGGTCCTCCGAAACTACCCAGTTGAGTCTGTTCGGCCCTGGGGGCCGTCAGCAGGCAGCCCTTAGAGCTTCCTGACCTGGCAGTTCAGGCACCACTGAAAAGGAAGAGGCCTCAGGGGTGCAAGGGTCATACTTGGACAAGGCTGGGAAGATGAGAGTGAGAAACAGGGAACCACCTGCCAGGGTCACGGCTAGTCAGAGGCAGCAGACCAGAGAGCATCGCAGCTGGCCTGGGCCTGAGGCTGCCCCCCACAGGTCCTGAGACTCTGCAGACAGAGCCCTGGCCTCTGTCGTGTGCGCACTCTCACCGCCTTCCTGGTACTCAGGCAGCCTCCCTGCCCCTTGTCCTGAAGCTCAGGCTACCAGAGTGGCTTCCTTCCCCATCCTCTCCAGCAGGTGTGCTCCAAACAGACCCTGGTCACCCCCACTCCATCACTAGAATACCCAAGATCCCTCTTTCCATTTGCCTATTTTCCTCGCAGAGGTGTCAGGGAGACCCCTGCAATTAGGGATGTCCCCTTTCCCATTATGGGAGGAGAAGAGGCTGCTGGAAAAGGGGAGAACACCCCTCTCCCTGGCCAGTGGCCCTGGCCTCAGGCGGGCCCAGGTCTGATACCCACTAAGCCTAGCATGGCTCCTCCAGGTGAGCACCATCCCCGCCTGAGCTTTCTGCAGAGCGTCACATTTCTGTTCATCTCCCTGTCCCAAGACACCATTCAGTTGAAATATTTTTAGCCAAGATGCAAAGGATCCAGGAAGTGAATGTGTCTCTGCTGGGTGAAAACAGCCCAGCCCCCACCCTGCCTCAGCCCGGGCGTCCTGCCCTCCTCCCTCTTTCTTCCTTGCCGGGCTCACCTTTATTTTCCTCTCCCTCAGTCTCTCCAGCCTGCCTTCTCTTCTCCCACCTATGCTTTCTGTTCCCTTCCTCATCCCTCTCGGACTTCCCCTTTTCCACCCAAGGGACTGGCCGCCGTGCACATCCAGCGTTTACTGAGTCACAGAGGAAGGAGTTCAGCTAATGGAGGTGCTTTGCGCAGACTGCTTACTGTTTGTGTAGACCTACTGAAAATGGAAAAACACAGAGCTGTGAGCATAGCTGGTGACACTGATGGTGCCATTAGTGAAACACCAGACCTGCTGTGAAGGACTGATGGGGAGTCCCCGGACCCACGCGGAGCCACGTAACAAGCACTGGTAGCCAAAGAAACACTGACGTGTCACGTAGCCTTGTCCGAGGGGAGAGAGTGCGAGCGGGCTTGGCCCACCCCCCCACCACGGCGTGCCCAGGGTGCCAGGGCCTGAACCACCGTCCTCGCTGTCACTCACTTTGCTGCAAATGCCTGGGGTTGAGGAAGGCCTTCCAGCTCCCGGCGAATGTTCTCTCAGTGCTAGATGGGCAAAATATCTCCCTAAACACTGTCTTCATTTTAATTCTTACATTTGCTGCTTCTGACTTGTGGATAGAAATCCTAAGGCAGACCGGGCACATGAATTCTGGGGTCATATAGAGACCCTGGGGTCACAGGGCCTGAGAAGACCCCTAGTCATGTCCTTTACTGGCTGGTCAGCATGTCCATGACGAGTGGACCCGCTCCCTGAACCGCTTCCCGCTGCACCACCCAGTTTCAGTAAGTGTGCTTCAAACCCCAGTCACTGTCCCGCAAGGGATTCCTCTAATCCTCACAAGACATCATGATGGAAGCAGACTACCCTCCCTGCAGGTGGGGGACGGAGGCTCTGAGGGATGAGGCCGGCTCGCCCGAGCCAGACAGATGGAGGCGCTCTGCCCCGTGTCTGGGCTCCGGCGGCCTGAGCCCAGAGTGCCCCTGCGTGACCTTAGCTTTGCTGATGAAAATGAAGACCCAGTGAGGACCGTGGTTGCAGACATGAAGTGCTCTATGGAAATGACTAGTTGGCATCAGGCCCAAACTGCAGCTTCCCTAGAGGGCACAGAGTCCTTTCATAAAATGGTCATGGCAACATGTAGTTTTAGGGACAGAAGCTCTGGTGTCATCTGGCACAATGTCCCACTTGCCTCAGGCTTAGATGGACTCATGATATCGAAAGAGAACTTGCAAGTCACTGGTTTACCCTTACAGGGGTAGGAGCAGAGCTGGGCGCAGACTGCGGCCGGTGCTTGCCCCTCACCCTGGAGGGCCGCCCCCGCCTGTCCCACAAGGCCCGCCTCGTCCCACGGCAGGTGCTGCATAGCCGCCACGGGGCTGTTCTCGCTGAGCCACACACGGCCACTGCATCCTTCTCAACACAGCATCCGGGCCACCGCTACACTCCACTGGAGTTCTTACAAGCTGACATTCTATTCCCCCGCATGGTACACAGGGTGACACACAGTTTACTATTCAAGCAAGGGTACTATTGATAATCATGTGGGAGAGACGCAGGTGTGAACCGGGATCATCTCAGGTGAACCTGGAGCTATGGTCACCTAATTATATTCCCGTGAGTCTCCCAAAGCATCCAAGGTACCCTGAACCCTTTTTGGTAAAACTGCTGGGAAGTGGACGGGAAGGAGGCCTGTTGGGAGCCCCTTCCCTCCGGATAGGGGGCACCAGGGGAAGCACTTTGGTGAGAAAGGCCAAGGTCGCCCACGGCCATAGACTTGTCTGCAGAGGTGCTGCTCTCACGACCGCACCCCCGACATCCCCCTCCTCCCCACCCCGGCTGAGCAGCTCACGCCTCCCCGAGCGCTGTGTGTCCGGGCGTCTGCTCCTTCCTCCTCCTCTTCTCTCTCTATTCATGTGGAATAATCAGGTCTATGGTAGTTTAATCAGCCAATTATGAATGTGTTGGCCATCTTACAGAGGAAGAATCTGTTCACTCAGTAATTAAAAGGGCTACATCTGATTTCTATTCAAGGAGATTTATGGGCATTTTTCTGTTTCTAGATGGCAAAGTTGAAAAATTAAAGTCTAATCATTGATGGATTTCCCCAAGGAGGGAAAACAGAGAAAGGTATTTCATCCCTTGCTAGGTTTACTATGTCCTGGCATGGCCTTAACAAGGGGTAGAGAATTACCGCAGTGTTAAAGGCCAGCTGGGAGAGCAGACAGGAAGTCAGGGCCCTCAGAGAGAAAAGCGTGTTTACAACCAGGAGTCCAGCTGTGGGACTGCTCTAGTTGGGCCACGTCAACCTTTTCCTTCTCAGGCCCTGGAAGGTCCTCTCTGGTCAGTCTGTTTCCAGTAGGGAACCCCGTTTGTCCCTCAGAGAAAGAACTGGGACTTAAGAGATTTAATTCACAATAGGAAACTTCAAGTGTGCAAGTTTCTAGCCAGCTGTGGCCTCTAAATTGCTTTATGACATCGACCAAGTAAGCTTTTTTAATTCTTTGCTTTCCATTTTTCTCATTTATGAAACAAAGTTTTCAACAGATACCAAATTATTGGGTAATTGAGCAGATTATCCCATAAAAATGGTTGCAAAGCCCGTTAACACAGAAACCATTACAATTACAACATGCTTTTCATAAATATTTATAAGCTCCCTGTAAAGGGTTTTGCTAAGCTTTAAATTTTCTGACCCTTTGGGTTGGGAGTATGAGAAAAATAATATAGGAATTTTATTTAAAGGCAACAAGAATTGTCTTCCTGGGACTTCAACTCTGTTAGACACCAGATACAGTTTCCCTTTTTGGCTATTGTACCATTTGAAATTTAATTCCCAGGATCTGGCTGAAATAAGAGTGGGTTTCCCACAATTAGGTAGGAAGGAGGGACTGAGATTTTAGCACCCCACTAGCCCAGGCCTGGCACACTCACAACAAACTTCCCATAGAAGGTCATCGAATCCTCACAACGGTTGTAAGAAGTGTGTATACCTCCCCAGATGTGGGCACTGAGCTCCAGGAGGCTAAGTGGTGTGGTGGAGCGGGGTCTGAGTGCAGCCCGACTGCGGGCAGGGGCTCAGCGCTCACCGGTGAGGACAGCCGGTCTCTACCTCCTGCTTCAATGTTTCCAAGGTCACCAGGATGTTCCAGAACTTTGCTTAAAGAGACACTGTGGGCAAATGAAACATCACTTTGATCCTCATTTGCAGGACACACTTAGAGGGATTTGGGCCCCAACAGTATGACTGTTCCCTTCTCCCGCCCGACCCACATCTGCTTCAGGACTGAGACAACCAAGTCAGCTGGAGGACCCAGCTCAGGACAGGGAGCTTTGCCCGGAAAGGGACACCTGCCCTGTCTAACGAAGGCCGCACCAGTCAACCCCGTGGCCCCTCCCACCACCTCAGTCATCGCAGCCGGGCAAGAGGGCGGCGTCAACCCGTCCCGTTTCTCACGTGAATTAGCAGTGGCAGCCAGGAAGAAAGGACTCTGCAGGGTGGTGGGCAGGGGAGCTGGGGAGTGGGGGAGGGACGGGAGGGACGTGGAATCAGTGGGAGTGGCTCTGCGTCCCTTTCGGGCCCAGTAGGCGGCTCTTGAGTCCCCTGCAGGCATTCTTTCTCTTAACTGCACCTCTTCACCCCAAACGGTCACAAACATCGCTCTGCCTGACACTTGCCACCACGTCCAGCTGAGACGGCACAGATGTGGCCAAAACGACCCACAGGCTGAACACAGACCAGGCTGCAGCTGTGGGGCAGAGGGTGGAAGACCCCTGCTCAGGGCAGGCTCTTGGTGTGGCACCAACCGTGCCACGCCTCTGACGCCCAGCTCAGCCTCAGCACTGGCCACCCTCTCTGAGCCCAGCTGATGCTGAATTTCAGATTCAAAATCTCTTAAATGAAGAGGCAATGTGCAGCCCTGAGAAGTCCGTTCTGATCCTTAACATCACAGCCGCTATTAGCTGAGGGCTCGCTGTGCACCCTGCAGCATTTCTAAAGTGGCCCATGGGACTGTAAAGCCAGCCAGAGCTGAGACCCACTTGGCAGTCATAGGGGTTTGAAGCCCTGACATTTAGGGGGTTCCGGGTGAAGTCCGATGACGGTAAGTGGGCTGTGGTGTTTTGAAGTTGCTTTTCCCCGGAAACCTCTGCACGGGACCATATGACATAACACACATCCCAGGGGTGAGTACACGGGGGTCCTGCTTGTGGAGGAATCTGTGTTCAGGAAAAGGTTGTCTACATTGGAATGACATGAGCTAAACCCATTTCACCACTGAAACAATGCCACGTCCTGGTCTGTGGCCGGAAGCTCGGCGTTTTATAGAAGCGACCACACACCGTATTTAGGCACTTATAAACACGCTGTGCCGTAGTGTGTGGAGCAGAGTTTTCCAGATGCAGTCACTAATGCAGGAATAACACGGAGGCTGGTTTTTGCTGGGAAGCCCTGTAGCATGGGCCGGGCTTGACCCAGGAGACCAGGTCTGACTGCAGCCTCTGCTCTCACTGGCTGTGACCTCTGGCCCTTAGCAGCTCTGGCCCTCAGGGTCCCTGTTGGTGAAAGGTGACGCAAGCGACACCCTTTTCGGAGCATTGTGGTGAAGGTGAGATGAACGGAATCGTGCGGCCCAGACTCCCTGTAGGTGCCTTATGAAATGAACCTCCCTTCCCCTGCTCCCAAGAGACACATTCCCTGGGATAGTGGAAGGAAGCCAGTTGCCACCAGCCAGACACCTGCCTCATACATACTACTTGAGACTCAGAGCGTGTCGGTTACCAACCAGGTGTCTGGAGGGAGGCTGCCTGGTTTGAACTGGGGGTTTGACCTTGGCTGAGTTAATTAATAACCAATAACCATAAATAATAGCAATAAACACCATGCCTTCGTCTGCAAAATGGAGATAAGAGTAGCAACCTGTGGGGCTGTTAAGAGGATATTCAATGAGTTTAAATTTGTATATATGATAATTCTTCCTCTCTCCTTCCTTTATTCCCTTCCTCTTTTTCTCTCCGTCCTTCCTGCCCTTGTCCCTTCCAGTTTTTCCAGTGGAGCCTCTCCAGTGTGCCTGACACTGGCCCAGGCCATGGGAATACAGTGGGGAACAGGAAAGAGGACAGAGGTCCCTGCTGTCATGGGGCTTGCATTCCGGTGGGCAGAGGACCCTGGCCAAGTGAATAGAGAAGGCATCTCTAATAGTGACTAGTCCCCAGGGGCCTCAGGGGAGGAGCAGGCTCTGTGCGGTGGGGCTGTCCTGCACCCTCAAAACCCTGAACTCAGGTAAGCTGCGCTGTGGGGTCCCTCTGCGGGAACAGAGGCAGGGGGAGCCGGAGCAGGACCAGGAGCCGGCTGTGGGCAGCGAGGATCGCTGTGAGCATCAGAGCCGGGAGCCGGTGCAGAGGAGCCAGCGAGGGGACAGCAGGGGCCGGCCCCTGGAGGGGGGAGTGCAGAGGGTGCGGGCGGGGAGGGGCAGCTCTGGGAGCCGGTGAGGCGCTGCCACCCCAGGGTGAGAGCGGCGCTCAGCCTGACGGCCGCCCTCTGATGCCCGTGGGGGTGATCAGTCGGAGCTGCCGAGGCTCTGGAGTCGGAGGGCTTTTATTGTTTCTTGGGATTTTGTTGTTCCTGATGCTATTGTTATTTTTTATTTTCATTCTCATTTTCATTGTCACGATTGTAACTCAGGACAGTGGCTTGCAGGACTGAAGGGGGACTGTCAGCCGGCGAGGGGCTGAAGCGTCTGGTGGCAGCCAGGATGGGGTTCAGACACTCGGGTGGAAGGGTGCTGATGTGGCTGTCAGAGCGTCAGCCGGTGAGGGGGCGGCAAGAGAACCGGGGCGAAAGACAAGTAGAAAATGCTAAAAAAGAAAACGGGAAATAAAAAGGAGGGTAGAAAAGCAGGTTGGCCAAAAGCAGAAAACATACGAGAGCAAGAAAGGAAGCCATCCCATCCGTGGGGATCTCCCACCCAGGATGTCGGTCTGCCCGCGGGGGTCTGCCCACCAGAAGGTGTGTGGGGTAAGGAGCTCAGGGCGCACCCAGGGGTCCTGCCAGGTGCCCTGCAGAAAGAGCCTGCAGCAGGAATCCGGCCTGTCTGTGTCTCACACTGCCTCCAGGAGCCCTCAGGGACCCGAACCAGACACGGACTGCCCCAGGTTTCCACAGGACGTAATCCTTCATCGTTTTTAGGAAAATCCCCGCTCCCAGGTGAAGGGACCTGGGTGCTGGTCTTTTCAAAGGGAAAACTGACACTGATGTGACCCTGTGAGGTGAGGAGAATGAAAGAACGAGGCAGCCGGAGCGACGGCCGCGTGAGGACACGGTGAACCCCGCTCGTTCTCGTCCCGGGGCACCTAGTACCATCCCCGCCTTGCAGAGAAGGGAACCAAAGCTCAGGGAAGCTGAGCAACTTGGCCAAGTCCCTCGTCAGCAAATGGGGGCTCAGGACTTGCCCCTGGGCTGCCTTCCTCGGAACCCCTTTCTCTTCGCTCATGCCAGGCGCGGCACTGGGCGGGTCGGGGCGATTCAAATATTCATCAGATAGTCTCAGGTTTTAAGTTTATGGACTAACGGGAGAGGAAATCATCTATTCAAACAAGGACAGAGCAAGGTAGAATGGAGGGACTGCCCAGGAAGGAGGGAGGGGGCTTGCCTGCAGCCAGGGGCAGACAGGAGGCGGGAGGGGCCAGCACGGGAGTGGGGCTGGTGGCCTCAGTGGCGATGGAAGGAGCACGCGAACAGTCACAGCAGCGGGACGGACAGGGCGGCTCTGGACCACTGGCTCCTAGGAAGCTCGCGAAAGGGCAGTGGGGCCTGAGCGGGGTGGCAGGACCGGAGAGCTCATCAGAAGCACCCCCGAGACCTCCAACACCGCGGTTTTGCTGTGGCCTGGAAAGTGATTTCCAGCCAGTGGGCTTTGGAACGGCGCGTAGGAGCATTTTATCAGAGCTGTGTTGACACGTGTCTGGTCCAATAAATTAACATTTCCAGCTCAGCTGACTTCATTCGGCGGAGCGATAGATTCCTGTGGCCAATCAGGCAGCACTGGGGAGGGCGCAGGGGCGCAGGGGCGCAAGCAGAGGGGCGGCCACTCGCAATTTTATCCAGCTGCTTTCATTTCTTCACGTCTCCAGGCATTCATTCACCACAAAAGCACTGGTTTGTGAATGCCTTTCTCCCCTCTTAGCGCATAAATTTCACCTACACTCTGATTTGTTAGATTTGGCCAACTCCATGTTTTTTCAGTCATTTCTGTGGCACCGCGTCTTATTTACCCTGTGATACGGTCATCCCGAATAGGAGTGTCAGCCCACATCCAACAGGGAGAGAAACCGGGTTCAGACCGTCTTCTCCAACAGAGCTCCTCCTTCTGAATACAATAGTTTGAAAATGCTTTAAATCCACTTCGTAGGCATCTGTTCAACATCTACTTATTTACATATTGATCAAGGTATTTATTTATTCCCTGGTTCAAAAACAGTGAACTGATTTTCTGAGTCCTTACTATGCGCGGGAGATGCCTGCATACACTGGCTTGAGTTACTGGGAGAAAGAGGACCAGGGCCCAGGTTCTCTCCTGACAGCTCGGGGCCTTCTCCCAGGCCGTGACACAGACGTGCAGCCGGCGCTGGTGCGTGTGCCCGTCTCACTTCTGTGCTTCGGTCTCTACGTGTCCCCGACCCTGAGAAGAGCGTGATGGACACCTCTGGGTGAGCTGGGCATTGTCCCACACCTCCAAAGACACCGGGAGGGCCAGAGGCACTCACTCACCACAACACTCACTGTGTGGCAGCCGAGTTTCTCAAAGAGGCCTTCGGAGCCAATGGGGAGCCCTCTCCCAGACCGTCACCTAAGGGGCCTGCTCCTTTATGTGCTGTGGCCCAGCCACGCCCTTTCAGGGGCTCCCCTCTGGGGCACCTCCCTGACTCCATGAGAAGACCAGGCCAGCAGAACCTCATCACCAGACTCAACCCCAGGCATCTGGGGGCAGCAGGGGTCCTGGAGGGAGACATGCTAGATGAATGCCGGGCTGTGGCAGGCGCTGTGTGAGAGCAACAAGCAACTTCACTGTCTTGTGATGCAGGCCCCGAGCCCGAGCTGACTGACGGGCTTAGACGGGTGGGGGTGACAGAGCTGCGAGGTGCGAGGTGCACTGGGCCCTGGCCATGGCTGCTTGGGCACACTGCCTGGCTGAGCTGGCTATGTGGGGCAGTGCCGGGAAGGGGTGGTACAGGGTTTGGAGGCCCTTAAAGATCTGGGCTCTGACCCTGTCCTGAGCCAAAGACCCCAGCGTGATGAGGAGCAAGGGGCTGCCCTGGATGCACTGGGGCTCAGCAGCTGTAGACCAGATGGGAAGGCGCCGTCCCGCTGGGGAGCCTTACCACACTCGTGCCTTTCCTGGCATCTCTTCTCACGGAGAGCCCTGAGCAACGTATTTAATCTCTGGGAGACTCAGGTTCTGAGTTCATAAAGTGAATGATGGAAGAATAATCATACTAAGATAATGACAAAGTTTGCGACATATGGCTGTGTAGGGTTTAAGTGAGACGCCCTCTAAGCCAACACATACCGTGACGCTCCAAGGTGGGTGTGTGGTGGTATTCTGAGGGGTCAGTGAAAGTGCTATGTATTTATCTCTCTCTGAATGTGTAAAAATTCGAGTCTAATTCTTTTATGAATGGTGGGTACTGTTTCTTGAAATGAGGGAATGACTCTTAAGAGGTTTATAAGTTGCCCAAGGTCACTCAGACTCCTGCCCTCTGACCCCTTGGGCCCTGGCCCGAGGCTGACTCCCAGACCCACACGTGGATGAATCGCTACCTGCCTGGCAGCTGGACAGATCTCTGAGATGTCTGCTGATTTTTCTCAGGCTAAGCCTGCCTTCCCAGCGGGGCCGGGGGAGTCCTGGTGGGAGGTGCTCCAGCCCTCAAGTAGCAGGGCTGGGGGTCACGGTGAGGGAGGAGAGGGTCCCTTACTTAATGAAGTCTCTCTCTGGGGGCCTTTGTGGTCCCCAGCAGCAGCCGCCTGCTCAGTCCTACAGCTAAGCGAAGGCAGAGGAGGGGCAGGCTGGCAGGGTGGAGCGGGCTGTGGGGGACAGAGCCAGGCTTGATCGGGAAGATGGCTCTGGGCCCCAAGGGCTTTCCTGTCCCAGACTGAGAGTTCTGAGGGCGAGTTGGGAGGGAGAGGTCATCCCAGTTCAGAGGCCTTCACCTCCCAGGGCCCCAGAGGGCAGAAAGCAGCCGCTGCGTGCCTCTCACTGAGGGTGGATGAGGGGCACACAGGAAGGCGTCCTGGGAGGGAGTCTAGGGTGGAGGGCGGCTGGCTTGGCTAATGCACTCTCCTCTACTCCCCAGGCTCTGCCATCTTTCCCATTTCAGTGCCAGCTCACAAGCTCCGGAGACCCTGGGGCCCTGGGGAGAAAGGTGGAGGGTGGCTGGCTTCTGAAGCAGGTGGGGGCCAGAGCTGGCCGCTCCAGCAACCCCAGGGTCACGTGCGGCTGAAGGGAAGCAGGACAGGGCCTCCCCTGCTCCGCTTTTCAGGTCCGAACAGTTCTGAACATGTGGCCAGCTGGGTCATTGTTTCCCATCCAGTATAGAACTGAAGCATAATATTCTGGTGTTTTCTCCATCTCCAGCCTCCCATTCTCGGATTCTGAGCAGGTATTTCAAGTGCCTCGTCCCCAACGACTCCGGGGCTCCAGCCGCTGTGCGTCATGTTCTTGGGCGTCCCCTCTGCACATGATCCACAGGAGGTCTGCCTTCAGCCCACCCTGCTAAGAGCTCTACCGGGGTGGGGCCAGCGCCGGGGAGGGAACTCTGCTCACGCCTCCCTGCGGTAGAAGCTCCTGCCATCCCGCAGAGTTTGGCACTTAGTGGAGAAAAAGATGGGGAGTTCTGGCGACCTCGGGAGGGTGGGCCCTGCTCTGCTCAGAAACTTCCCCATAGGGCAGAACAGGCCTCTCTGGAGAGTGACAGAGCCCAGCGGTCATATGCAAGGGGCTGGCACTCTTGTCCTGCTGAGTGATGTAGGGAGAGAAAGACGAGAGAAAAATCCATGTCGCAGTAGAAGGCGGCAAGGAGAAAGGACGGGGAGCCGCCATTACAGCTGGCATCATCTCCTGGAAAACATGCTTGCTGCATGTGCACACACATGCACACGGGGTCCACATGCTTTTTACTCCAGGCACGCTTATTCTCATTCACTTTAAACATTTGGCGTTTGGTTTTGGCTTCCTTTACACAAAGAGATCCACGGAAATCATGGTCCTTTGGAAATGAAAACTGTATAAGGAGCTGAGTTCCTTGCAGGAGTCCATTTCTTGGAAAACTTTTAAAGTCAGGTACCTCAGTGATGCGGGGTTGGGTGGAAGGGCTCATTCTTTACGCCCTTGAGTGCTGTGAACAATAAGAAGCCCTGGTCTAGTTTCCAGAAAATGGTTGGTGGGGCTGCTGAACTGGTACCCAGCAAGAAGTCAAGGAAATGTGGATTCTGCAGCCACAGAGGCACTGTGAATGGCCAAGTCACACTGCTCTGGGGAAGTGACCCTGTCCCTCGGCTGACTTCACTAGGGGCAGGATGTGTAATCCCACCGCTGAGGCCAGCAGCTAAAAACAACCCGGAGTCAGCGAGAGGAGGAAGCTGCCAGCTTGCTGAGGCCTGGCGCCGGCAGGTGAGGATGATTCATCCCCGCCCCACAGGAAATTCTCCTCCGTCTGCAGCCCCGTCTTCCACACCGTCCTGCTCCTCCCTTCTCCAGTGCTCGCCCGCCCCGCTTCCTTCCTGCCCGGGCAGGACCCTGTGCATCACGCCTGAGCAGCTCCTGCCTCCCCGGGCAGACAGCAGGCCCTGCTTAGCTCTCCTCTCTCGCACTTGGTAGGAGAGCCATGGGCAGCGTCGAGGAGCACAGGTGACTTGTTTTGCCCAGATGAGTCCTTATTTCAGGACAGAAGAGCAGAAGGGTGTTGTAGGGAAAGAAGAGGCGAAGGAGAAAGACCTGTGGTTTGGCACAACTGTCAGGGAAATAACAGTTATGGTGACAGTCTTGATGGAAATTCTACACATAATGTCCATTCACTGCTGGTTCCTACCCATCAGCAGACAGTCACCAAGGAGACCAGGCCTATGGTGACACCTTTGTTCTCACCCCCCTGGTCTGATAATGTGTCTCCACTTTCCAAGAGGTGGTTATCCTGAACATAAAGCCGGTTCCAACAGGGAGAGTCCATCGGGACAACTTGCTTTACTGTCCCTCATTTTACTGATGAGGGGTCTGAGGCCCAGGGAAGGGAACGATCAGCTGGGTAACGGCAAAACTGAGACTAGAACCCCAAACCCTAATCCAAGGCCCATTGCTTCTACTGCCACGCCAGGATGGTTTATCCAAGAAGCATCTAAAAACGAGCAATATTGATGAGAACAAGAGGACAAATCTAATAGAAGCATACTTGGTCACACATGGTAATAAAAGTGTGAAAAGGGGAGCAGGCATGAGCCGAAGAAACTAGCTGGACAAGAAGAGAAGTGTCATACAAGTGGAATAAACTCAATTTCTGGTTGTGAAAGTGTCGTAGTCAAATATGCCTGCGATTAGCATTACTGAAACACGGGGCAAAGCGGGGCTGGGGAAGGAAGTTCCATGGTGAAGGACAAGGTGCGACTTCTCCAATCTTACAACTGTGCTGCGGGAATGTTTAGAATCATTAACATAAGGTTTCAGGAGGAGGAGCTCTTGTCTATAAAAACAAAAGATTTTGTTTTCAGCCATAGTTTTACACACTAAATTGAAATGAATGGCGTTTCACTAGCTAGCAAAAAAGAAATCTCTCCATAAAATAAAGTGGCTTGGAGACTTCTACTTCTGGAGAGATACAAGACATATTTTCCCTTGTTCCTCCCACAAAGTGCAACTAAAATCCATGGGCATAAGATGTGAAACAAGCATAAAAAAGTTAAAAGATGGAGAGAAGGAGGTGGACTGGCTGGGGGCTCGGGACCCGAGGAATGACACTGGGGTGAGTTCCCCAGGTTTCTGAGTGACCCAAAAAAGTCAGCGGGTGCAAACACCCAACTGAAGTTTGCTCTCTTTGGCTAAAGGCCCAGGAAAAGGGCAGCCTAGCAAGACAGAAATCTTTTTCCAAATTGCAGTAAAATATGCCTAACCTTTCCCATTTTAGCCATTTTTAAGTGAACTGTTACAAGCATCAAGTACATCCACACTGTGTGCAGCCATCACAACCATCCATCTCATGAACTTTTTCATTGTCCCAAACTGAAACTCTGTACCCATTAAATAATAACTCCCCATTACTCCCTCCCCACAGCCCCTGCTAACTCCTATCCTATTTTCTGTCTCTATGAATTTGACTATTCTAGACACCCCCATAAGTGGAATAATACCATATTTGTCCTTTGTGTCTGGCTTATTTTACTTAGAATAATGTTTGCAAGAGTCTTTGATGCTGTAGCATGTATCAGAATTTCATTCCTTTTTAAGGCTAAGTAATCTATTGTATATATTATATCACGTTTTGTTTATCCATTCTCCATTGTCAGACATTTGGATTGTTTCTACCTTTTGGCTATTGTGAATAGTGTTGCTATGAACATGGGTGTACAAATTGTTGGAGTCCCTGCTTTCCCTTCTTTTGGATATATACCCAGAAGTGAAACTGCTATGTCATAAGGTAATTTTATGTTTAAGTTTTTGAGAAACCATCATACTGTTTTCTATAGTGGCTTTGCCATTTTACATTCCCACCACCAATGCACAGGGGTTTCAACTTCTGCATATACTGGCCAATATTAGCTATTTTCTATTATTCTGATAATATCCATTCCAGTAGGTGTGAAGTGCTATCTTACTGTGGTTCTGATTTGCATTTCCTTGTGACTAGTGATGTTAAGCATGTTTTCATGTGCTTTTTGGCCATTTTTTT
>JAQQAC010003801.1:1658982-1699385 GCA_029783875.1 Phataginus tricuspis
CCCCCTCTACACACCAAATACGTGCTAAGCGGGCCCCTTATGACTTGGTAGGGGTGCTCCCGGAGAGGAGTGCCCTAAGAAGAGAGCACGCAGAGTGGTAGACTGGGGAGCACCGAGCAGGGCAAATGCGCTGCGCCCAGGCAGAGAGGTTTGGGACGACCCCACGGAGGCTTCTGGTGCCAGTGGGGAGCGGTCACAGCCGTGTTCCTGAGGAGCTCAGGACCCTGACAATTTTGAGGAGAGATGCCCATCTCTCCTGCAGTTGTGTAATTACTACCCTGGCTGGAGGCAAGGGTATAGATTCTCAACCTTCTTTATAATAAGCACACAGGAAATGGTAGCATTTTCATGGCCTCCAGAGGGAAGTGGAGGGAGTGCTTGTGGTCGGCTGGGGTGACCGGCTCACGGGACCTGTGTCCCAGGCCCCGCCTGGCTGGACTGAGCCCACGCTGAGCCTTAGTGACCAGCAAGGAAGTTCTGGCCAGAGGACTTCCAAAGCAGCCTTCAAGAGTGAGAACCGAGCATCTGCCCCAGTAGAAACGGGCAGCTCGGGAACCTTGGGGCCTTGGGGCAGGGCTCTGAGGGACGAGGCTGTCAGCTTTACTGTCCTGCTGTGGGGAAAGGCGCCCCATGCTCCATGCGCCTGAGTGCGGGGGCACCGCCTCCTGCGGCTCCTGGGCGTGGCGGTGGGGGTGCGGGCGCTGCGAGTCGCCTTGGGCGCTATTACGGTGCTCATCCTGATCCTACGGTATCAATGCATCTATAAATTATCTTGTCTCTCAGCAGCTGCCAGGAGTGATGAAAGCTGTCATTTAATCAAAACAGTTTAAATCAATCAAAGGCAAAAATAAATAAATAAAACGGAAAGGCAAGGCAGCCTTGAAGGGCTGCCCACGCCGGGCGGCGCGTGGCAGGGCGGGACGGGTGAGGGGTCTCCCGCCTGCAGCTTCTGCACCACCCTCTCCCAACCCACCCCTGTGGAAACCCGCCCAGCTGGTCGGCGGGGGCCAAGACCAGAGAGTCAACGACACAGGGAGTGTCTTGGCCCCGGAGCTGTATCTGCTCCAGGGGGTAAGACGCTGGCCCGAAAGGAATGGAGGGCATGAGGCAGGTCGACCTCGGCGTGTCTCTGCGGTGCTGCCTCGCGGCCCTGCGGGGCCCTGTGCTGGCGCCTGGACGCCCGCGCCCCTCTCCCCCGGCCCCGCGGGCCATCCCGATCCCTCTGACTCCAAGACCCTCGTGCTCCGGCTGCCTCTTCAACTCTCACTCTCTTCAGAAATCCAAACCAGACCAAACAGTCTTGCTCCTAGAAGGGGGTCAAACTGGTGGGAAAATCTAATGAACTTAGCACTCATAAGGTATTATTACTGATAGTGCCTTAAGTCACGACCCACAAAATACATCCTGGAGGGGGCCATGTCCAGGTGATGGCAGCGGTACACAGAATCTTTCCGCTGGCCCTGAGACCGGGCCGCCGAGGCCCCCAGGGGCTGGCTGGTGATGGGAAGTCATTGTCAGCATGCTGCTGGTTATCTCCAGTGGAAACGACATCAGTGCGGTGCGTTCAGACTTACAAGCTGATTTTACGTGTGAAGTAGTCTGAGCCAGTATCACTACCCTGATTTCCCAGAGAGGACCACTGAGCCTCAGAGAGGGGTGCCATACTTAAGGTCACACAGCAATAAGTGGCAGAGGGAGGCCTGGGAAACCAAGCCCTTTGTTCTCCACATCTGTACTGCCTGCGAGGCAGCCTCCTGCCTTCCTCTTCCTGCTGGTCGGCTCCTGTTCCCAGAGCTCTGCGTGGGGCCTGGCCCCGGTGCCTAGAAGCACATGGTGTTGCCCCTTCAAACTCGGACCTTCAGCTGGGGCTTCTGTCCAGCCATGCTGCACAGGGCACCCTCCCCTCACTTCACTATCGTCCCTAATGCGCCAGGAACAGAAGGCGAGGCTTAACATCAAAGGCCTGGAGCACTGTCTGCAGATAAGATAAACAGCCAGAAAGGTCAGGTGCTGCTTGGATAATTGTCTCGCTTTGGTGAAATCGTAGAACCAGGCTGGAAATCAAGATTTTCTCAAGCAGCAGGTTCCAGCATTTGCAGGTGACCCTGCCGTCTTATCACAGAGATGCTGTAATTCAGTCCTACTCCCGCTCTCTGGGCAGAGGCCCGAGCAAGCCACACTCACGCATGAGGACATCTGTGATGTTTCAGGCGTGGGTTTCAGACTGTAGTGTCCCACCCTCACGAGGCTCACTCCATGTCCAGAACCTTCTTTAATGAACAGAAAACTAGGTGATACATTGCCCCTTCCCTTCACTGGGGAGATGTTCAGAGGTAAACAAAAGGAGAGCACATGGCCTAAAGAACCCTGTATGCACATCCAGGTTTGCCTTTTTACTGAACGAACATTCGATCTTCTAAGAAGCAGGAGAAAAGCCGCAAGGTGATCACCCACCCCCATGTAACATGCCTGAAACTGAACTGGTAGCACTGCTGTTTGCCATCCAGTAGAATCCGTGCTGATGGAGGAGGTGGGGGCACGCTGTTCACATCTCCATACCCCACAAGGAGGCCTGACTGACTCAAAAACACACATGCAGTAGTAAGAGAATGATTCTGTCCTGGGCCAAACCCTGGAGTGTGAGCAGGAGCAGCCCAGTGGCTCAGAGAAGGTCCTGGAGAAGTCTCAGGGCGACGCCAGGAGAGAAGGCCATGCAGAGAGTGAGCAGTAGGAGGGGTCGGGCGGCAGGGAGCCTGCAGGGAGGGGCAGGGCCTAGGTGGCAGGGCAGGGGCGGGTGTCAGGCTAAAGTGGAAAGTGGGGTTTGGGAGCAGAAGGGAACAGCAGTAGCTGGGACGAACAGCCCTCAAATATTTACTGACCTCTGGCCAGGTGTCAGTCCCTGAGTCGGGGCGGGGACTCGGTGGTGAGCAGGCCAGATGGGTGCCTGATTTTAGGTAACTTGCAGGATAGACAGAGGGAAGAGGCTTCCAGCGAGTGCTGCGGGGTGCGGGATGGGGGCCGCACCCTCATATGGGTGGGCAGAGGAGGCAGTGGGCCAAGCGCCTCGCCTGCAGCACTCTCTTCAGTGCTCAGAGCAGCCCTGTGGGGCTAACATGTTGCAGATGAGCAGATGGACATACCCAGGGCAGGCGGCCAAGGCCATGCAAATAGCAAGGCGGGGGGATGGACCGGCCCTTGAACCAAGGCTCCTCTGACTGCAGATCACATGCTTTAACGCTGACGATGACCAGTAGGTGGTGGGGTCAGTGTGGACCTGCTTCTCAATGACCTGTTCCCATCGCTGGGCCTATTCTTTCTGGCTTAGCGTTTGGGTTAAGGCAACGAGGCAGAAAGGAATGACCTGGTTTCCAGAGTACAGCAACGCTGAATTTGAATCACAGTCTACCAGTGATGCGTGGAACGGGCAAGTTATTTAACTTCTCACGTCTGTAAAACAGATTGAACGTTAGCCACCTGTCTGTGTTGCAGAGAGGAATCAATGAGATAACGCAGTACCAGGCATTTCACCCACACTTGCAGAGCAGTTTCAGAACCCAATCACTTTGCTTTCACCTCCAGGGAGTGAAATTTCTAGAAATGGGCTCCTGCTGCTTTAAGACTCATTGTCTAAATCTCCTAAATCCCTTGCAAGGGGGATCAAACACCTGAGTTTAAAGGCAGACGCTTTTGCATTTACATTTCCAAAACACCAAGAGACAGGAAAGCCGGGGCTCAGAGTCTGAACGAGGAGGTTATTCTGAGTTACTAATGATCTGAGGTCGTCTGAGCAGCTCTCTAATGAAATGGAGAGGAAACTTGTATGGGAGAGGGCATGGGTCAGACTGTACAAAAAGCTCCATTTTTCTGGCATCGGTGGCCCAGAGCTCTACATGGCATCTCAGGGTCATATTGATATACTCAGAAGCCCAAAAACAATGTGCCCCCCGAGTCCAGGGGATGTTTGCTCACTCAGTTCCTCCGTGCTGTCTTCAAGTGTCCGGGCTGAATCAAGATACCCTGGAGTCTATGCCCCGGAGGAAGGGATTCCGGCAGAGTGGATGCCAGAAGACCTACAGTGGTGTGGACTTGGGGAAACTGGAGCGGACCGGGGCTGGGCAGCCTCCTACTGCGCCCAGCACACTTCTCTCCACTTCTGGGTTGTCACCTCTGAGATGGTGGGTGGTTCGTGATAGATTGCTTCATGATGGAAGGTGCTGGGGGGTCCCCGAGGCTTTTGAGGCAGGGATGAATCACCTGACGATGAGGGCTAGGGTGAGAAGTCCCCATAATGCCGGCAGGCAGCTCCCACCCCTCCTTAAGGACTCACTTCCAGTGCCCAGAGGGCTGCATGCTCATCTCCCTGTCTTCTCAGCAACCCGGAAAGTGTTTTCAGCCCCTTTGGGCCTCGGTTTCTTCTTTAGTAAAAAGGTCCTTGAAGGTCATAAATTAGGTCAAGTGACTCGTTCAAGATCAGCTAACTGGTGCACCATCACATCTGTGTCGCGAACTCACTGGGCTCCAGGCTGAGGGGCTGTCAGTTCTGCATGGCAGCCTCTGAGCCTGGTGCAGGCCTGGCCCTGCCTAAGAACAAGCAAGCTTCTTTCTGTCCTCAAGGCTGTCCGCCCCTCTGGGCCAAGGCACCTCCCCGCTCGAGGCTTGGTCCAGCTGCAGGCATGGTGGTTGCCAACGTGGTGATCGAGCTCCCCACCTAAGCAGCTTTAGCAGGGACACGACTCACCGCCCTCTGGGGGCTGGGCTCACGCGCTCACTATTGCTAATTACAGCCTGCTGGGTGAGACAGAGCCGGCTCCACACGCCACAGCCCTCCCGTCCCCCACATTTCCACTGACAGCCGTCCCTTTATTCTGCGGGTCCCAGAGCCACACCACTCTTCTCTTTGGCTCCCCGTAAAACAAGATACGATCTTGCTGCAGCTTCCCACAGCCGGCTGGGGCACCGGCGGGTCTCTGTGCGGTTTGCAGGGCAGGCGCCGGGCCTCCTGCGGGCTGGCTCCCCCCGGTGGCCCCCAACTCTTCCTGAGGATGTCGGCAGGGGCAGAGGGGAGAGGGAGTGGCAGTTAGGACGAAAGAGAGCAGGACGGCAGGACGGCAGGGCTGGGGACACGCGTGGCTTAGGGGCCTCTTCTCCCCCTCAGTTCCTTTCACTTGCTGTGGCCCTGCCCGTTGCTTCCAGAATGGGGGTTACTGGGCCCACCTCGACAACCCAGGCAGTGCAGTGTGATGGAGCCCGGACAGGAGTACTGCCTTTTTGAATAAGCCCACCCGCCATCTCAGAGAGACCTAGGTTTCATTTAACTTAGGCTACAAGCATTTTCCGGAGGACACGTCAGCAAGCCACAAGCCCACCTTTTCCCTGGCCTGTCCCCTCAAAAGCCTGCCAAAAAAGCCTCTTAGCCTGTAAGAGACGCCATCTTTGTTCTGCTCGCCAGAACAGGGGGTCCCTCTCAGGTTTAGCAATGAACCTGCTTGGACTGTTGAGTTCGCGTCCCTTCTTTTCCTTTTACAGTGTCCAGGGGCCAGGCTGGGGTCCTGCCCTGCCCCCTCACTCAGACCCTGGGGGCTGCTGTGGTCTTTGAAGAAGTGGCCATTGGCCTCTGAAGTGGAGATCTGGGGACCGAAGGAGACCCGGAAGTCAGTGCGAGAGTGCGAGGTGTGGCGGGGGGCGGGGGGGTCTGTGAAGCCAGAGTCAGCTGGCCAGTCTGCACCTCCCTACCACTTCCTGTGAGCCGGTGCGTGCTGGCGAGCCACGGTGCACCAGACGTGGGCCCTGCTGGGGCTCTCGGGCTACCAGAGCAGGAACACAGGCAGAGGTTCGTGCGGACAGAGCTCCCCGTGTAGGGACAGGAGGGTGAGGCAAGGCCTCACTAAAGAGGGGCCACCACTTCAAGGACAGTGGTGAAGGGCATTCGAGGCCGAGCAAACAGGATGTGCCAAGAGCTTGGGGGAAAATGTGGGGAACAGTGGCCGTACTGAATGGCTGCAAGGCACTGCTCTCAGGGAGGGCAGGGGGCGGCGGGGCCAACTACAGGGCTGGTGTGTCCTGCGGGGAGCAGACCTGCTCCTTGGCGGCGGAGCCATTGACGGCTTCTTGAAGGGCCGTGGCCTGAGCACATTCATGTTTAGAGCCATGCCCCTGCGAGCTGGGCAGAGGGTGGCCAGCCACACCCCACGGGCACCGACTCTCAGGCGCAGAGCCGCCCAGCCTCCCTCAGGGAGTCTCTTCTTCTGCCCGCGGTCGGTGCTGCTCTCTGGTTTTCCCCTCACAGGATTTTAAGAATCCTTTCTATTTTTAAGCCTCCATGTAAGAAGGTGTCACAGCCTCCTTGCACCTCTGCTGTTTTCTAACTGCGCAGCCTCAGATTCTCACCCCCTCACTGGACCCCACACACCCCCAGTTCCTTCCACAGCTTTGAGCAGCATAGGTAATTCTCTTCAGATCTGGATTCTGGAGCCCACATTTCCAAGTGGTTCCCTAGATGGAATCTCCACGGATGATGACGACTCCATGGAAGGCGGGGAGGACCCCGGATACCTTGGGACCAGGCCAACGAACTCGTACAGCAGGGTGCGTGGCTCACGGAAGCCTCTGGCTCCTGGGAGCAGGTGTCCTGATGGCCCAGCTCCCCCTGGGTAGCAGTGCCCAGACTCATGTCCTCCTCCGCAGAGGCCAAGACTACCCGTTTACAAAACAACAATAGCAGGCAGATCACCTGGCAAAATATCTGCGAGCCTCTGGTGGTCCGAGGAGGCTTCTGGAAGCAGTGGGGGTTGGCTGTGGGCTGTCCCTTCTCAGCTGGGGCTCCACTCAGGGACGGGGGCAGTGGCGGGGCGGAAAGGGAAGTCTGTGCTCCCCCTGACCAAACGCAACCTCCCCCGAGAGCCCCAGGCACACCGTTTCTCCCTGGCTGATTGCTTGTGGCGCATCCCGTCGCCTGGGGATGCTCAAGGAGGGGGACACATTCTTTCAGAGGTACTCGTCCAAACGGGGGGCATGGCATTCGGAAAGATTTATTCAATGTAGTAACTTTCATGAAAAACTTCATGTTACTTTTCTACAAAGCTCACCAAGTGAAGTTGCCTGTAACCTCCATGGCTGCCTGGGGAGGGGCTGGTCTGCGGAGGAGCCCTCAGAACTCCAGATGGGCTGGGCATTAGGGGTTGCCCAAGGGCCACGGGACTCAGAGGATGCAAATAATGATTTTAAAAGAGTACACAAGTTTTAAAAAATATATAAAAAGTGCACGCGAAAGCGAGAAGCCCCCCAGTTCTTTGGTAAAGGCCAAACAGACTCTCCTAATCGCCTCACCAGCGTGGCCTGAGCTCATCCAAAGCCTAAGCCTGTCCTTGGGCCAGTGCTGGAGATTCAGGAACTGCGGGCTCGGGCTTGGGGCAGGAAGCCTCTTGGGCCGCCCTGCAGGCTCACGCTTCAGAGCCTCCTGCCCCTGCAGGGGTACCTGCTGCAGCTCATTTGGGGGACAGACCATGCCAGCTGCCGTGGCCAGCTGCTTTCTCCCCACTGTCCTTGCTTCCCCACAAATCAGAGTTCTGAGTGGGGGGCTGAGTGAGGGGGAAAGTACCTAAGATCTCTCAAAGGGGAAACCAGCAGGAAGTCTATGTGGACACTAAGAGCTCTCACTGGAGTGCGCTGTCTTCACAACTCTGGCCACCTCTGCCATCAGCCCCTCCTTTGTGCCACTTTGTACACCTTAATTCCTCTGCCACCACAAGCTTTCTACCATTTACAGGGCTACAGACTCTGGCCCTGCCCAGGGCCACAGGCCGGGGCAATCAGCATTTGAATGCAGGTGAGCCCCCTTCCAGGCTCCTGTGTTTGCCTCAGGGCCTGGCTTTTACGAGCAGCTAAAACCCCTCCTTGTCCTGTGCTGCCCTGAACTGCCCCTAGACCCCTCAAGCTCCTGGGGGCTCTGAACAAGTGCCCTGAGTGACTGTGCCTAGAAAGCCTGTCACTCCACTGAGCTCCACTCTTGCCTGGGATGTCAGAGGTGATTCTAATAGTTTAGGTGCTGAGACAGGGACCATGGGCTTAGACAGAATAGGGTGAGGGCCTCCAGAAAAAGCAAGGCAGGATATTTGCAGTCAGAGCAGTGTAACTACATGCAAGGAAACCCCCTATCAAAACTCTGTTAAGCATTAAGCTCTAGAGTCATTCTTCAGTAAGATCAGTAGGTGTTCCCCAGATAAAGAAGAGTAGCACATGTTGTTATTATGCTAATCATGTGTAAGATTGACTTTAGCATGCTAAAAGGCCCAGGCCTATGTGCTGTCTTTCCTCTTTCAAATATGATGAAGTGATCTTACAAACTGGGCAACTAATTAAGCAGCAGACCCAGCTGTAAACAACATAGTAAAAGGCAGGGAAGATTCCACCTTAAAGATAAGATTGCATTTTAACACCCAGGAAGTTTGGGAAGCAGGATTCTTAACTTACTCTTTAGCAAACAGACAATACCTCAGCCCACCTTGGGGGCAGGGCAGGCTGCCTTTTGATATGCCCCTAGACCAGGATGCAGGTGTTCCTGAGAGAGATGGGGCAGGGAATTCCTTGTGTTAAGTTAATTCGGGGTGTTCAGACACCACGTAGCAGGTCTACACCCCTAAACGTTTTTTCATGTTCTCGAAAAATCCTCATTTTGCCTATAAAACCCCTAGACAACGCACCACACCAGACTCTTGTCCCCTCCTGGCGTGAGCCGGGAGCTCTGTCCTTTCACTTTATTTCTAAATAAAAGCCTGTCCCTTGCTCTCCTACCTTGGGTGTTTGCTAAGCTCATTCTTCGGCTTCGTGAACAAGAACCCTGGCATCAGTACCATTCTGCAACTCAAGGATATCTGGCATTTCAAAAATAAGAAGGCTATTAACTTTGGTGAGGTCACGCTCCACCGTCCTCCACATCCAGTCCTGAAAGCATGCAGCTCTCAACGGTGATCCACCTTTAAAGGGTGGCTTGTGAACATCTTGCAAGTCTAAGCAAAATGTTGTAAACAGGTGGATTTTTCTGGGAAGAGAGTCCAAAGCTTTCATCACATATTGAAAAGAGGTTAGTGAACCCGGTAGTTAAGAACTGCTAACAGGCTGGATAACTCAAGAGAGACAGATGTATGGCACAGAAGAATCCAGACATGGACAGAGTTTACACAGTGCAGCCGCCCTCCCTGGGCCTCCGGCCGGGACTTCCAACCGGCCAGATTCCTAGGTTTGGGAGCCTTCAACAGTTTGGTTTTATTAAGTGTTCATGTACTTCCAAATGGTGTGGCCCAGCCCAGGTTGGACCCATGCCTTTAGAAAACCACTAATGAAACATTAAATAGTTGGAGAGGCCTAGCTTCATGCCACAGCTCTTGTCCAGGAAGAGGCTGCTGTGTGGCCACAGGCCGGGGGCTGCTGGATCCCCAGAAAATTTAATAGGTGGTGACAAGGCAAGTCCTGGTGACAACATCTCACCCTGTTCACAGAGCCCCAAATGTTGGGATCCTCAGCTGGTGTCTGGGAGGACCACGGGGCCTGGGCCTGAAGCTACTGCTCAGCTGAAACAAAGCTCAGCACATTGCCCGCCAGGCTTGCCTCCAACCATGAGACCAGCTTGGCTGCTTTCCTGCCCTCCGACCCCAGGAAGGGAACAAACGCCTCTCCTTGGATAGACCTTAGTGTCCTCGGACCTGGAAAGGCACCGGTCAGCTCTGCCAGTGACGCGTGCAGGGATAATCGGGGGACAAGTATTCTCACGCTTCCTCTGTCGTTCCCCATCTCGGGAGGCTTGGGGTGCAGACACGTACTGCTGAAACAGGCACAGCCTGGCGGAGGCAGGACCTCGGGAAATAGCTCAGCACCCTGAGAAGGATCCTATTTCCTCAAAGCTCTGTTCAACCAGCCTGCTGGACTCAGCGGCCAAGACTGCACAGAACATACTGTTCACACGTCCTTCCCATCAGCTGAACCCTTTAACTGGTCGGGCATCCACTGTGCAGGTTCCACGTTGGGGGAGCGGGCCAGGTGGCTGGGCCCTTGGGTTCCACGAGCTAAACATCGGTCTCTTCACCATGTGGTTTCGACAGCTAATCTCTCCAGGCTCATCTCTCCACTTGGAAAGTGGGTACCCTGATACCTGATCTGGCTTGTAAGGATTACATAAGATAATGTTATGTCAGTGCCTAGCACATCCTACGGCTGCAATAAAAGGCTGTTATTATCAGCAACTGTTCATGTGGCTCTGATCTGGGCTGACAGAGACTCAAAGAGAAAGTTGGAGTCAGGGCCCTACTCGGTGCCCACCTTTGCTCAAACCATCGGGCTCAGTGGTGCACACAGAGCCTTGTAAGGCATATACGGGAACTTCAGACCAGAAAAAAGAAACAGCTCCAGCCGGGAAAATGCAGAACCTGCTCCTACAGGGGCTCTGCAGGGCCTGGGCTCCATTTCCCCGTGACGACCACCTCTGGCCACTAGGGGCGCACTGGTCTCCTCCCTCTTTCATGAGGCTCATGAAAAACTATTATTTATTAGGCTAAAATAAGGCTGGGAATTTTCAAATGAAAAATTCACTAGGAAAATAAGAAAAAGGAAAGAAAATACACAATGCAAACAAGCTGACAGTACAGACTTTGGGTCCTAATTGAAGTGAAGTGTGGCCGCCGCCTGGCTCTGGAGACACGCTGCCTGCGCATCGGCCCGGTTACAGGCGAGAACACCCCTCTGAGTTCTCGCCTGAGGCGGGGGTGGGCAGCCTGCTGCGTCACTGCCCCTGCTGCCCGGCCACGCCCCTCCCCCTTCTCAGAAGGCTCCCGGGCGGGCTGGCGCACAGACTTTCTGGAACTCCACCAGGGTCTCAGTGTTGGAAACAGTTCACATTCACACACACAGTAAGTGCGAGGACATCATCTCCACCCCGAAGGGGGAGAGGACTGTTTCCTCCCTTGAAAATCAAGCATCAAGAAATGGAGAAATTTTTATTTTATCCGTCACACCTTTTCTTCAAGCCCTTGATTCCAAGGCCTGTAGTCACCACAGCTGTGTCCAGGTTGAGCCCAGCAGAGAGGACCATCTGCTGGGTTCACACCAGGGGCAAGTGATGTCCGGAGCAGGAGGAGGGCAGCACCAGGTCACGCGGGACCACTTACCCTCGGCTACCCTTTGAGCCAGTAGGGTAGCTTCTAGCTTCTTTCCCAGTCTCCATTTTTGGTCTAATCAGAGATGTAAACCCTACCCTGACAAATCACTGGAATGACAGAATTTTAGGCCAACTAGGTTTTAAACATGAGAGAATAAGGGAAGCTAACCTCTCCTGAACATCTATTTTAGGCATTTAATATACATCATTTAATCTTCACAACAGCCCTGCAAAGTAACTATTCCTATCATCTTTTATAGACTAGAAACAGAGAAGTTCAGTGACTTGCCCCAAATTTACAGCCAACAAGGGGGCGAGGTGAGATTTGGTCTGTTAGGCTCCAAAGCTCTTTCCTTTTACTACCTGCCCAAGATCGCACAGCTGGCTGATGACCGAGCCAGTAAATGAGAAGGACTCCAGCAGCTAGATGCCTGAGCTCCAGCCCCAGCCCTGGATGCCATGGCCTTCCTTGGACAAGCAGGTGTAGAAGGCCCAGGCCAGCGGGGGACAAGCTCGCTGCATAGGTCTAGAGCTGCATTTACTCAGTACTGCGTGCCCCTCCTCTGCCCAGCTAGTCACTATTTAAAGAGGCCTCCTCAGCTCAGGTTGCGTGCTCTGCTGTTTGTCAGGCATCTGTCGTGACGCACTGGCTTGGGCCCACTCCCAGTGAGCCCTGGTTTCTGTGCAAGATGCAGGCTGTTAACTCCAGCAGCAGCTACCACGGTGAAGTCTGGCTGAGGGGCAGGAGTGTGTCTGGGGGCCTCAAGTGCGGGCAGCACTTTGCTGTTAGCATTAATTTTGCAGGTTTACCACCAGTCAGCGCTTTCTCAGCGATGCAGGGCTCGTGTTTGATGTGAAGATTCCCAGGATGCTGGGCAAACTAGTGAGGGCCAGATGAACAAGAAGTTGCCCGTTTCTAGGCGCCATATTTCTGCTGAATGTGCCCATCAACACACTACATGGCTGGACCAACCCTGAGGACGTCAGCCAGGGTGCTCTCCTCCCCCAGCCACAACCCTCTGCCTTCCCCTGGGCCCCTGTGACACTTTGCCAGCCTGCGTCACATCCTCTGCATATACAGCCAACAACCTGTATAAACACAAGAAAAATCGCCCAAAGACAAGTTCCTCTTGAGGATGAAGGGGAAAGTAGCTTAAGGAGAAGACAGAAGTATGCTCTGGGCCTGGGCCCGGACACACGGTTCCTCAGAAATCCGCCCCAGTGGGTACACCCGAGGAGCCAGCACACCACATGCATTCTCTTTCTGCCGGCTGACAAGGTCTGCTCTCAGGTGCCCAGACAGGTGGAAAGCTAGCAGGGCCCCTGGAGCTTCCTAGAAGGAAGAGGATAGGTTGCCAATTTTTTCTAGTGAGCGTAACTAGGAAAAATTAGAAGAATTAAGTTAGTGTGGATGCACAGGGCTAATTATCAGATGGAAGTAGCTTGATGATAACAAAAGACTGTAAATAGAAGATTCATCAGAAATAAGCCACTTATTTACATTTCTCTATCTCTCTTGTTTAACATCATGGACCAATTTATTATAGGTTGCCGTCTGGGGAAAATGCTGACTTTAATATGTTGACTTCAGCATGACTGATACAAATATCATCCAGCTTCCTTCCCTTTGGTTTTGAGTTTGAAAACGAGGTGACACTGATGGCACATGAAAGCCTAAAAAGCAGGCCACCGGGGAGGTGATCATCTGTGAGGTCTACAGCAATGCTCTCCATCAGGACTTCCGCGCGATGGGAATGCTCTGTATCTGTGCTGTCCCATCTGGCATCCACAGCCATGCACATATTGCGCACTTGATAAATGGCGGGCGAGCGTAAGGAACTGAATTTTGTATTTCATTTTATTTCAATTAATTTATTTTTAAACCACCACATTTGCTAGTGGCCAATATACTGGAGAGCACAGGTCCAGAGGAGTTAAGTCTGCATTATACAGAGGAGCCTGGAGTGGATGTTCTTTAAGACTCGCCTGGGTCCTATGCGTGGCTCTGGGGTCCAAACAGAAGCAGGAGTTGGAGACCTGGGAGAGAGTTCAACACGACATCCTAGAGCTAGAGTGGCTGGGGTCAGAGAGGGCATGCATACTTGCAGGGCCTGGAGAAAGGAGAGTGGAAATGAGGTTTAATGAGCATTAGGGGAGTGTGAAGAGCGCTCACAGTAGGACAGTGACCGTGGGCCCTCTCAAGCAGGTGGGGCACAGGCAGGAGAAGCTGGAACGGATGGAAGCTAGTGTTCCTGATGGGGCTGCTGATAACTTGCATGCGTTGTGATCAAATGACTCAAGGAAACAAGCCCACAGGGTTCTGAACACCAGAGAGACCTTATCTGTTTGCTTGGGTTCAGCTGAGGTCCTCCAGGTAGGGGTGGCAACTGCATGACCTCTTAAGGGCCTTGCCCCAGGGTCTGTGGTTTCCCTGCTCCTTAGCACCTTTGGCACCAAGGGAAGCCGGGAGGTGAATGCTAATCAGTCAGATTTCCTGCTCATTAACAGCTCTTCTGAAAGTGATTAAAGAGGAAGGTGAAGCAATAGACTGAGATTCAGGACTGGGCTCCCAGCCTCTTCTGCCTTCCCTGCCCATCCTGCAGAGGGGCCTGTCTTGTTCTGGCTTCTCTGTGAAGGCCAAAGGGCATTTGGCTGTACTTTTGGTTCCTTCTGTTTTGATGTGGGTTGACAGTCTAGCTTTCCCCAGGAAGGCATGGGAAAAAGGCTCTTTTCCCTGCCCTGGCGCTGACACAAAATCCATTCGTATTAATACTATCGTTACAGACGAGGCAGTGACAATTCCCAACTTACTCTGCTGCCTCCTGTCTGGGAATTTCTGCCTGCTATTAATAACTGCATGGGTGTATTCTGGAACTGCAGCTGACCCCTCACTCAACCAGACATGAAGACACAGTCACTTAGAAACCAAACCTAGGCTGTGGTTGGTGACAGTGCTGGGACTTGATCCTAGGACTGAAACAAGTTCCAGCTGACCATGGTCCCAGCCCTCAGGGCAGGCTGCCCTCTCCCACCCCTGGAGGCCTGGGCAAGCCCTGCTCAGGGCTTCTGAGCTCTGATCCAGGTGATTAGATTAAAACCAAGGCCCACTCCCTCCCATGGGACTCAAGGGGCAGCTGCAAGGGGACCAATAAAGAGAGTTTAAGATGTTTAATGAGCTCTGGCTTAGGTCAGCCAGCCTCACAATGATGCAGCTTCTTTCTCAATACTCAGGGGTTATTTTCTTATTTAATGAGGAGGTAAAAGAGTGTCTGGGACAAAATCATTCTGCGGTTTTCCAAAACCTTTCTTTGTACGGAATGTGGTTGGTTTCAGCTCCGAGCATGCCACGGTAGCTCCTACGCCAGACACAAACAGCACAGGATTGAATAGTGATTTGGAGCGGGGGTTCGTGACCTATGTTGTGCTCTGAATGCCTTTAGTGATGTCTATGACTCCTTCTCAGAACAGTATTTTAAAGCGGAAATAAAGGATTGCAAAGAAAACCAATTATGTTGAAATATAGTTATCCAAATATTTAAAAGATGAATTTGCAATATAAAAATATATGTGCTTCTTTGCTAATGTATTAAACAACAAAATCTAGTGGACCATCAAAATTTTGAAGTAGTGGTGTGGGAAGACAACCCTTTTGAGATACCTGCAACCATCCTAATGCGATAGGAAAATGCCCACAGATTTTAGGGGTGGACGAAGTCACAGAAACTGCTAATACTATTGTGGCTGATTGCCTGTATTCACAAAGAAATAACATGACATTTTTCAGTAAGAAGTCTGAAAATAAAGATCCACTTATTTCCCATCCATGTTCACGGATCCCCTGGGATTCTAACTGCAGGCTGCTTGTGCTCCAGGTACAGAACTTGTGCTCAGAGAGAAGAGTGTCTGGGAAAACAAAGGGGAAGGAGCCTGTGTGCGCTTGGCCAGAGGCAGAGCTTGCAGGGAAGAGGGCCCTCTGACTCCTGGGCGGTCCCTGGGAACCAGTCTCCCAGAATCTTCCCAGTTGCTCTAATTCTCAAATGAAGTTGTTTCTATTTTCTCCCAGGATACCTCCAAGTACTCTGGGAGATTTTTCTCAAGCATTCCCAATAGTCAAATTCATTATTACTAATTTATCAGTAAAATTTCAAATGAGCCTGCTGTTGATGGCTCTGCAGACCAGCTGATCTGAGTGGAAGCTATAGGACCAGACCCTGGAGATGGTGAGGGAGTCAGGGGTCGTAAGCCTGGGGAGATGGGCTCAGTTCTGTTCTAGGAGGGTCCACAAGCTGCCTGGTAGCAGGAACAGTCCTCAGGGTTAGCCCAGAGTGGACACAATGATGTGGGGGTCTCACACTGAAGATAATCTGAACAGGAGAGCCCGCTTCCCAGTTAGCTGCAGTGAAGTGGGACATTATAGTCCCCACCTGCGGAGTCTTGGGCTGCAGGTCATGCTGTAATGCAGGCCATTTATAGGGCATTTCAACCCAGGTGTCCACTGCCCCTCTCCACAGCTCCCACGAACCAGGTCTAGTAGCTTCAAAACCATCGACCCGAAGAGCAAGGTAGATCTTTGGGGAGCATTTCCTTCAGAGGCCTTTAACTTTTGGTTCAGGGGCCTCTTTAAGAATCAGAGGCACGCAATGGACTTTTAATTTCTGAAAAATGCCCAGAAGCACGTTTGCACTGTGTGTATGGTTTCAGGAACTTCCAGGACTCTTGGAAGCCTGTCCGGGGTAACACTTTTCAATCTAATCCTTATTCACAGAGGACGAAACTAAAGCCAGAGGAGCGAGGAACCTTCCCACAAGTGCAGGCAGCCCAGCCAAGGCCATTGCTGCACGGCTCACAGCAGGCCCGGAAGGCTGAGGGCCAAGCCACTGGGACTGCTCCTCGGTCCCCTCCCCTCCCCGTGCGGCCAGGAGTAAGCACGCGTCCTCTGACGGGGGCTGCCCTCCGCGAGGCTGCCCTTGGGGGTATGCCCCGTCACGGGGCAGCACCCATCTTACTTGCTGTAATGAGAACAAGGTCTTCTTCCCCCACAAGCGGGGCTCCCAGAGAGGCCAGCCCTGTTATTTAAGGCTTTATCTCTATACAAATAATAAATGCAGAGAGCATGGGCATGGGAAAGTTAATTAGTGTTATTATGTCTTTAATTCTAATGTCATTCACTGGCAGAGCCCTTTCGTGCCAGCATTCAGCCCAGAACGAACCTTCGTGACCCCCACTTGGACAAATTCCTCCACAGCGAGGGCTTTTGTGCAGAAAGGGGCAGCACCTTTCCTTGGGGCTGACGAGGCTGGCAGACGAGGCAGCCGTGTGAAGGGCTCCTCAGCGTGGGAGCACAACGAGGAGGATCAGGGCCCACAGACAGCGATGGCCCCAGGCGCTTCATCAGAACGGGAGAACACGCCGGAAGCTTCCCCGAATGGCTGGTCAGTTTGTTCTCCAGGGACAAAAGGGGATAGGGGATGCAGAGATATTTGGAATCTAACCAACCTATTTAGGGGCCCAGTTTCTTGGAAAAGGCTAGAAGGCAGAAGAGTCCCAGTGGGGTGAAAACGTCACTTGAGTACAACCCAGTGAGTTACCACCAAAGGCACAGAGCAGATGTCGGCAGGTCCTCTCGCTGTTGGCCTCATCTTTTAGAAACTGTATTTGAACTACAAGACCACTGCCCAGCACCTACTCTTTAGTTACCCCTATAGACCATTCCTGCTACCAGGCTGCTTGTGGGCCCTCCTAGAACAGAACTGAGCCCATCTCCCCAGGCTTATGACCCCTGACTCCCTCACCATCTCCAGGGTCTGGTCCTATAGCTTCCACTCAGATCAGCTGGTCTGCAGAGCTATCAACAGTTACCCAGATTGCAAACATTGTGCCTTTAAGAAACAGGCAGCTTTATGTGTTAAGATTTCCAAAACCAAGCCCAGAAAGTGACCTGCAGGTGCCAAAGCCCATTTTGCACATGCTGGTGTGGCCCAGATGCCACACACAGCAGTTGACACAGAAGCAGAGCCAGCGTCTGTCTCCACAGGAATACAAGCTACCGTCAAGAACTCTGACCGGGAGAGTGTGCGAGGGATGCCTGACCATTGGGTAAAGTGTTGGACACACATTTAAACTGACCTCAGCATTATTGGGTGGGGGGCTGTGGGGGCCCAAAGCCCAGGGAAAGCACTGTGGCAGGGTGGGGGCTCTCTGCCGGTGAGCAGAGCTCACCCTCACCTCCACATGGATTGGCCAGGGCCCCACCACGTGACCTGGGTGAGTCCTCTCAGGGTCCGCTTTTCTCACCCGTGCAACAAAGGGTGGGCTGGACAATCTCTAGGACCCAGACCATGCACACTCCCATGGGGCAGGCCAAAAAGAAGCCACTCCAACAGAGAGTGTCAAGATCCGCCCGCTTTCTTTACGCTTGTAATAACATATCTTCTTCTTTGCCCCCAGTCCCGGTGCGAGTAAAATTTTCAAGGTTAAAAGCTTTTTCCACTTATGCTAAAATGCAGAAGAGAAACTGATAAAAGGATGCGAACAGTTACTTAAGGTTGCTCTAAAAGGCTGAGGGAGCTAAATAAAGGGTTCTTGATTATTAGCCCAGGACAGCCTATCATCACTGTTACATGGACAAATTGTATTGCATGTCAGAGCACACGGAACACGCACAATAATTTATCAGTCAGGACCCAGAAAATTGTACAGTGCAAGTACCTCCGCAGCCCCACGCAGTCCCGCACAGCCCTCCCCTGGTTCAGCTTAAAGGGACACTGCCAGGGGATGCCTGAGCAGGCCTCAGCTGAAAAAGGTGCTTTGCAAAAACCCAAAACGAATAGAAGTATTTTTGTGACATTTATAATCAAGTAACAAAAAGAGGAAAACAGTATTTTCTTTGCTGTACTCTTCCCTGCCTGGATAGTAGGGTTCCTACCATTCTCAAGGTAGCTGCCTAAATAAACCACAAAACAACCAAACTGGTGCAGTGGATGTGGGATCAACCAGGAAGACAAGTGAGACGGTCATGCTGGCCTGCTGGCTGAAACAGAAACCAACCAACCGATGAAACCAAGAATGAGCATGCGGGCCACTGACGCGGGTCCACCACACACAGCTGGCCCGGGACGCGGGTGCGCTGCTTGCCGAGGGGGGCCGGGAGAGGACGTGGCCTGCCCGGTGGGGAGGGGTCCTTTATCACTGATGTGTTTGGATTTCCCAGGGCATGGTGGCAATGAAAAGTAGGCCAGCTTTCTGTCAGCTTTATTATTGTTTTAAGATTCTCCGCGATGTGTCCCTTACTGCCAGACAGAGCAGACGGCTCCCTTGGCCTGCCCGTGGGACGGTCCTGTGTACAGCAGGCGGCTCCCGTGGCCTGCCCGTGGGACGGCCCTGTGTACACTGGCCGGCACAAATGTGCCTAAGTTTGATAGCTTGAGGGATCACTGGTGAGGAAAATGGGTGATTTTGTGGGAGGCAAAGTACAGCCCTGGGCTTTTCTGATGGAAAAATGATTTTAAGAAACTGCCAGTTGAAGAGGCCAGACTGGTCACTGACCTTGTCCCTCTACCTGGCAGCATGGATTCAAGCTACTGCACACAAGGCCCCACGCACCCCTTGCTGCACGCTGGCTTCTATTTCCCCAACTTGTGTTTCTAACTCTGGAATCCACTCCCAAGACCCAGGGCTGCCCTCACCCCCAGGTAGGGATCGGTCAGCCTGTGATCATTGATCGTATGATTTCTGTTGTCATCATCGCCCTGGAAGAAACCAAAGTTCAAAAAAAAGGGCAAGTGATTTCAGTGAGCCGCTGACCGGGTAGCATTACAGCTGGCCCTGCTGAGGACCACATTCTCAGCCCCGCCCACACTCTTCTTGGCGCGAGATCGCCGGAGTCCTTGGCAAGACCAATTTACTCAGCTCTTGAGCTCAGAGGCTCATTTGGAGGCCTCAGGACTACTCTGTTTTGCTGGATTTCTCCCTCAAAGGAGAGACTGTGACAGTATGAAGTATTCTGGCGGAGATGTGGGTCCTGTGCTGGAGTACAGTGCAGAGACACAGAGGCAGGCCTGGGATTTGCATCCTTTCTGTAGCTGGGTGGACTTGGGCTGGCCATGCAATGTTTGGGCTGACCCTTGCTCTGCACGGTGGGGAAAGTGCCACTTACAGGAGGAACTCAGGGTGCATCCTGTGCCGTGCCTGCAGCGACTTCCCAGCATTTCCTGGCTATCCCCCCACAACCAGAAGGGCCATACGAATGATACTGACAGTCAAGGAAACCTAATTCCCCTTGAATTGGGGGCCTACCACACAGGTTGGTGACCTGCAGAGCTGGGAAGAGGGCAACTGGGCAGGGCCTCCCTGGAGGGCAAGTTCCTTGAGGGCTGGGCTGCTGGGGGAGGCGATGGGCGGGTGGGGTGCCATGGGGCTGCCACAGCCAGGCTCCCGTGTCACATCCCTGTTTGTCCTCACACCGCATGGGACGCCTTGGAAGCCCTGGCCGGCCTCCCTGAGCCCTGGGCAGGACGGCATCCTGTCTCGTGGCTCTGCTGAGTGTCCTCCCAGCCTTGCCAGCATGAACCATACTCACAAATAGAAGAGGGTGTTGAGGGGGCCTGGAACCCTCACCCAAGCCCTGCGTCTTGGGCGAAGCCCACAGCTCCTGCTGGAGCTTAAATGCTAACTGTGGGTTCCCAGGACAGCCCATTTAATTTCTCCTTTTGTTGGCGGGGACCCAGCCATCATTTCTTCCCCAGGCCCCTCCTCAAATATCGTACCAGCTGGGGAGCTCCCACCCCTAATTATTACCCCGGGGCTGCCAAGCTGCAGGCCCCCCCACCTCGGAGGATGGCAGCAGAGCGCAGAACGTGACAACCGCAGCAGCAGGTGGCCCGCAGAAAAGGCCGGATGATCGTCTCTGTGATTACTGTCATCCGTCTCCAGCCAGGCAGGCGGGAGCAGAGCATGCTCTGTGCCAGCTCGGGTGCTCTGCACTCTTGGGGTGCCACTGCCACCCACCCCCTCTGCTCAGCAGGCGGTAGGCCGAGGTCTCTGTGCAGAAGGTGGGCCTGGAACATGCTCTTCTAGCTGCAGGCGCAGGGTTGCTCAGCCCAGAGTGGCAGAAGCTCAGTTAAAGCTTCGTGCCTGGGTGTTTCTGGCTTGGGCTAGCCCTCCACATAGCTCCCTAAGGGACAGGGCTCCTCTGGGCAGAAATAGGCATCCGGGCACCACTTTCTGCCCTGTTACATATAGGAAGGCAGGACAACCCTTTTGACGTAAGTGAAGTATATCTCCAGCAGCTCCCAGAACATTCCGTGTTCATTTATTTATCCACCAACCCCAACACCCATCCATTCGTTTCTCCACCACCATCTTTTGTTGAGAATCTGGTGAATGCCAGCACTTTGTCACCTGTTGGGACATGCAGGTGGGTGAGACCTGAGCCTGTGTCCCCAAGCCTGGGTGCACTCTGGAAGGGTTCTGCAGCAAGTCTGAGAAGGGGAGCCTGTCCTCACCACTGAGGCCCAGAGTTCAGTGACTTGCCCAAAGTCTCCCAGCAGGCCCAGAGCTGGGGTGCCGAGCTGGCCTTCTGCTCCGCAGCAGCCTGGACGGCAGTATGCTTTCTAATGGCACAAAGACAGGGACCTGTGGCCTTGAGCTCAGCTGCTCCTCCTGCCTGAGCAATTGGGCCATTCAACTGGTGGTTTCCAAATGCCTGTCCGTGGCAAGTGCTGGGCAAGGGAGAGCTGCTCAGGCCCTGGCGGCCACTTCCCATCCCTTCTCATTTGTGTGGTGGTTTGTTTCTTCTCTGACGGCTCCTAGGTTGGTTTAGTCTTTCCCAGTCCTCCCATGTGGGACGATTCTGACTAGTCTCATTCCTGGAAGGGAAGACGGCTCTCACTCCAGGGGGGCCTGGGCCAGCGCTGACCCCTTCGAAGTGCCATTAGCCTGGGAGCTGCCCACGAGCTCCGGGAGCACCGGGAGGGCTAAGGGTTCTGCACCGTTAGGCCCACAGCGTCAGAAAGCCACTGTCCTAGCTTAATGCACTGCAAAATACCAAGGCAAGGACTCAATTTAATAGTAACAATGACAAAAAGCACCCTTACGGTGTGACGTGTGGAGAGGAGAGACCCCAGGGGCCTGGACGCAGGAGACAATTCAATACTGACTTTAAATGGAGTGCCTTGGGCTCAGGTCCCTTGAAGCTCTGACTCTCTCACCTGTGACCTTGCCTGAGTCACTCAGCCTCTCTTTCATTTTCTCCATCTGAAAAACGGGATAATAACCTTCTCTCCACAAGTTCCCATAGAGATTAAAAGCACACGTTGCCGTTGAAAGCGCTTTGCTGCCGTTATTGCCTGATGCGCACACAGCATCGTCTGACTCTGGGCTCTCCCACCCGGATCCCGATGTGGAACCGCCCAGCATGCCGAGAGCCCAGCTGCTGCTGGGAGGGCGACTGTCAGCCTTCTCGTGTGCTTTCCCGCCTGGGCTGGCTGGATGCCGTGTGACTAAGGCGGTGGGAGAGGTTTTATTTGTCACCTAATGCTAACATGTCTCTCCCACAGCTGTGCTTACTACCTAGTATCAGCATTCTCTGGTGCTAAACGAATGGCTCGGGACCCGGCTCTGGAGTGGACAGGGGAGGGGAGGACAAGCCTTGGAGTGGGGACCCGTATGTGGGCATCAGCTGGAGGGGAGCCCTGCTCGTTCTTCAAGGCCCAGGAATGCGAGACCACCAATGGCTGAAGTCCCGCCCTCCTGCCGGCCCCGGGGGGCAGCGTGGTGCCGGCTGCGACGAGCTAGGAGAGATGGGGGGCCGGTGGCCTGGAGGGCCACGTGCCGCAGCCTCCCAGGACATCACCCTGCTGCACGGAGCCCTCCAGGAGTAAACAGTGACACCAGTTCTCAGTCACAGGAAAGCAGGCAGGGCCCAGCGAGGCTCCAACAGGGCCGCAAATCACAGGAAAGCAGAAGAGGGTGAAAACGATGCTTGCCGCCACAATAAAAACCCCAGCGGAGGTAAGAAGGACGGCCAGGCACCCCATCTACTGCAGCCAGCATCCCAGTGCCAGGCCGTTCTAGCACGCCAGGGAAGAACGGCCAGGTCCAGAGGAAGGGAGGTGAGGGTGACCTGGGAAGGAGGAGGAGACACGAGCAGGCAATGGGGGGTGGCCCCTAACTGGCTGTGTAACGTCAGCCAGGCGGCTTTGCCCCTCTGGGGACCACAGTGCCTCGGTTTTAAGGCGAGGAGAGAGCCTGGTAGTCGCTGAGGCCCTGCCGGCCCTGGAATTGTGTGAAACAGGAACTTGGACTGTCCCTTGGAGGCAGTGTGACAGAGTTCCCAGGCAGAAGGAGGGAAGACGGATCCACTGGGCCTGGAAAAGAGGGTGCGTGGGACTCGAAGACCGTCTTCAACAGGAAGGCGGCCACAGTGGAAGGGCAGAGGAAAGCAGGCTTTCTGGGCACCAAGAGGCTGCAGTGACTTTGAAAGTATGAATCTGATTCTGTTGTTTCCCGTATTCCTTAGAATCCAGCGCCTTCCCATGGCAGAGGAACCTTACCCATGTGGCCCCCAGTTCCACCGCAACCCGTGCGGACTGCGCTGCGGCACCGGCCCTCGCGTTCTGCCTGGGGCCCCTCCTCCGGCTCGTCCTGAGGCTCCCGTTAGCAATCGTGTCTCAGGGTCACCTCAGAAGACCCTGCCACCGCTCCACTTGAGGGCCTCCCTGCCCCTGCCCCGTGACTCCCTATTTCATGTCCATAACAGCCTTTCACATCGTGATATTTTCCTTTCTTTGCTTACTGTCTGCCTGCCCCATTAGAATGTAGGTGCCAGGAGAGAAGAGACCTATGTGTGCCATTCAAAGCTGGACCCTCAGAGTCAAGGGCAGAGCCTGCATGGAGAAGCTTAATGGACGGTTGTTGAAGGACTGCACGGTGGGGCGTAAGTACTTTACGTATGTGAGACTGTTTTCCATGAGGAGAACTGTAAGGTACTCAAATGAATTGGGGGAAATCATGGACCCTGCTTTAAAAGCCAGCAGGATTCTTCCCACGTAGGAATGATGTTGGTGAGTGTCCCATGTTGCCATCCAGAATTCTGGTCATGAATGTGACCCAGAGCCCCAGGTCAGCTCCCCATTTAATGCAGGGGCTGGCTTACTACCAGCCATTTCTTTGGAAGGGAGTCAGGAGGGCCTCCAGACTGGGCTTGCTGGGCCTCTCCGGGGCTGCTTCTCCGTCAGTCTGTTAACTTTGCTAAAGAGTCTCTGGAGTGAGCTTCATGCAGAAAAGGCAGGGCCTCGAGGCCTGCTCAGAGAGGCCGCCTCCATGACTTCTCCCCGCAGCCTGTGGGGACCCGTCTTAGACAAGGGACAAATGGGGATGTGGGGACCCGTCTTAGACAAGGGACAAAGAGGGATGTGGGGACCTGCCTTAGACAAGGGACAAAGAGGGATGTGGGGACCCGCCTTAGACAAGGGATAAACGGGGATCAGTCCTCAAACTACGCCTTAATCTGATGAGGACATTCAAGTACCACTTTGGTTTATATTTGCCGGTTAGAGAAAGGGCATATAAGATTCCTATTTTTATTTTTATTTTTATTTTTGTGATACGGGGCAGAAGAGGGCAGGCCGTAAGTGCTGGGTGGGTTGTAGGGAAATGGAACATTTTTCAGATCTACCTATGCCCAGCTCTCTCAGATTAACTGAGATCAAATAAGCCACTGCTTGAGAGCAGCACGTTATAAGGTGTAACGCGTCAGCCTGATGTTGCTATAGGAACCAGATTCCTTCCCAGCGCCATGGCAACTGACTCCAAAGTGTGTTAAGCACATAGTCTGCTCACAGTCCACATCACCAGCTTGGGAGGAGAGCAGCAGGAGGTAGGGTCAGGGCTGGGGAGGCTCTTCCCTCCTAAACCAATCAGCTGAAAACGCAAGTACGTGTGGCCCACTCGGAACTGGGACAATCCAAGAGGTAGCACCCTCACCGGGTCTGCTCAGGGAGACTGAGGACGCCATCAAACCTTCTGGGCCATCTGTGCTCTTCTGTGTCATGGACCTGCCGTGATCACAGCAGGCGTCTCCCTGAGGAAGGCTGCCTTCTAGGGTCAAGAAAACAACAAACGGTAACCAAAAACCAACCAACAAAACGACCCCCCGGAAAGCTAACTGTGGGCCATTCTGAAGTCCAAGATTAATACTGTGTTTCCTTCATGGTTTTCTAAGTGACAGTGAACTTCCCTGCCACGTAAGAGCTGCTAAAAATGGACAGAAGAAAATTGCAGCACCTCCTTCCCTCAGAGACTTTTAATGTCGCGCATCAATTAATGTGGCCTGGCAATAGGGCAGTCCTATCATCCAGGTAGAAATGTGGGTCCATTTGGACCTCCAAACAGCCTGTAATTTAACTCCACAAATCTCAGCAATATAGTCCAGAGTCTAAGGTAAGAGAGTCAGTTACGGCTTAGCAGTGTCTCCCGCATGCCGTGCACTATTCCCCGGCATCTCTACATCATTAAGCTACAGTCCCAGGAAAACGTCTTGAATGGTTGTGATGGACCAAAAGCAGTGCTTCTCAAAGTGTAGTCCCCGGACCAGCATCGCCAGCATTGCCTGGAGCTTGTTAGAAATGCAGGTTCTGAGGTCTGACATTCTTTCTATCTAAGCCAAGAACCCCAGAACAAAAGGAAATCCATCCAGTTAGTGTGTTCCTAAAATTCCTGATTTCCTTCTAATGCACACATATGCCATCTTTTAGGGCATCTCTTGTAAGATCTGCCAGGGAGCAACGTCAAGTTTCCTCCGGGGGTGGGGCCCCCCATCTGCTGTCCACAGATCAGGTGATTCTGTCTTACAGTAGAGGCTGAGAACCACCCGCCTGAGAATTGTATGACCTTCAGCGATTTTTTTCTGCCCACTAGACCCCCAGTGGTCATCGACAGGATTGCGGAGTCATGGCTGGAAGGCTCTTTTCATGCCTTCCAGGCCAATTTCTGCCCAGTGAAGCCTCTCCTGGTCACTTCTCCAGGAGGGCTGTTCGTCCTGCTGTGCTGGTGAGCCCTCCCCTTCCAAGATGAGCACCTGTGTTAGAGCCCACACCTTACTCTGTTCTAAACCTGCCTCCATCGAACTCCTGCCCAAGAACTGGTTCTGCTTCCTGAACCATGCAGAATTAGCCTAGTTTTTAATCCTTGGGATGGCCCTTCCTGTAATTGGTTAATATATTGTCCCAAATGCCCTCTCCAGGGGGACCTCCTGGGTCTCTGCTATGGTCCTTGTAGAACAGGGTTTCTGGGTGGCCCCCTGGCTTCCCTCACGGGGTGTGACCAGGACGGAATCTCCTTGACCCCTGTAAACGTGCACACTGACGCTGAAGATGTGCTTGGACCTGCACGGGGCGCGGCATGCTGCGGCCCGGCGCCCGCCCCCAACAGGGCCGCCAGGGCCGCCGGGCTGCTGCTGCTCGCAAGCCCCTGGAGTTTATCACAAATGCGGTTAGGTCAGTTCTCTTCCATTTCTATTTTTTGAGCTTGAGTGCAGAACTTTACATTTTTAATAATAAATTTATCTCATTAGTTGTGGTCCAGAACTTTTATTCATAGGTCATTGAATTTATTTTTATACTTTATAGAAAATGTGATATTATGCATATTTATTTTCCTTTTAAACTTTGTTATTATGCTGTCCATATGTTTTATATCCTACTTTTAGTATAAAATGAGCATTTTTGCTTGTATGCTTTAAAAACATTTTTTACTAGCTCATCATATGTATCACAGCATTATTTATCTAAACATTCCCCTTTGATGTTAGGTTATTTCCATATTTTTTTTTTGCTGTTACACTTAATGCTGCAGTGAACACCATTGTACATAAATATAAATCTCTGCCTAATTATTTTCTTAGCCTAGATTTCTAGAAGGAAAATTATTGGTAAAAGGGTAGGAACATTTCAAAGACCTTGAGATATATATATATATATATTACTAAATTGTTTCCAGAAAGGTTATGAATTTTTTTATTTCTACCATAGTACATGAGAGCTCATTTCACCAAACCTTTTGCTAATATATTATGGTTTAAAACAAATCTTTGTCAACCTAACAAGTAAAAAATGATATCTCATTTTAATTTTGCTACTGAGACTGATTTAAAAATATGCATATATGTATTGAACAATGTGTACGCTACCCTCTGGAGTGAATCTGTTCCTACCCTTTGCCCAATTTTCTAATGGTGGTGGGGGGGGGTGAGTGTTTCTTGTAATGATCTCTAAGATCTCCTGATCCAGTAGAAATATGGACCCTGTGCCTGCCGTTTAAAAAAATATTTCCCAATTTGTGTTTGCCTTCTCAAGTTCTGTGTATATGTGTAAAGTTTTATGTTTTTATGAGTTGAATCTCTTAAAGTTTGTGTTTCCCTTTATTACTTTTATGTTTAAAAAGGCCTAATTCTGAGAGCAGTGAAATATTCATATTTCCCCCAATTTTTATGATTTATTATTTTGCATTTAGCTCTTTAACCCACCTTTTATTTGTTCTGGCTAACTGTTTAAGGTAAGTACGTAAGGTAACTTTTTCCCCAAATGCTCTATAACCCTGCCTTTCACCTCCCAGCTTGCGCTGGCCTCTACTGCTTCCTTGCTGCCCAGCACGGTCTCCAGAGCCATGTGTGCCCCTGAGTAAGACACGCCCTCAGTTCATGTCCCAGAGAGACATTTTAAAGCTCTTTTTACCATACATGAGTTGGAGTAATTTTAAACTGATTTGGTTTTCTAGTATATAGTATAAGCTCCATGGAAGGTGTAACAGGGGGAGACAGATTTTCTTCTGCTTTTAAACTGACGCAATATTTTAGAGCTCTGGCCTCCACTTTGAAAATGGTGCAATTACACACAAGGTTATTTTGGACAGATTTCTTCTAAAAAGTTTTACTCTATACACCAGCGAATATCATTACTAGAGTTTGTTTCCCAGCTGTTTTGTGTCATTGCTCTACCTGGGGATGCCTTTACATACACTAGCGATTTAACTACAGGATTACATTTTCTTATGCAAGATGCACTCCTGTTCTCACTAGCGTCCTTTGCGTGTTTCTCCTGGTAAATTCTGCCTGTTTATTCCTCCAGATAAACTCTAGAATTATTTTTGTCAAGTGCCCTCCTTCCACCCACTACCCTTCCCTAGCGCCCCAAACACACCCTGGGCTGTTAATTGGAATTAAAGGATTGAATTAATTTGGAAAGAGTTGGCATCTTCATAATGTTCACTCTTTCTAAGCCTCCATTTATTCAAACTGTTCTATGCCTTTCAGGTAAATTTAACTTTGTCATACAGTCTCATGTAGTTAGTTTTTGATACATAAAAAAGCTGTTGATTTTTAAAATATTTATGTCATAGCCAGTCACCTTCTTGAGTGCTTTTACTAATCCTAACCATTTTTAGTTAGATTTGCTAGGACTGTAATCACATTACTTGCAAATATTGACAGTTTTCTCTCTCCTGTCTGCTTCCTGCTCTGTTGCATCCTCCGGGCATTTACAAGCTAATTAGCAATGGTTCTGGTGCGCATCCCTTTCTTGTTCTTGATTTTAAAGGAAATGCCTCCAGAATTCATCACAAAATGTTCACTGATAGTTCGAGGTATCATCATATTATGTATCATTCACTTTCTAGTTCATACTAAGTTTTATTTAAAATGGACACGGGGTTTTATTGCACACTCCATTATTCTTAGTTATGCACTGATGGGACGTATTACAGTGATGCACTTCCCATACCGAGTAGTCCTTGAGCTCCTGGGACACATCCTACCCAGTGTATGGAATCAATTGTTTTTCATCTGTACATATGTAAGGTTATTGTAAATGAGTGTGCATGTGTGTGTGTGTGTAAGTGTGTGAGAGAGAGAGAGCCGTCTTTGTCAGGAAAATGCTACTTTTACTAAACAGAATTTTAACTTTGATCTTTTTCTATGTTGTAGAAATTATCTAAAGTTGAAATTTTAATTTTTCCCAGAAAGTTGCTGTTTGGATTTTCAAATTTTCCAACATACAACTATGACTAGCATTCATCTGCTAGTCTTTAAAGTCTCCTTTGTATCTATCCTCTGATACAAGTTTTATTTTCTCTTTTTTATTTCTAACCTTTCCAGAGATCACTTAATTTTTTATTTCACTGCAATAGTTCCTTGATATAGTTATCAAATCTACTCTTCTACTGTTTCCTAAATCATTAACTAACTTTATTTTTAGCTCTTCCTCAGCACTTTGTTTTTCGTGTGTCCCTTACAGAAAATATGGTTGGGTTTTCATTTTTTTAACTGAAATCTGTGAGTCTTAGACTTTTAATAATAAGAGCATTCAAACCACTTACATATTTTACCATAGTTGTTATGTCTGATCTTACTTTTCTCATTTTGTTTTCTGCTTCTCGATATTTTTGTGTAAGTTTATTTTTTCATTTTTTTTTGTTTCAAAGACTATGCTTTTTGTTAGCCTTTTAGTGTTTTTCAAAGTAGAAAACCTGATTTTTAACATGTAGTAAAAACTTCTATAATTTAAGAAGTCCGAAACAAAACTGTAAGTCATGGCTCTCCTCATTTAGAGAAGTATATTTAATATATTTTAAATACATGTTAATACTAGATTTCTTCTTCCAGGACCCTCTATTTCATTGTATATTTAATCTTGTATTATAATTTAATCTTGTATTATACATTTAGTTTATCATGCAATTATTTTTCAAAATAGTATTTTAAAAATCAATTCCAATTTCTATTTTGTAACCACACCAAGTACTTCACCTACATTTCTACTTAATTCTTATAGAAATCCCACTTTCCAGTGAGGTTCAGAAAGGTTTACTAACTCCCTCACGTCCCACAGTTACTGAGTGGGAGAACTGGGATTCTGTTGCTGGACTCTCTAAGCCCAGGCCTGCACTTCTAATTATTATGCCCTCGCTCTACTTAATTGGTTTCAAGTTCACCATTGGTCCATTATATGCTAGAGTCCTTGATTTTGATTCAATTCAATCACCTGGAACATTAAAGATTAACTGACTCGTGGTCTCAGGAGGAAGACACCAGTGGTTTATTTTCTGAAACCTTGCATGTCTTGATATATCTTTGTCATGTCTTTCTGTCTGAATTACATTTTATTTAACTTATCCCCAGTTTGGGGGATATATGTGAAGAATGCCGGCCAAGAATGTGCTTCCCAACCCACCCACTCCCACTGGTAAGAATCCTACTTGTTGTTTGATATACGCTCTTCACTGCTCCATAATTTATAATGTGATTGCCAATTTTAAACGGTTGGTATATTTATGGGCATTTTATTTGGAAGTTCTTGGGAAGCATACCAAGCATGTTTGGTCTCCTGCTATGGTCAATAAGAAGCCAGCAGGCAGCTTGTAAATATTTTTTTCTATTCACGGTATTAGTTCTCTCTCCCAACTTCGTGTCTTCAGCAAATTGGATGTTTCCTTTTTGCAGTTTTCAGTGGCAAACATCCTGAGCTCCATGGCATTGAACTGGAGAACCCCCTCTAGACTGACATCAAACTTTCAGCTCACGTTCATTGAGCAGAGTTGAACTGCAATTGATTGCAATTACAAACCTATTTGTCCCCAAAGAAATCATCATAGATGTTCCTAAATGCCTTATTGAAATCAACACTATTTTAAACATTCTTTTGATCTAAGCCAATAACCCCAGAACAAAAGGAAATCCAGTTAGTGTGCTCCTAAAATTCCTGATTTCCTTCTAATGCACACATATGGCATCTTTTAGGGCATCTCTTGTAAGATCTGCCAGGGAGCAACGTCGTTTATTCTTCTAGAGTCCCTGGACTTCAGAAAACCAAGATGTTTGCCCCCTCAGGCCCCTATACACATTCTGCAGTTTCACTGAGCTCACTGTCAGAAGCTCTAAGAAAATATCAGGAGGTTCTTTTACAATTTGAGATAAAATTGGTCAAGATAGACCTTAACCCTTTAAGGAGGTAGATTCGGTGCCCACGTTTATTCGCTCCTCTGTACCATTATTGTCTCGTTTCTAGCTTGCAGGCCCTTCTCCCTGACACAACCCAGACGGCCTTAGTCTCTGGGCCTTACTCACTGCAGGAGCCCACAGGGCATCACAGTGTCCTCCGCACACCTCTGCTTGTTCTGCTCTTCTCGAACCACTTCCCTTTCAGAGGCTCTCACTGAACCACAGGATCATTCTCCGCACTTTCTGGAGCAGCTTTTGTGGGCTGTCTCCCCTTCATGAACATGCTAAGTGCAGAGTGTCGCACACACCCACGACTCACCAAGCGCAGAGCCTCGCACACCCAGGGCTCATGGAGTGCAGAGCCTCACACACCCAGGATTCACTGAGAGCAGAGTCCCGTGCACACTCGGCGCACACTAAGTGTAGAGCCCCGCGCACACCCAGGGCTCACGGAGAGCAGAGCCCTGTGCACACTCAGTGCAGAGCCCAGCGCACACCCAGGGCTCACGGAGAGCAGAGCCCCGTGCACACTCGGTGCACACTCAGTGCAGAGCCCAGCGCACACCCAGGGCTCACGGAGAGCAGAGCCCCGGGCACACTCAGCGCACACTCAGTGCAGAGCCCAGCGCACACCCAGGGCTCACGGAGAGCAGAGCCCCGGGCACACTCGGTGCACACTCAGTGCAGAGCCCAGTGCACACCCAGGGCTCACGGAGAGCAGAGCCCCGGGCACACTCGGCGCACACTCAGTGCAGAGCCCAGCGCACACCCAGGGCTCACGGAGAGCAGAGCCCCGTGCACACTCGGTGCACACTCAGTGCACAGCCCCGCGCACACTCGGCTCTCACCAAGATGCTGAGGAGGATGAGCCGGCCTGGGCAGCGAGAAGACTCCCGGCCATCTTCCCCAGCCTCCCACATTCATGTCTGTTCTCTCCCCTCCAGGGGGAAGAAAGAAAGACAATTCTGGAAATCAGGAAGATGGAGGGGGGAGAGGACCCCAGAGCTGGGCATGCAGTGGGCAGTCTGCAAGCGCTCCTCCAGGGAGTTGGGCAGACTAGGAAGCCCGTGAGAGGGAGGCAGGCGTCAGGTACCCCGCATCTCCTCCCACAGCTCCAGCTGCTCTTGCTGGTTGATACAGTGACTGACACAGGATGGAGGATGGTATTAGTGGAGCCAGGTCAAAATAATGTGGGGTTTTTAAAAGTAGGAGTATAGGTATGATTCAGAAGGGAGGAAAAAGATCCCTCTAGTGTTTCCCAAGTTCTTCCCTGGATATGATCTGCTTGGTCAAGGTGGGTTCTAGCCTGGAAGGCCTCACGGCAGCTCTTCTCCGGACCCTCGCAGGCAACCCCTGAGGAGAGACGATGCTAAGCCAGCCAAGAGGCGGCATGACTGGGGCAGGGAGAGTCGGGGTGGCTCCTTGTGAGGGCTGTGGTCCCTCCGAGAGCTATGCCTGCATGGGATTCCAGGAGTTTGCTCCTGATAGAAAGAGACAGTTCATCTCTGCTGCCTGACACATACTCAGCCCTGGGCCATTATCACATATGACTAACAGCATGTTGCAGCCACACAGAGGGGTTTGATGAAGGAACTTCTTTTATATAGAGGTTTCCTTAGAGTGAGAAATGGGCTCTTACTGTCAGGTCACACCTGGGGACAAGAAAGGCTCCCCTGGGTCGGCTGGCAACGCTGCCCCTGCCGCTGGGCCTGGAGCCCAGGCCAGGGGACACGTCCCCTCTGAGCTGAGCCGTCCCTTGCTCTGCTCACTCTTTCCCTTTCTGCCTCATCACACCACCTGCAGCTATGGGACAACAGAAGGACCCCAGGACTGACCATAGCTCAAGAAGTTGTGACCTGTAAATTCTGCTTTCTCAACCACACCCCTGAGCACGTCTTATGCACCCACATAAAAGAATATGACCTGGTCCTTGCCCTCAGATGGTCGCCCAGCTGCAGAGGATGGACACACACATGGACACCCATGCACACGCACCCCAGGAGGAGAGTAAGTCCAGCCCTGAACTCTGTGTCTTGAAAAGAAATTCAGTGAAACGCGAAGCAATGGCAAGAATGGCTCCGATGGCTACAGGGAAGAGAAAAGATGCCAGTGGGCAACGAGACTAGGTCAGACTAAGAGTGCCTTTGACCAAGTGAGCCGAGGTGGAGACCCCACTCTCAGACAGCGCCCCCCAGGCTCTGCTGCACACAGGAAGATCCCCTGAGCCCACGGCATGGTGTGCAGACAGGCCCGTGCTTTATGCTTGGGCCCCAGCTATGATGCGAGCTACTCCCGACCAGGCTGCAGGTGGAGCAGAGGTGGACTGCATTTGTCTCTACACCACCAGAGAACAGCACAGTGTCGGCTGGGTGGACACACACACACAGCCATGCCTTCTAAACACCTACAATGTGCTAGTATTAAACAAGGCACCCTATAAGCATGATGCCTAATACATATGAATAGCCTGCAAGGTAGGGATTATTATTCTAATTTAAAAATGAGGAGGTTGAAGAGGATGACCTGGTCAAGGCCATGGCCATCAAGATTCAGGCTCTCGTCTTTCTGCTTTGCCATTGTTAATGCTTGGCTTCCATCTTAGGGTCTAATGTGGCTGCTGGAACTCCAGCCATTACAACTCTATTCCAGGAAGTCAGAAGGAGGAAGGAAGGAAGGAAGAAAAAGGGCTCACCTCTCCCCTTGAGGAGCTTTTTCATTAAGTTATAGTATGCAGTACTTTAGTTTATATCTCTCATTGGCCACTCTCAGTGAAATTGTCACCAAGCCTTACAGGAAACTGGAAAACCTAGTCTTTGTAGTCCAGCTGAAAAGCAGGGTTCAGTTACTAGGGAGGAAGGCTAGACTACACGCTGGAGAAGACAAACACTTTTTCTCATACTATACTTTATCATTCTTTTCAGCTATCAGGGTGCGGCTGGTCTCCAGTAGTTTAGAAGAAAGTTAATAATTGCACTGGGGCTTCTACATCCCCCAGTGCCGCTGCGCTGCGGTCTGGACGCAGCAAGGGGAAGGCGCGGGCGGCCGGGAGGTAAGGACCCCGCCCCCACATTCCTGTTCTCCCCGCCAACAGTACCTTTGATTACAGGCTCCACATGTAAAATGTACAAACACTGTTCCAAGGCCGAAGAGCAGGGTCTGTGGTTTGGTGCCCGGCCGCCAAGTGAAGGCAGAGCTTGTCCGTGGTCACGGGTGGGGAGCAGCAGGCTCACACGGGAGCTGAGTTCGCGGGAGACGGCACGCCTCCTTATCCATCCCAACCCCAAGACAAATTATGTAAAAAGAAAGGAAATCACCCGATCTGAAATATTTCCCTGACTCTGACTATATCGCTTCAAGATCCCTGCAAGCATTGCAGCTCTTCAGAGGGCCAGTAGAGAGGAGGGCAGGCCTGGAGGAACTTTAGGGATGGTCTTGCTCGGTCTCCTCCACTTCCGGAGAAAACAATGGACCAGAAGAGGTCGAATGACCCGCTCACAAGCACAAGACTCCCAGCCTCTTTCCACTCCAGCCCCATTGGACGTCCGTGGGGTTTTGGGGTGCTTCTCATTATTGGAAAGCTCCACAAAGTGCAGCCTGAGACGAGTCACTGCCAGTGAGTCGAGAACAAAAGTGTGGGAGGAGCCTTTGTCCGGGCACCTGGCGCACACAGGGAGAGGCGCAGGGGTCTCTGAACCGGGCAGCTGGAACCTTGTGGGGCCACATGGGCGGCTGTGGCCCAGGCTCTGGACAGCACCTGGAGTGACAGGCTGTGTCGGATGGGGCACGGGACCACACGAATTTGGGGAAGTGTTTCCCTTCCTCCACATGCCAGCCCCTGGTTCTCAATCTGGAGATCTGGGCCTGGGGACGTTGATGGTGCCGCCAGGGGCCCCCTGACGGCCAGGGTCGGGACCTCTGCTCTGGAGGACGCGTGGACAGGCTCCTTGCCCCTTTCAATGCCCGCTGCTTCAGGCAGCCATGTGGGGAGGCCTGCTGACCCACCCCCCGCTGTGGGCACCACCCTTGGGGGCAGCCCCTCCCCTGCTCATGCTCCCTGCCTCCCACCTTAAGGGCCTTTCCTTCTCAGCTGGTAACCAGGGGCCAGCTAATCGCCAGGCCGCACATCCTGACTAACCCTTCACAGACTTGAAGCCCTTACTAGGCCACCTGTCAGCCTGTGCTTCTCCCAGTTAAACAATCCCCCTTCCTTTGGCCTCGCATCTGCGGTCCCATTTTCCAGCCCATCAATCATTTCCACGTTTCCCTCTAAATGCTCTCCAAGCTCCCTCCAGCCCTCCCGAGTTGTCTTTGTTCCCAGTTCTTCCCTTGAACAGTTTGTGTCTTGTGAGATAAAAAAAAATCCGTGCTCCAAAAGAAGTCGAGGCTATTTTGACAGGATTAATTTAAGCAACCTCCCGCAGCACTGCAGCGATCCCGGAAAGAGGGCAGGTTGTGTAAGAAGGTCCAAGGAAGGGGTACAAGGAAGACGCCATCATCTCTATGGCAACACACCCCAAGAGGTTCCTGGTGCTTGCTAAGAAACAAGGCGAGTCTGCGCTGCTGAGGGTCCACGCTGTGGCCTGCCTGCAAGTCAGGGAGGCCTGCTTTGCTTTCCAGGAGGTCCAAGGTGATGAAGCCCAGGGCAGGCGGGGACCCAGAGGTGGGTAAAGGATGGAGCGTGTGAGCCAGAATCAAGGGTACAGGTGGGGGTCATCGGCAGCCCAGTGACGACACATGGGCTACCATGAGCGCAAACTCACTTTGGAGAGGATTTGTAAGGGATGCAAAAACCTTCTCAAAGGTACGATATGAAAAATTAGCCAGGGGGTAGAGAGGGGGCAGTAGGGGAAGAGGGTGGCAGACGAGGTAGAGAGACCGAGAAGGGATTTGCCTGCAGCCCCCATGTGCCAACGAGAACATTCCCCACCAACCAGCAAGGGCGCTCTGCTGGGGAAGTTAGACAGTGGGCATCAGGTTCTAAATATTTCTGGAGAGGAATCTCGCAGAACAGCCACGTGGGGGAGTGCCCTGCTCTGCCCTCCCGAGCCGCCCACCGCTTTGGGGTTAACCTGGATTGTGAGCGCCCAGAAATTTGCACACTTAGTATGTCATAACTTCACACTTCTCTTCCTCCCCGTCCTTTCTTATGGGTTTTATTAGTCGTCAGTCCCTAAGACCATGGGCCTTGAATCTGGAGACCACAGTTAATTCCTGGGACTGCTTCTCACTAGGTGTGTCCCTGAGGACATCTGTAGACCTCAGCCGCAATCTCTTGCCCAATAAATGGAAAGGGTTGTAATGAGATTTAAAAGGGAATGTGTATTTACATGCCAAGAAATGTTAGTTGAATATGAATGCCTGTATCTCCTTCTGCACTGGATATGAATACTGAAGATAAGAATGAGACAGAAAGAGAGGGAGACAGAGCCACAGACGGAGACAAAGACAGACGGAGGAACCGGCGTGAAGGAGCAGATGGGGGATGAAGCCCGCCCCTTCTGTGGGACGGCGGCCTGCTCTTTTTCCATTCCATGATGAAGCCAGGCATGCTCTTTGGAAAGCCTCCTGACAAGATAAGGAATCACCTGTTCCCTTTTTTCACATGGAGGTGGACACTTCAGATGTGACTGTGATAAATTACCAGTGGGGAAGTGTGCAGGTTTTGTTTTGTTTTTTTTTCGGGAAAAAAAGCATCCTGAGGCCTCTCTCCTCCTTAGGTTCAATCCCAAACTATGGCTCAAGAGCTGATTTTGTGTGTCAGACTCTTTGTTCACTAATTAGTGATTATGAGCAGCTGGAGAGGGATTGCTCCCCTTGAGAAGAAGGAAGTGCTTGCTTTAGAGAAAAGCTCTCCAGATACACGAAGAACCAAAGTAAACATGGCTCCAATTAGAGACATCTCTGAGGCCGAGCAAACAGGCTGTCTCTGCCTCCCGCGGGGCCCACGTGCCACCCCCCAGGTTCTGGGCAGCTTCACTGTCTAGTACCAACTGTCATTAGGAAACAAATACCAGCTGCCTTGAAGCAAGGTAATTCTCATAATTTTAGATCTGCTTGAAATCAGGGACATAGCTGGAGAACAGCAGGTGATTCTGGTTGGAACAGAAAATCTAATCTTGAAAAGAAGGAAAGCTCCAATTCTAATCTCATCCAATTTTGGTTGTAGTCAGTGAGTGAAAGCCCACTGTGTATATTCCAAAGATGGCTAAAGAACACCTGGGCAACATGGCCTTGTGCTCTTGAGACCCTGTGAGGAGGCTGGGAAGATGGCAGAGGCGCACTTTGAGCAGAGGAAGGAAAGGGTGCAGTGTGCTCTGGAGTGGTCAAGGCTTGGCTCCGGGCTGGGAGACAGGCTCTTCGGTGTCTAGCAGTGGGGCGCTGGGCAAGCCTCTGTCTGCTCAGAGCCCCGTCTAGGCAATGCAGACGCTGTGAGGGGCAAATGCAGCAATGTAGAGCCCTTAGCATACTTTGGGGAGGCGCACAAGGGACCAAGCCCAGCCCCTGCCTCAAAGCACGAAAGAATGTTTTATTCCCACTTACAGATGAGGGAACTCAGCCCACTGGTTCAGGTCAGCCTGCAAGTGCTGGGGCAGAGGAACACTTGGGTTGTGGCCATGACACAAGAATGCTGGTCCACTCACACCACACCGCCTCTGGGTTCATACTTTGGACAGTCCTGTCCTCTTCCAACACCTACTACAACAGAGAATTGGGGCAGTAGTAGTTCTCAGGTCCTTTTTGGGTGGTGAGAAGGTCAGAGAACTATTCCTTGTGCCACTGAGATGCACGATAAATTAGGAGCCCAACCTAGTCACTGCCACAGTCCACAAGCCTTTAAAATGTCGCTCTTGCCCCTAAGCCCCTGTGTTCACTTTCTCAGGGGCTGGTCTCCAGCTACCTGGTGAGCTTGAACGGGACCTTCTTCACTTCCTGTGAGAAGCAGAGGGGAGACGGCAGGACCGAGCGGGACAACGGGGCGTGTGCCGAACGATCATCAGGGTGGCTGAGGCTCAATGCAGTTTGATCCAATTTAACTAAATGAATTCAATTCAGAGCGTTTATGGAGTGTCGGACCAAACGCTGAGCGTTGCTCTGGCTCCTGGGGGTGGGGGCAGCAAGGACTGTCTGAGCACAGGGAGCCCTGCCCTCAAGGAGGCGGGAGCTGGACAGACGTGGCGACACGGAGGGCCCTCTAACCACCGGCACACTGGGCGGGGGTCTATCCTGAGCGCTGGACGACACTGGGCGCCCCTGGCCCGTGCCCACTAGGTGCCTTTTGCTTTGACAACCAACATCTCCAGACATTGCCAAACGCCCCCTGGGGGGAAAAATTGTCCCTGTCATGAACCATGGCTATAATATGTCAAATATCATCAGTTCCATAAAAGAGGTATAAACCGAGTGTATAAAAGGGACAGGTGACTCATTGTAACCCGGACGGACTTCATAGACAAAGTGGCCTTTGCATGGGGCCTTGCGGGGTTTTGACAAGTAGCATTTCTATCTTAATAGGGGAAGATAAAGCAGCAGGACATGCTAGGACCCAGTGCCAAGGGACTTGGAATAACCTGCTGGCTACAGAGAGCTTTTCACAGTATTTAAGAAGTGTGGTGTCCAGCAGCCAGAATGGGCCCTGGAGGTAGCGCAGGAGCACAGTCCTGCGCCAGCCCCAACTTTTAATAGCAGAAATGTGGGGAGGTGACAGGGTCCTAGCCGGGACTCAAAACATTTGAAGGGCTCGTGGCAGCTGAAGTTTCTCAATATTTTAACAACTGATATGGCCACGCTGGCCCCTGAAGGCCGGCCTGCTTTCTCCCACGGGAGGAGGACAGATCCCAAAGCTTAAGCCAGTCTTGTATTAAATGAAGGCTTACAACAGGTTTGACCTGACAACGTGGAAAAACCCTTTCCCATTTAATAGTGGGTGCCGATGGCATATGCAACAGCAGGTGAATACTGTAAATATAGTTGGGGGCAGGGAGATCGAAGCTAGTTTTGCTCTGTAGGTTTAATATCTCACTTTACAATACCCCCTACCCAAGCTGCCCTGCAGCCCCAGCATTCGGCTCGTTTCTTTCCGGCCCCTTTGCCTGCCCAGTGAGCAGACCTGGGCTCTGCTGCGTTCCTCACCAAAAACAGGAACTAAAGCTGGAGAGAACCCACTGGCTCTGAAATGACTCTTTGGGTTGATCCTGAAAGGGAGAGAGTAGCCCTGGGACATGAGAATGAGCCAGAAGTCAAGGCCAGCCTTGCCATGCCTGGAGAAAGTGCTGAGATTTGGCATTCTCTTACTGGGCTCAGAAAAATTAAACTGCCACCCACCCTGTGGGCAGGAGGAAGGAATGGATCCCATCTCTGGTCTCCTCCATACCACAGGCTGATGGACCGATGGTGGGCCATCCCCGTGGTCTGACCAGGGCACACACTTCTCATGACCTCAAACAGCTGGGAGAGAACACAGCCAGGGAGGCATCGCCCCCAGCTCTGTCCCTGTTCTTAAAGATGCGATTCAGCTCAGCTGCTGACCAGGTTATCTGCCCCTTTTAAAACCAGTGTGTCATCTTACAGCATCTCGGGGATGCCCGCGCCCCGAGGCCGCATACCGGCCGGCTCACTTGCCGCTCCCCTAAAGAGAGATTTGGCCTATCAGACCTCCAGGCAGGTGGCTGCATATCTACCCGCAGACTCTGGGGGAAAACAAAGCTGCTTGCTGGGCCTTCTGCTCATGATTTCCTGCTCTGCACTGGCTTCCAAGACAGGCTCAGGCCAGAGGAGTGGGATTTGCGGGTGCTGCGTCCTGAGGGGGATGCAGGGAGCTGCGCAGAGCTGAGACAGAAGGTGAAGCTTCCACCATTTTGGAAGTTTCTGGAACACAGATTCCATCCATTCCTTCCTATCAACCCCCCAACCCCGCCCCCAGCTGCACACCAGAAACAACCCCCCCAATTTCATCTTCTGCTCCTGAGCTGTTGCAAGGACCACCTGGTGGGAGTGTCTCCACATTCTCTTTCCTCTAAACCTGCGAGCACAGTTGCCAGATTCATCACTCAAAATCACAACTAGCATCATTTCATGTCACCGTGTCCTCCATACTCAGGGACCCCGCTGTCCACCGCGTGACCCTGAAATGCACTGTTAACACCCCTACCCTTCCGGCCCCACCCCCTCCCTCTCCCTGAGCAGCTCTGCTCCAGCTAGGCGCATCTGATCGAAATCCCCAAGACAGGCCCTATCCATCCCCTGCCTGCGCCTCATCTCCCAGCTCTGGGTGTCCTCCGCTTCGAATCCTGCCTGAGTGGAGGCATGGTTTGTGCTCCCTTTCCTCCAGGAAGCCCTCCAGATGCTCCCCGTGACCCCCAGCATCACTGGGGGTTGGGAGGGGCACTCCACACATCCAAGGGCAGGTGATACCACTGCCTCCTCCAGGGACCCGCTGGGTTTGACTTCCTTGAAGCAGACCCATGCAGTCTCTCCCCTCCACCCCTTCCATAGTAAGCCCTGTGCTGGCGAACCTAGGGCCCTTGAGAGCTGAGCCTAGCGCTGTCCCAGCTGCTCCCAGCTAAGCAGGCCGCCATCACTCAGGACAGTAATGGGAAGCACTTTCTCCTGCAGGGGACAGCCTGAGGCTGGGGAAGTGGCTCCGCCCTGCCCACCATCTCTCCCTCCAGAGAACCCGCCCCTCTGCCAGGACTCACTCTCAGCATCCCAGACAGAGTGACCTGGTTCTCCTCCAAACTCCCCTCACTTGCCCTGGGCACACTGGACAGGCAGCTCCCGATGGCACCCGCACGCCGCCATGCACAAGTAGGTGCTCTGACCTTTCCTCCACAATCGTGATCTGTCAGTCCCTTCTGTGTACGCTTTAGAGACGGAAAGACCTTTGTTTCACAGAATTTGATTCGACCCTCACTCTTGCCCTAAGAAAGTCAGCCTGAGCCTCCTCGTTCCGTTTCACAGACGGACGACACTGAGGTTCAGAGGCCATTGGCCTTCTCAGAGTTCACATCACAACTGTCCACAGAATCTATTTCCCCAGCAAATAGTCTGGTGCTAGTTCAGTGGTCCTTGGGTAACGACTTCCCTCCTCCAGGACACGGACTAAGGCCATTACTGGCAAAGGCGGGACGAATAGCACCGAGACAGGCCTTCGCCTGGCACGTTTTGTGAAGGTCTCCAAAGCCTACGGCTTCTTCCCAGGTCTTCCTGCAGCCCGCACACATCAGATGCCGGCAGCTTGTTTTGTATGATTGATGAAGACTTTTTTTT
>JAQQAC010003801.1:1699885-1771974 GCA_029783875.1 Phataginus tricuspis
TTTTTTTTGACATAAGGATTTAATTACAGGGTGACTGCATTCCCAGAGGGCCTGTCGATTAAGGCCTCACTCTACAGACCTTCTGGCAACCTCAGGCTGTCACGCTGACCTCCCTAGCCGAGCAGGGAGAGGAGAAGGGGCAACAGCCACACGGGCAGCCTTTCAGCAGGGGTCTCCTGCCAGAAGCCCCCGGGGTGCTGGGACATGAGGTGAGCGTCTGATCTGCCTGCCTTCTCACCCAGCTGCTGTAGAGCAAAGTAGAAGCACAAGGGCTTCTGGGGATGTGGCACTGTGTTGCATTGGGGTAAAAGCCAAGCATTTCAGCTAACACATTTCTGCAGTAGGCATGTGGAACAGGGGAGGTTGTTCAGGCTTTCTGCCCTGGGTGGACAGAAAGCCTGACCAGATAGGATCCTGCCTCTGCTTGCAGGCCCCTCTGGAGCCTGGGGACCGCCTGTCGCTCCAGGCTTGTTGTGTGCTTTCTGGGCCCAGCATGTGGGAGGGGGCGGCCTCCATGCAGGGGGTAGAGCAGGCCAAGACACACCCGCCCCTGGTGCCTTCCATTCTGCAGCCTGCAGACCCCGACGAGGGCCTCTAACTGTGGAAAGGGTCTGAGAAAGGGTGGACGGGAAAGGAGGCTTTCAAACTAGGCTCATGCCCGCTCGGCCTCCATAGGCTGGTCGGCCCTCTTGAGGATGGGAGGGACAGAGGAGGAAAGGGCACGGGGAGTGAGCGGCTCACTCACCACACCTCCAGCTCCTGACGGCCACTGAAGCCATCGAGAGCCTCGGGGCCATGAAATGGCTGGGGGACCTGGCCTGTTCACTCTGGGCCCCAGGCAGCACTTCAACAGAGGCAAGAGGGAGGAAGGTGGTTTCTCTTGCACCGTCGGCCATCAGGGCAGAATTAGAGGGAGGCGGATTTGTCCTCCCACTCTGGGGCCATCAGGCATTGGGCCGGGCCTGGAGGTTCTTTTGGCTGTCGTCAGCTGGGGCCAAGGGCTGCTCCCCACATCCAGCTGGGGGCGCCCAGAGCTGCTCAAAAGGCCTGTGGCCCCAGACAGCTAGGCCAACAAAGAATCGTCTGTCCTCAGATGTCAGCAGGGCCAGGACTGAAGTCCTTGAGTTAGAGGAGCTGACGGTTCCTTCAGCAACGCCCTCAGAAAGGCCCTAAGGGAGCAGGCCAGAGGGCCGGAGCCCCTGCGAGGAGGCAGCCTCGGGCTTGAACTCATGAGCGAGAGTGCTGCAGCCACCAGATGGGCGTTTGGGGGGGCAGGTCCTGCCAAGGAGACTCCGGAGGGGCTCCGGGGCCGGGTGGGAGGATGGACTGGGTGACCTCCGTGGTCCTCTCCAGCTCTGGAGGTGCTGGTGTCCAACAGTTAGAAGGCCGCGGGGCCAGAGGGGAGGACGGGGCCGGGGCAGGGCCTGGAGAAGGGGGCAGTGCTCAGCTATTGCCCAGGAGAAGGGCTGGAGGAAAAGGGGACTCAACAACTCAGGTCAACAACCCCTGAGCCTGCAGGGAGCGTCTGTTCCCCATCTAAGAGGGGGTCTAGCCACTCAACAAGCCATCTGGGCATTTGGGCTAATCTGCCCTGAAAGAACTGGCCACCCACCTAGGGCACTTCCTGGTTTACTTCCTGTCATCCTATCAACAGGGACATTCAGCCGCATTCTCCCCCCTGGACCTTTTTCTTCCTAGTACTGGAAAGGCGGTGTGGTGTGGTGGTTAAGGGCACAGACCCTAGAGTCAGGTTGCTGGGGTTCAAACCCTGGCACTACCATGGACTATTTGTGTGACTTTGGGTAAATTGCAAGAACTCTCTAGTCCCTCAACTTCTGCACCTGTGAAATGGGGCAGTAACAGTGCCTGTGCCCTAAGGTGGCTGTGAAATAGAGCATTCAGCACAGCGGCCGGCCGGTGAGGGCTGCTCCCTCGCTGTAGACTGGCATTCATGTGGTCACGTCTTACCCCACAGAAGGCCAAGGCAGGGACCTCTCTCAGCCGTTGATCCTGGGCTCTGGCCTGACTGGTGAGCTGAGAGCCGGCATATGCAGCAAGGAATTCCTCATAAGCCACAAGAAAAGGGCCTTACTAGAAGGAAGGGGCGACCTCACTGGAGTTGTCCAGACAAGCTCCCAGGTGAACAAGTGTGGTTCCCAAGATGAGCACCACAGCCAGAGACCCCAAAAGAATCCTTTTCCTGGCTCCATTTCTCCCTCTGATCTTCCCTGGCACACACTCAGTCTACACACCCTGATTCACAAAAAATTTTTTCCTCTCAAGACTGAGCAAATAACAAATTTCCAAAATTCCTCATTGGACTTCAGTATTTGAGCACCTACTATTTGCAGAGCCCTTCCAGAGGACACCACATGCTGGGCACTGTGCACACAGAGTCCTGTCCCCATTCCACGGGGTGGGAGGCAGGCCCAGGAGCTGGAAGAGCTCCATCTGCAAAAGGCTGAAAGGCAGAGCCGGGGGTTAAAGCCAGCGGGCGGGCACACAACGGCCTCCACCCACCCGCGCACCCGCCTCCTGGGCCCGCGGGGGTGGGGGGGGGTCCCGTCCACAGCCGCACCAGGCCCAGGGCTAAAGTCTCAGTGAGGGAGGGCAGGGTGCAGCTCCTTTGCACACGGAGCCCCCACCGAGGTGCTCGTGCCAGCCCGGCAGGTGGAGCACTTACACCATGTGAGCCTGTCCATTTCTCTCCTTCAGATTTAAGAAAGATGATTCCAACTGAGACAGAGATTCTCCCCGATGTTCCACTGAAATTTCAGACGGTTAAAGCCCAGCCTGAACTGCTTCCTTGTCCCAAAGCCAAGGGCCGCTTCCCAAACCAGGTTTTGCCCGTGAGGACTATGGAGCTGCACTTGGGTGACATCGCAATCCTAAGGGTGGCTTCACTTTTCACCCCAGCACTGTTTTACAGTCATGGACTGTGCTGTCAGAGCAAACCAGTCCTGCAGCCTGCACCTCGGCTCTGTTGCTCAATGGTGGTGTGGCCTTGAATAGTCATCAACCTGTCTTTGGGCCTCAGTTTCCCCATTCATCAAACGCTAGGTAAGAGACTGTGCAGTGCTTTCTGGGAGTGCCACCCTTTAATTCAGGGTGGGACCAGGCCAGCCATCTTCATGTTCTGGGACAGTTAAACTCCAAAGTACATTCCCTGCAGTGAAGGCCTGTCTCTAAGAGGAAGGCCATTAGAGAGGCATTTGAGGACTGAGTGGACCTCAAAGGAGGCCTTCGTCTGCTGGAATCTGAATGCCGACATTACAGGTCATATCCATCCACATCCCCATCTTACATCTGGGAAGTCGGGGCGAGCAGCAGACTCAGGAATTTCTTTCCCAATGTCCCCAGTTCCTGAGAAAGGAACTCTTCCCCTGAGACGTTCCCAGTCCCTGCTCCAGGGTGCCCCTCCGGGAGAAGTCTCAAAGCATGGCAGGCAGACGGAAGCACGAGTGTACACTCGGCATGCCGGACATTCTTGGGATGACTCTACGCATAACCAGGCCTTAATACAGCACCTCTGCTTGTGCCCACGGCACGCCAGACGTCCCTGCCCACTCGGCTTGGGAGCCCGTCCCCTCTGGGAGCCTATCTGGTCTTTTGCCAGGTGCTGCAGCTCAGTGAGGAGGGGAGACACCAAAATGCCACAGGGGAGGGATCCTGAACATGCCAATCACCTCCACGCCAGGCGGTCTGGCTAAGCTGCTGGGAAGCTGTGTGACTCAGCTGTGGCCTGGAAACCACTGAAAGTCCCCAGACGCTGGGTCCAAAGGGACTGGCTCCTTGTGGCCAGGACCCCAGCTGCCTGCCTTTGCCCTGACCAGGGCAGTGCAGTCCACCTGCTGAGCAGAAGGCCCAGGGTGCCACACACCACCCGACTGAGGGCATCGCTGCTCGGAGGGTCCTGCGCTGGCAGCTGGCCCAGCGCTGCCTGTTCACTGGGGGCTGGGGAGGGGCCACTCAGCCACAGTCACCTCCCTGCTGTTCAGCATGAGCTTCTCTCTCTGAGACCTCTCACGAGTCCCTGGCTGGCTCCCCATTTCTCTCACTGCCAGCCCCTCCTCTGCAATCTGCTTTGAGGTGCGAGACATCCCTCCATACGCACAGCCCCCTGGGGTCCACAGCTCAGCCATGAGTCAGGCAGAGGGACTGGGCCTGGGCGGGTCACCAAGTTGGGATCCCAGAGGTGAATCCGCAGGAATTCCGAAGGTGGGAAGCTGGTCCTGACGCCTCTGGGTCCCTGTCCTCAGAGTCTCTGATCCTCGGACTGGCGGTCCTGCTGAACAGGCAGAGGATTTCTGTGCAAGTAGCACACGGGCGTCAGGCCCGAGCCTGCTAACGAGGGTGCCTCTGAGCTGGCTGCACACAGGACCTCTCTTAAAGTTTTTTATTAAATCCACAAGTGGGCCTGGCTTCCTTCCTTCTTGCCCCATCTACCTCCAGAAAGTATAAGCCTACAAGCTGGCGGATGTCACATGGGGTCATTTTCAGGATGAAATGCAAGAGCCAACTCCGTGGCTGTGCCGAGCGCATGGCTCTCAGGTGTTGGCTGCAGGGCAAATGCAAACGCAGTGGGCTGGTGGGGCAGCCAGGGGGCTGGCAGACCAGGCCGTCCCTCACTGATCATGTGGGGAGGGCAGTTGTGGGGATTGGCCGGTATGGCTGGACACTAGCTGGACCCCCAGCAGCTCGCACCGCTGAAGAGAGAATGAGGGGGAAGATGTGGTCTCCACTGGGAAGAATCACAGGGGGGCACAGGCTGAAACGGGGTGTCACAGGAGGGGGGCCCCCACTAAGTGGGGGGTCAGATGACGCAAGTCCTTACAGTCTGTGGCACTTGCCGAGGAAAAGGGCTACAAAGGGGATTGGCCTTCAGGAAGAGGGGTGGCACGGGCAAAAATCTGGAGGCGGGATGATGTAAATCATGGGCCCCCCAAGACAGCCTTTGCAGCGAGTGAGTAACCAGAGGGCTGCAGCGTAAACACTGCTGTGGGCGTCCGCGCATGTGCCTGGATATTATCATGATGTGGGTACAAAACCATTCTCTGACTCTCTGTAAACTAAATGTTTATTTCTAAACGTTATATTTTATGACCTTCCCATCACCTGCCACAGAGCCCGACCCTGCAAACCAAGAAGATGAAGGCAGTCATCCTCCAGGCTGGGAGGTCAGTGCATGTGCCCCTAGGGCACGGAGTTGTAAATAGGTGCTCGGGGTAACTGGGGGTGGGGTGGGGTGTACTCGGCTGAGCCATGCCACCCTGACACGGTGTCAACTTCTTTTCCTGGGGTCACAGATTTTAAAAATAGTGAGCCCATTGTCCCAAAACCCTGAGACAATGAAGCCATTTCCTTAAGGGCTGGTGAAACATGACCTTGCCCCAGGCCTGAGGGAGGGAGTGGTGTGCCTCTGTGCGGGTGAGCACACACGCAGACACACACACACAGCCCAGCTTTCCTCAGCTCCACCCACAGCCACACCAGCCCCAGCCACCACCTTGTAGGGAGCAAGGTCTTGGGGAAAGTTCCCAGAGAACTGGGGGGCCCCCCCAAGGCCCCTGAGAGCCTCCAGTGGTGGGGTGGGGGACAGAGGCAGGCGATCATGAGTGCTCACCGCCACATGGCCCAGGGCCTTGCCGCACTCTGCCGGAGGAGTGGGGTTTCCTGGCTGGGCAGGGCCCTGAGGGCTGGGTTCTCCTTCCCTTCCTCCCAGTTTTGGACCTTGGATTTGGTGGGGAAGGAAGAGTAAGAAAGGGTCTCCAGAAGGCTCCAGAACCATAAGCTGCTCCTTTTTAGGACCGCAGCAGGAGAGCACACTGGGACACAGCCTGATCTGTCACCCCCACATCACTGTTCCAACGTGAGCCGTCTCTGGCGACAAGCCTAGACCAGCGTTCAGGGAGAGCAGCTGGCGACTCGCGTAAAGGGACAAAGATCACCTTGTTACTAAGAGCACAGTCTTCAAAATTAAGCAGAGAGGTTCAAATCCAGCTCTGCTGCTTTCCCTCCTTGGGATCTTAGGGGACTTACTTGACAGCCCTAGGTCTCATTTTCAACATCTGTGAAATGGCAATATTAACAGAATGAAACTCCCAGAGTTATTTGAGAAGGTTACCAAATTTAATATACGTAATAAAGCACTTGGGACTTAGCCAAGTATTTAAACTATTCAAATACCTCAGAACCAGCTGGTCAATAGCCACTGCCCTAAGCCCCCCAAGAATCCCCCATCCTGGCCCTTCCTTGGGCCTCAGGACTTCTGTGACGCAGCTACTGAGGGGTTAGCTATGGGCTCAAGGGCAGTGGCTGTGTCGTGATGCCCGGGCCTGGCCTGGCGCGTCTTCTGCACGGCACCCCTGCTCCAGCTCTTGCACACGCCTCCCGGGCCCTGTACACCCTGCAAGTGGCTGTTCCACCCCTGGCGCTCCATGGGGACCGAGCCTTCTAGGGCACTGCAGGCTTCCTGCCACCCACTAGTTCTCAATAGGCTGCTCCTCCTCGGATTACTCAAGCCAAGAGACACAGCTCACGAACTTAGAGCTGACCCTGCGTGATGCCCAACTTCGTTTTCAGATGTTTGGAGAAAGCCGGCATCATTGTCCACATTTCTGTGGAGCCAGAAAAACCCCAAGCCTAGTCTCATGGGCCTGCAGCACAAGCTTGCCAAAGAAAACATTTCTTAAAGAAATAGGTGTTAATCCATGCAGTGCTGCCACCCTTGGGGGCCATCACCCTCCCGGGGTTTGCCATCACTGTCCTGATGATGGTGGGAACCTAGAAGGCAAGATGTCAAAGTCAGAAGACATGGGTTTGAGTCCCAGCTCTGCCGCATCTTAGCCGTGGGGGTAAGACCTGTCCCAGACACCCTCAGCTCCATGTCTGCACCCCTCGGGGCTGCTGCAGGAACGAAGGGACACGGAAGCCCCCGCACAGGGCCTGGCACCAGTCGGCACTGAAACACCCGGGGAGGACGAGGGCTGCACTGCTCACCTCCATAGGCACCTGCTGTGTGATCAGCGCTCAAGAAAAATGAGTTGATTATAAATTTTAAAGACAGGAGAGGAGGGCGTGAGGCAAGTCCCTGCTCCAGTGGACGCAAGGGGGCCCTGGGCTCTTCACAGGCAAATTCCCTAGTAAGAGGGAGCAACCAGCCTTGAAAGCAGGACCTGTGAGATCCTCAGGGCATTAGGGGCAGGCAGTAATACCCTAGATTTCAGGAAATTCTGGTCTGTCTCAAAGATGTCTTTAGTAACTAATTCCCTTTTCCAGGCAGGTTGCTCCTTAAATTTACTGCCTGAGGGAGCCGAAGATTTTCAGACAATCACCGCCAGATGACTTGAGAGTGTGGGAAGGTGCCACCGTGTTCTCTATTTCCAGTACAGAATCAACCTGATCGTTATATTAGGCAAGGGATGGAACACTCTTATATTCGAAAAGTAATCTACTTTTTGTCAAAGTCAACTGACCCTTGTCTGGTTTGTGCACACGTCTTTGAGTGTCAGCCCCTTGCAGTTTGCTGCTCTTTTTCCACGTGAATGGCTCTGCTAGCTGCCCACCACCCCGCCCTGCCGTGTAAACAGCAGCTCAAGAGCCATCCTCTCCAGGAAGCACTATCTAATTAACAGTATAGATTTTGCGCCCCACCTGTTTATTCTGCCGGGCCCGCTCTTACACAAGGCGCTTCTGTCATCACTGTGCCGGGGCCCGTCAAGCAGCTAGACCTCTGCTATTAGGGCTGCACATACAATACAGGACACCCAGGCAGATCGCAATTTCAGATAGACAAAAAGCAATTCTTTTTTATTAGTATGTCCTAAATTATTACATGGAAAATATGTACACTAAAAAACTGTTCATCGGGAATTCTAAGTTAAGTGGACATTCAGCTTAATAATAACCTGAATTATAGCTCATTCTTATTTTGTTGTTGTCTGCTTTTTTTTTTTGCAAAATCTGGCAACCCTATTTGCTCCCCATCTTCCTTGCTTATCCATCAGAGAAAAAAAGAGAGGTCAGACCCTGATGAGCTAAATCTCAAACATTTTCTTCAAAAGAGAGCCTCTTAACTCCATCCAGTCATTTCATACACAATTTGGACAAGGTTAGTGACAGGTTATCAGCACACTGGAAGAAGGTAAGGAGTTGTAAAGGGAGGCAGGATGCTGGCATAGGAAGAGCCCCAGGCTTAGAATCAGAAGACCTGGGTGCCCTTCCCCCAGTGTGGTCCTTTGGGTCACTCTTAAAGCTTCCTGGTTGCTTTGTCTTTCTCTCTTTTTTTTAATCCACAAATTGGAGATGATCCTGTTTACCTTGCAGAGCTGATGATGTCAGAACTAAATAAAATAATGCATATGAAAAATGCTAAATAAAACTAAGATATTCAATATCACAAAGAGATAGATTGACAGCATCACAGTTTCACTGCAAGGAAGGAAAACTATAAAAATCAAACACAGGAGTCACAGATACAACCTTCTGAACTAATTGAATACAGTGCAAACACCTTGTATATCTCAAGAAAACAGAGGTGTCCCTTCATTCCACTCCAGCACTGAGGTTCAAAATGATGACTTTTCGGAATCCAAAAAAATTTAAACAATATCCAATGTATTCTGTTTCAGAAGGCAGCGATGTGTGCCATCCGGGCAAATCTACCTATGCCCAAGGGCTTCGGTATTTGACACAGCCCATAAAGAATCACAAGAGTTTCCTTTTTTTTAAACGCATTGAGTACCTACTATGTGCCAGGCACTGTGCTTGCCATTCACATTCATGAGATTTGAACGAAACTCTATGTTCAAAGCAACTGGTTATTATCCCTCTAGTAAATATTTGTTGAAAGAATGCAGAAGTGGATGAACGAATCCCCAGGGTGAATTTGCAAAGTGCACGAAACAGAAATAGGACTCAGAATATACCTGCAGGTGGCTTAACTCCCCTTACATGACAGGTGACAGCACAGGGCAGGGCAGAGAAAGGGTCTCTGCCCCAACACCGAGCAGCACAGAGCATGAGTTAAAGGGAAGTTCAGATGAATTACAGCTCAAAATTATATTCGTATTGTAAACCAGAGACGCGACTACTCGGTGGGCCAAAAGGGAGACATTTCTGAAGGTACCATATAAGTGTTCAATGTTTCACAAGTCATCTAACTTCTCTACTATTTGGAAGTAATCTGTTTTGTTCTATTTTCCTAACAAATGGCTGGGCCCCCTCAGCACTGCCCAGGTTCTAACCACAGGGCAGGTGGAGACCTGCCTGCCCAGCGTGGGGCCAGCCCCCAGGAGAAGCACCATGGGAGTCACATGCAGCTGTGAGCTGAGGGCGTCCTGCACTGTGCGTGTGGGCTGAACTAAGCCGATGACAAGCTGCGGTGGGCAGGACCCCACAGCCAGGACAAGGGAGGCCCCCGCTGCCAGCCAGACTCCCTATCAACCAGCTAGCTCTGCCTGAACGCGGCCCACCGTGTGGGTGCAGGGCCGTGGTGGGGGGACAGGGGGTGATGACAGGCCTGGGCTTGGCCTCAGGAAAGTCGTGTTCTAAACAAGATGACAAAGCCATGGTGGCGAGAAGATAAGAGGAGCCCACGGATGCATCGCAGCCGCGTGGGGGCCGAGGCTGCGGCTTCTCAGGCCGACTGCGGAGCCAGCAAGCGTCGCCCCCGAGCTGGGCTTCCACAGCCGCTCCTGCACAAGAGCGGACCTGAAATCCTGAGGAATTTGATCTCAAAGGGCTCTTGGAGATCCTGTAATTTAATCCTTCCTTTGACAGCTAATAAAGCCTACGGGTGAGAGGAAACGGTTCCCGCGGGCCGAGCTCCAGCAGGCTGCGCATCCTCCCGGCCCTCAGGAGGCGGAGCGCAGGACCGCCCTGCGGATTACTTGCCCGGTCACCCGGCCAGCAGTGGCGAGAGGCTCAGGACTGTCTGACCCTGGTCGCGCTCATTCTCCCACGGCTCCTGGGTGAGGGTGGGCAGGGCCCGGTTCCAGGTGGGCCCAGGCCCCTGACTGAGTCCGTGAACGTCCCACATCACCCCTCCCAGCCCCTGATAAGGTCTTAAAGGGTCTACATTGTCTTTCGTTCCAAGTCGAAGCAGGCTGGGAAACAGTGGCCATAAATTAAACTGTTGGATATTTCCTAATCTCCATTTTCAAGGAACTTTCAGATATGGATCAATCGATTCACTCCCATCTACATTTCTAAGTACTTCCCCAATTACTACCACATTTCTAGGTACAACTACCCCAGTTCCTTTGCTGGGGTAACGACAGAAATAAGAATGCCCCTGGCTGGGGTTGGACTGTATTTTATTAGAGGTTTTACAGGTTGTCTCTTGAGTTGTGTTTTAAAAGAATGAGGGTTGCTTCACAAAACATTTTCCGATACTGTTCCATGTTTCTCTGAAATTAATAAAGAAAATGCTCATCCAATTGGTGTGGGTTTGAGGAACCAAGAACTCTAGTGCTCTGCTGATAGGAATCTAGACTTGGACAAGCTTTCTTAAGCATGTTTTGGCAATTTACAGCAAGAGCCATGACCTCTGACCCATGAAATTCCCTCTTAGGATCCATCGTCAGGGAAGAACAAGTGCAAAAGCAGATGTACGTGGAATGAAGTTATTCATTATATATTTATAATAGATATGAAATAATATTTTTATCAAATGACATTGCATTACTTAATATATATTTATGATATGCATTTGCTATATATTATATATTATCATATATATAATAAAGGTGTATGTAGAAGAATAAAGTTATTCTTCATAGTACTGTTGGTAATAGTGGGGACAACCTCCAGCGCTCTCCAAATTTAGGGAATGGATTAAACACACCATGATACCTTCATATAATTTAATATTAGGGAAATATTAAAATTATATTATAGATTCATATTTAATGCCACAGATGGATGCTCATGGTACATAATTAAAGAAAAACCAAGTTACATAGTAGTATGTATGGTAGGATTCTTAGTTAAAAGTTAAAAATTTCTGCGTTTGTATGGTTGATGCTGGAATGATACACACATCAAAGCAGTGTCCCTAAGGTCTGAATTTGAATGGATTTTTAAAAATCTTTTAATTTTTCTATAATGATTGTGTTATCTGTGTAATTATAATTTTTAAATTATTTTTTACATAAAAACAAAGGCTATTACTGAAACCTGGAAAATGATGGAGGGAAAGCTTTTTTCCATGAAACAATATTGTAACGCACAGTAAGATGGTCAGGTTCCCCCAAAAGCCTGTTAAACCAGTTTGGGGGGGCCCTGTAACAGCTCTGGTGGAGGCGCGCCGCGGGTGGGGGACCTCCTCACCTCCTTGGGCCTGAGCCCTCAACCCTCACTCCATTTCCAAGGCCACCCCTTGCAGAGGGTCTGAAATACTCTGCTTCCTGAGCTGGTCACTCACGGGGCCCATTCTCCAAGTCACTCTTTGCCCAGTCACTCAAGCCCCCATCTCAACCGAAAGCTCACTCCTCAGGCCTCCCCCTGCCCGTGGGGGCAATGGAATCGAGCGGTGAGCTGAGCATCTGTGTCGCTGCCAACTGGACGGAGGGAGGCTGTGGCCCCTGCTGTGCAGATGTCCCTGGTGCGGCGGGGGCATCTCTGGCTTGCAGGCCGCTTGTGACCCCAAGACACCCTGAGCGACATGCCGGGTCCTGCTGATGAGTCCACTGGTCCTGAACCGACATGCCCTTCTCTGGGGCATCTATTTCAGGGGGTCCCTGCCCGCAGGAACCCATCCCTGAGCCACAGACACACCTTCCGTTCAGGCTCTCTGACTGCTGATTCAGAACAGGTCTGCTGCTCATTAACAAGCTCCCTGCCAGACCACAAAGAGGTTATAACAGAAAAAATCCAAAAAGTTGCCCCCTCTGAAGCTGGCCGTGGCATGCTCCAGCGATGGGAGATGTCAGACTGGCTGCAGAGAAAGCAAGGTCATGGCAGTGAGGGGGGTAGGGTGTCCCAGGAGGTAGGACCAGGCATTCAGAGGGGACAGTCCAGTACTGAGAGCTTAGACTTGACCTTGGAGAGTTATTCTAGATGCTGAAGCAGGGGAAGGGTACAATTAAGGAGAATTTGGGGAATATTAGCTGGCGGCAGCTAATGGCATATTGCAAGGGGGCTCAGGCCAGAGGCAGAGACCACACAGGGGTTAGAGGAGAGGGCACGGTCACTGAGGCTTTCAGCGGGGGTGGTGTGGCACAGGGCCAGCGCTCTGGCCTGGGACACAGGAGTCCAGCCGTGGGCCCTGGAGCGCAGTCCTCGGCAACGCTTGGCAGCCTATTTTCCATGGGTGAAACACACATGATAACCCCAGCCTCAGGTGGACCTCACAGGGCTGTTGCCGAGAGCTTTGTGAGACACTAGACACTATGCAAATGTTAGCTATTATTATTAAATGGCTTAGACAGTATTTTGTCAGCAGCTTAGTTCTGCTTGGTTGAACACTGCAGTCCAAACATTTCACCAAATATCAAACAGGACTTTGTTATTTAGGGAAGAGATTCAGGAGCTCTCATGGAACACTGGAAAATCCAAACAGCAACTAAAAACACAGCTATTCTAGCTTCCACAGTGAGCAACTTCACTCAGGTGGGCTGGGGGCTTCTAATCACTGGGACCCTCGGGCCCACAGCTGGAGTGTGGCCTATATCCTGTGGGGGCATGATTCCAAGAGGGGTCTGGGAAAAATATGAAGGGCGGGGGTATTCACGAGGCCCTAACCAATGGTCCTGACTTCCTCTGGGCTTGTTTATGCATGGGCAGGGCCTCTACAGAGACCACTGGGAGTGCCACAGTGCCTGACAACTTGGAATCGTAAAACCTTAGGCTTGGAAGGGATCCTGTAGCAAAATAGCCTCTCTTCTATCTTCCCCTAGCCTGTAAACTTCTTGTATTGAGCAAAGGGCCCAGTATGTAGTCAGCTTTCAATATACATATTGGATGCTTAGATGGGTGGATGGATAGATGCAGGTGGGTGTAAAAACGGATTTGATGGATTTCTGATCCAATTTCTATTTAAGAAAATACCAATCTGTTGCCTCTTCAAAGGAAGCCACCTTTTTCTTCCAGTTTCTTCTCTTCAAAGAAAAATCTCCTCCCTGTGACCCTCACCCACCCACCACTGCATTCATTGCTTCTGCCTGTGAGGCGGCAGGTCTGTTGATGCCGAGAGCTGATGTGACCCAGGAACCTCGTCCCCAGGACAGTCTAACCAGCAGGAGATAGCTCCTAGTTGGCACCGGCTCCCCCCTGGTATGGGATGAGAACTTTCAGGGATGAGGGGAAAGAACCTTTTGGAAGGCTAATAGATTTCTATTTAAACATTATGTTTTAATTTACATTTTTCACTAAGCACAAAAGCTCCCCTTTAAACCCTCACCTCCTGGTGAACAGACTCTTCCTCCCTGAGTCATGTATCTCTGGGCAGCCAGACCTTCTGACTCACTGGTGGTTGGAATCTCAGATTCACAATACCACAGAGCTGCTAAAAATAGGAATCATGTACCTGGGCCCCAAAATAGGACAGAGACGAACATAGCTCTTTAAAGACTACTGCCCCACCTGTAACATAAAAATCAAACAGGGGCTAGAATGTCCTCTTTCGTATGGTCTTAACTTTATAAACCCCCCTGGAATCCTTTGGAAATCAGCAGCCTAGGTGGACAGATACAAGAGAAAGACAGATGGGCAGAGTTGGAATAATTATGCCTAAAACATGCTGGTTGTTTTTATTAGAAAATTCTAGATCTTTAAATTAGTAGGGGCACTTTCACAGCAACGGCTCTGAGGGAAATGAAATTCCTCCATCCATACTTTGGTGGTGGTTTCTCCCTTGAGAATCAATGTAGCTTAAAATAGTTTGGGAAATTGTCACAGAGAAAGAGGCTGCCTGGAGTTTTTTTATTTTGGAGTGGTTTTATACTTCCAAGGCCTCTGAGGTCGCCCTGTGCAAAAATCTTAATAGTTTTTTCCACTACTTACAAACTATTTGTACTTGAGCAGCCTTAGGACCAGCCTTTATTTCTTTCCAGCTGGACTGTTTTGGGAAAAAACATCTACATTATCGTCACTTACTCTTTTTGGTGAAAGTTGTGACGATTTACTTCATTCTGAATCTCTGTTCTAGAATTTGCCATGGGCTTTCACATACTCCACCTCACTGGACCTCACGACAACCTGGAACGATGCTGGAGAAGTGGTCAGAGGGAGAAAGTCCCCTGGCAGGCACGCAGCAGAGCTGGGTCTGGCCAGGATCCCACTCCACACGTCACGCACATGAGATGCTCTGGAGGAGGCGAGTGGAGCAGACCTGATGTCCAGACAGGACGGAGCCAACGTGTGGACATCCTGCTCCGAGAGGCCATTAACCAAGGAAAAATGCCTTTCCCTCTTCTATTCTTTACCTGCACATATCCTACATTCCAGGTTGTTTTTTAGTTAATATGCTCCACACGTAGGTGACCTAAAGAAAGTCACTTCTGGAGACTGTCGTCAAGAGGAAGGAAACAGCTCTTGACATAATACATTGCAGCTGTTTGTTTTCAGTGGTGTTTTTAATTCCCAGTGACTTCCGGCAGGTGGGAGGCTGCAGGCCTGTGGGCGCAGAACACTGGGGATGGGACATAAATCATCAGGGCCACTTGTGGAACCCAGACTACACCTCCAGCAGCCAAGATGGGGCCGCTGGGTGAGCGAGGTGATGATGGGTGTGATGGTCAAACCGGCCCCAGGGCTGAAATACCACGGCTGCCATCTTAGATAAGCCCGGGGCCATGAGCTGGTCTGCCACCAGCTCGAAGCATGTGTGCGAGTCCCTGAGCTGAGCTCTCAGACGCCTCGACCTTGGGGCATCTGCAGAGATCTCTGGGCTGCAGCTTGAAGAAGGATGTGGGGGAGGCCCTGGAAACACAGTGAGGACTTCCAGAAATGAATTATGGGTTTGTGTTTCTCCAACGCAAAATGGAAACCCTAAAGTATGACATTTCCATTTAATTTAGGAGTGAAATAAAACCGTTGAGTGTCGATCGGGGCCGGCCTTTGGTATCTGCCATCTCATTAATCCTCGCAGTCATCCCATGAGATCGTTTATTGTTATTTTATCTTACAGTGGAGGAAAGAACTCGATGAGGGTAAAGAATTTGCCAGAAGCCACACATATAAGAACAGTCAGCACTGAGCGACTGCAGTGTCCACGTCTGCCTCACAGCAGCATAATCCCTCTTTGAGAAGTGTGCCCGGCCTGCCCTGGGAGGTCGAGCCATCCCCATGGGCCAAGCCCACTGTCCCTCTGAGCCTGCAGTGCACTCTTTTGCCCCGACCACGGCTGCCTCCTGCCTGTATCGGTGAGCCCGAGCCCGAGAGCCATCTGTGTGCCCGCTGACCCTGCAGTGTATGCACCCTCCTTCTAGGGTGGCCTTCTCGGGAATAGGACAAACCAAGAGCAGGGGCTTCCGTCCACCCTCTGCCTGTATGGACCTTTTTCATCAGTTGGGGAAGGAGAAAAGTTTGTAAGAATAAGAACCCCCGTAGCTGGGGTAAATCAAGCTGACAAGGAAGGAAGCCGTGTTAGAAATAATCTGGCTCACCTCCCTGCCTGGGGCAGGATGAGAGGGAACCCCATTGGGTAGAAGGGGTCAGGCACTATGGCCAAGGGCTGGAGGCAGTTCGCTTCATCTCTTTGAGCCTCAGTTTCCTTCCCTCAGGGTAAGGATTCCCGCCTGACTTCCTCACGACCTTCTCCCAGAGGGCTGAGCATGTAGCATTTCTGCTCAAGGCTCTCTGGGAGAGAGTGACTGTCTCTGTGTAATTTATTTCTGTTTATTCACTCTCACTGCTAGGAAGTCTTCTGGATGCCACGCCACTAGTCTCTCCCTGCGGTTTCCCCACCATTCTGTCTTCAAGGTGATGGAGAACATGGGTCAGCGCCATGCCTCCAGCTCAGGCGCCTGGCTGATCGAAGGTTGAGCAAACCACCTTTGCAAGTAGACAGGACGATATGTTCATGCTTCCCACACATCAGCAGAACATACCACCTTCCCCTTAGGCCACTGTGGGATGAGACTTCCTGAGGGAAAAGGAGAGAGAGGAGGCTTGCTTTGTAGTGCTGAACAGAGCACACCCAGGTGCAGAGGAGGAGGCAGGCGTGCGGATCGGGCTGGGACCGTGCGGGCATCCACGAAGGATGCAGGTTTTGGAGTCACTCGGCACCCCAGCCTCACCTCTCATCAAGTGTTGAATTATGTAATCAGTTCATCTCTCCTAGACTCAGTTTCCTTATCCACCAGGATTAAAAGGGATTCTGTAGTGCCCCCATGAACATAGGATGGCCACCCCCACACTGTCACCGTGACATGCGACCCACTTCCTTCCCTCTCAGTCCCCATCCATTTCTCAAGGGCCGGGGCCGAGGCCAGTCCACGGCGGCTGCCTCACGGCTGCTGAGGGCAGGACGGTCCGTGCGCTGGGTTTTCTGCACAAGGTCATGAAAAGGCTCACACCCTCCTTGCTTCTTTATTCATGCTGCGGTTTTCTCACTTAAGACTATTTGCTCATGATAAAAATGCTGTAGTACTGAAAACCATTAGAAAGTAGGGGAAGTATTACACAGAAGGGCATATTTAAAAATTTTGGCTTGTTTTCTTCCAGATTTTTAAATGCATATTTGGGATGTGATTGAGATTCTACTCCATGTCCCTTGTATTCTGGTATTTTACAGGACATTAAAAGATGAGCATCTAGTCACGCTGTTAAAAACTCTTCCGAGGCATCGTTTAGTCATATTCCACGGTCCCCATTGTTGAATATTTAGGTTGTCTCCACATTTTCGCTTTTCAAAGTAACCCTGCAATAAGATACTTGTGCATAAACCTTTACATATTTGTATATTTTAAGTAGAAGTGGGGCTTTAAGTTATGAATATTTTTAAGGGTCTCAGTACAAATTGCCAAATGGCATTCCCGGGCAGAGCCATTCCTGCCAGTGGGACTCAGGGGTTCCTGCTTTGCCCTCCTGCCCCTCTCATTCCTTATCCTTGCTAATGCTAGAGCCAAAACAGGGCACTTGTTATTGTTTAACTTTTTATTTTGAAATAATTTCAAGCTTATAGAAAAGGTGGAAGAACAGGAAAGGGCACTCTCATATGCCCTCCTGCAGTGAGCCTAGTTTGGCCACGTTTGCTTTACCATTCTGGATAGATGGATATACAGATCGACATATGTAACATGGACATGCATGCATAAACACACATACACATTTTTTCTAAGTCACCTGAGACTGGCAAGTGCAATGCCCCCCCACCTAAGCACTTCAGCATGTGCTTCATGAGAACAAAAGCCTTCTCCTGCAGTACGATCAGCAAAATCAGAGAATTCATGTTGATAAATACTCTATCTGTTCTGAGGACCCTAAATTTTACCCAATATCCCTTACAGACAATAAAGAAAGAAAGAAAGAAAATCTAGTCCAGGATCCAGTCCCAGACGGTGCATTACATTTAGTGCCAAATCTCTTCGGGCTCCTTTAATGTGGAACAACTCACTCAGTCTTTTTCGTCTTTCACGGCTATGACATTTTTTGAAAAGGACAAGCCGGGATATTTGTAGAATATCCCTCGATTTGGGTTTGTCTGACGTTTCCTCGTGATTAGATTAAGGGTATGCATTCGAGGCCAGAACACACAGGAGCGCTGTGAACCACCTCAGGGGTCACATCAGGTGCACAATGTTGGCTTGTCCCGTCAGTGGCGAGGTTAATGTGGACCACTTGATTAAGGTGGTAGCCACGTTTCCCTATTGTATGATTAACATTTAAGTAATTAGTAGTTTAAGGGAGATACGTTGAGACTATGCTAATATCCTGTTTCTCATTTAAAGGTTCATTTACTAGTTACACCTACACTGACAGCTCTTCTTTGAAGTAGTGGGACGTGGTGGAGTGGTGACTTTCTAACTGCTTTTCCTCCTGCATTTGTTAGTTAGCATTTTGTTGCAAGGAAATGTTGTCCTCACTCTTCCCCATTTATTTACTAATTAATTTAGTTACATCATTATATAAGCATTTTTATGTCGCTTAATCTGCTAATGTCACTTATTTTGAAGCTCAGATTATCTCAGATTTAGCCAGCAGGAGTCCTTTGAACTGGCTCCTGCATCCTTTGACATGTTCCCACTATTCCGTTAATTGATAGGTCCCCACCATTCCGTCCATTGACAGGTTCCCACCCCCACCTTTCCGTCCATTGACAGGTCCCCATCCATTCCGTCCATTGACAGGTCCCCATCCATTCCGTCCATTGACAGGTCCCCACCATTCCGTCCATTGACAGGTCCCCACCGTTCCGTTCCTATCATTCTGTGCGCACTACTTTCTGGCACCAGGTGTTGCAGGATTCTCTTGTGCTTACTTTGCCTTTGAATCCTTTGGTGGAGAACACTATTTAGAGACCAAGATCTGGTTTGTTCTCTGCTACTGCGGTGTCACTGTAAGTTCTTTCAGCAGGTAGAGCTAGGAAATGTGTGTATGTGTGTGTACACACATGCATATATATAAATACATGTGTGCGCATGTTTATAGATATATAAATCACATACACACATAATATGTATGCACATATATAATGATACTAATATGACATTTTTTGTAAATTAGGATTTTAATAATCACTACTTAGGTCAAACATTTTTCCAAAATGTTATTAGGGCATAGTGTAGATCTTTTGTCCATTTATCTATGAGAGTCTTTGAATTTCTTATTCCTTTAGATGTATTTTTAAATACAGATATCAGGCAAAATATTGCATTTATAACTACTTTCTAAAATTCATTGGCTTTTTATTACTGATGTAGAGATTTCTAATTTTTGAAGTTAGAACTATTATCAAATTTTGTAATTTCTTTCAATGTTTTAAGCTATTAAAGCCCTCCTCCAGCCAGAAATTTGTTACCTGCTTCTATTTTCTTCTTCTTTTTCTAGTAATTTATTTAATCAACTTGGAATATATAATGGCAAAATGTGTGAGATGAGGACCTAAATTGCTTTGATATTTTTTCCAAGTAGCTAACCAATTGTCCTAGCACCTTTTATTATATAATCCCTTCCTTCATCACTGATTTATCATTGTTGTTTTTAGAAATTGCTTTTTCTATCTGGCCAAGTGGTTTTTATAAAGGTTGCAGGGTAAACTGTTGTTCTCTCCTGATCTCACATAATATAGAAACTTGGAAAAAGAGCACAGTGGCCAAGCATGTGTGCTCTTCACTAAAGCCAGGCAGCCTAGATTCCACCCAGGACCGCAGCTTGCCCACCTGTGAAATGGAGGTAATAATGGTACCTACCTTGTAGGTTATTATGAGGATTAAATGAATCAAAACGCTTAAAGTGCTTAAAACAGTACATGGAAGAGCCCAATGTTAGTTATCATTATTTTTACGTTAATTCCTTTATTTTTTCAAATGGGAAACCAAGGCTTAGAAAGGTGTGATGACTTTCCCAAGGTTGCACACCCCAACCCCCTTCCCCGCCATCTCCCACCAGGAAGGCAGGTCCTTCCTGCATCTCCTTCTCAGGTAGCCCCACAGCCTGTCCTTTCAACTTAGGCAAGTCCTCCTCTGAGAGAGCTGGGGTGGTGTCCCTGTCCTTCACTCAGCACCCGTGCCCCCTCTTGAAGTGGGGACACCCAGCCAGCTGTTCCCCTAGCCTTTCTTAGCTCAGTGAGCCTTTCAAAGAGACAGCATTTCACCATGTTGGGTGGATTGCCAGTATTTAAAGATATGGATTTTTTTCAAACAGCATGGCCCCTAAATGCACAGCAACTACTGTACTTCCATCTGGGGCTCAACAGCCTCAGGAACAGACTTCTGGTGTGCGGGGAGCCAGCTGCTGGGGCCTCACTGAGAAGCAGATGTCATTCTGCAGCCTGTGGCTTCCCTATAGGATCTGCAGGGGAACTTTTATTCACTGCCAAGACCATGGCAGCCACGCCATAGCACCACCTGTACTTCTTTGTTCTTCCCTCCCCAGTTCTGTTCCTCCGAGCAAACTCATAAGCTGCCGAGGCCATCTCTTCCCATTCTGAGCACTTCTCACCATTTCCCACAGTCACACAGTCATATAGCTGGTGAACAAAATGTTTTCCTTTTGTCCAAATGCTAAAAACAAGAATTTTTTTTGTAGATTTGAAGAGCCTAAGGTGACAAATCAGGCAGATCACACGACGTGCGAGGAACAGGGCCGCTCGCTTGGCGCCGGGCCCGAGGGCGCCGTGTCTGTTAGTGCACTGGGCACGCCGGCCACTGAGGCCAGGACGGGCGGACCGGCCCCAGCAGGCCGGCCATGGCGGCAGGAGGCGTGAGCCCTCCCTTCTGAGAGACGCTCTGCGCTTGGCTGAGTCTGGCAAACAGCCGTTATTATATCAAGACAGCATCGAATTCTGGCTAACAGACTACAGACTCCACGTGTTTGAAAAATTATAATAACTAAACAGTAGAAAATGTGGATGCTATTATTCCACTTATCGGAACCATTCTGAAGTTAAGCACAGGAAAGGACATGAATTCAGTAGAGAAAATGGGCAGAGACTGAAATGTGGTGACTCCAACAGTGGCGCCTATCAGGAACGGCGGCCGGGGCAGCCAGGGCACCAGGAAGCCCTTCTACACCGACCCACTCGGGCACTGTCTCTAGCCTCTGTGGGAAGAGAAGGAGGCGGCCACAGCCCAGGATGACGTCCATGCGGCTAGTGCTCCAGGACCGACCTATCAGAGAGGCAAAAGCAGGACGGGCGACGGCGAGCCAGACTGGCCCCCTGCAGACGAGCCCGCGGGGTCAGATGCGGCCCTGCCCCCTGCGGTCACCCCGCGGGACACAGTGAGGACGGCACACCAGCGATGCCTTCAGAGACCTACTGATGGGGCTGACGCAGCAAAGCACCCGCTGGCCGTCACTGTCTAATCGCAGCAAGATGGCAAATAGATGGCCCGAGAACAGACCAAGTGGGGTCCACGCATTCAGTCCCGAACTTCTGTAACATATACCTGTCAAGCCACGCACCCATCTGCGTCTCCACGCTGGGGCTGCTCACGCTGGCATCAGAGAGCCTGTGTGCCCGTGCTGCCAAGGGTCCCGAGGCCTCTCCTCGGGCAGAGAAGCAACGGTGACACCCAACGGTGCTGCTACGTCTGGGGCTCGGCTGGGCCACCCCATCTGTCTCCACCACCAGCTTATCTCACATCCATTCTGGGGACACAACTAAGTGACCCCTTTGGATAAATTAAAAGAAATTAAGGGATAAAATGCCAGAATCATGGTGGTTTTACTGCTGGTGACACCCTGAGGACGTATGTCAGACCTCAGCACCAAGCCCCTGGGCAGACACTACCCATCTCGGGGAGCCGAGCTTCCACAAGAGCGTTCCCTTGCCCAGGTGCCAGCGAGAAAGGACTAGGAGGCTGCCTTGAGAAATCCGGGCCGCTTAAATGAAACTCCGAAGCTCAGGGATCACTTACGGGGCAAAACCAACAGCACAGCCGGCGTCCTCTCTCCTCCCCACGCAGGGAGGAAAGGAGCCAGTGGCCTGCCTCCTGGGCGGATTCAGACAGACAGTCCTCCGGCGGAGGTGCTGTCCAAACTCCCTCTGCAGAGAACTGGCCTCCTGTCCAGGGCATCGGGGATGGGGTCTCCTAAGGAGCGACTCATCTTCTGAATCAGATATTCAGGATGACAGCCCACAGGGGAAGGAGGCAGAGAAGGGGAGAGGAGCCTTCTGAGGCTTCCACCAAGGTGCCGGCTTTCAGGGATGACCTCACCTCAGTGCTTTCACACCCCAAGATCTAGTTAGGTTGATTTTGTTCTTCTGAATCATCTTCCTTTATGAGGAGGTATAAGGAGGCAACAGAGCTTTCCCCTTGCTTTCGACATGGCAGCCCTCCAAGCTCACATCTTTCTTCCAATTAAATCGACGCATCCCCCAACCCCACCTATCTCCTCAAGCTCCAAATGGCAGTGTCCCGTGGTGAACTTGGCCAGTCAGGTCCGCACATTGTAAACTCCTGCCCGTATTGCACAAACACTGCTCAGAACTAAGGTCAGTCATCCTCAGAGCGTTAGAAACGGATGGGGCATGGAGGTCATCTGGTCAAAGCGGCCTTCCTACAGAGGTCCATCGTTAGCTCCAAGGCCACAGGACTAGTTCCTGACAGAATCAGGAATAAATCCCGGGACTCCTGACCCCACCAATGAGCTTCATCTTTGTGTAGAAATAGAAGACAGGCGAGCTAATGAGTCAGTCGCTCAATAAGCTGAGCATTTGCTGGCCAGCTTTACATGCCCGGTAGTGTGTTTCACTTTGGAATATTTGCAGACAAAGCATAAGCACTGTGTGTATTACCACTGGAAAGAGTTTATAAAAAGTGAAAAAGTAAGAGGAATAGGAAACAAGTCTGGAGATCTAAGTCTGGAGAGATAAGTATGGGCTTTGTTTTTTTGTGAATTAAACAAAATGGAAGTTTATTTCTTCTCTTCTATATAAAAGTCTGGAGGTAAACAGTTGCTCTATATAATTTACAGACCCCAGATACTTCCAACTCACCACTCAGTCTCCAGGGCGTATACCTGCTACCCATGGTCTAATGTGGCAGCTAGAGCCCCAGCCATCACATTCAAATTCCTAGCAGAGGATGAAGGAAGGAACAAAGAAGAATGGAGGGAGGGCAAGAATGGGAACTGGAAGGTAGCTGTGTGCCTGCCCCGGCTCTGCAGGGGGCTGTTCACCTGCTCGTGAGCCTCCCGGAGCTTGAGCCTGCTTGTTTTTAGAAAGCTTCCTGAAGAGTCGCCGATGCACTGCTGCTTAAGGGCACTTAGACTAGATCGTCCCTCAGTTACCTTTCAGCCATGATCCATTCTGAGTGACACAAAGTGCAGAGAGATCAATGGACACCCTAGTAAGCTGTGTCGGGCAGTGCATCCAGTGGGCTGGTGGATGTGACCAGGCCTTGAGAAGAGGGTGAAATACAGGCTGGGCCCTCACCGCCAAGAACACTGCTGAGAGTTGCAGGGGTATTTACTAGGAGACACAGCATGAGGTCAACTGAGAGGTAGGGGCCATGCCTGATTAAATGTGTGGCAAACAGTCACGTCTAACGGCAGTGGGGTGGCCCTCTAACCTGCAAGGACCTGCCTTTTCCAGGAGAGGGGTCGGGGGCTTTTTGAGAATCCAGCATCTTGGAGGCCCCGCTGAGGCTCAGTGTTTCTTTAAGCGTGGTCCCCAAACACCCCAAACATCACAATTGCTAGGTGTTCATCGCAGTGCAGATTCCTAGCCCCCAGGCTAGGCTGATCCAGTCAGGTTAAAATCCTACAATTTATGGTTAAAACATTTTTGTTTTTGATTTGCAGTTTTAACAAGATTCCCAGGTGCTCTTTAATGCACTTGGGGTCAGTGTCCCTCTGACGGAGGGCAGCTCACATACTGCACTGCCCCCATCCTCTGAACCGACCCCACTTCCTTTCTCTCTCTCCTCCTTCACGATCTTGTTTATTTCTCCTGACTATTTAAGTCTTTCCCTCAAAATCCCTCCAGAAAATATTAACAGTGAAGAATAAAAAAGTCACTCTGGAAACTGAGGCCTGCCTCGCTGCCCCCTGAGCCTGTGTGCCCCCGTGTTCCCCCACAGTGGCCAGCACAGGGTGCAGCAGCTGATGTCTGTGGCATGGGAGGGGACCCCTGGGAAAGCCGGCAGCAGGTGAGGGGGGCCGCCATCCCTGTGGTCTGAAGGGGGTCCTACTCCAGGCCCCCTTCCTCCCTGGCCTAGAGAAAGCTCCAGCCTTCCTGAGAGCTGGCGGCCTGAGTGCCCCCAGGAAGCAGAGGGTAGGGCCACCCGTCCACACGGCCCAGCCTGACCTTACTCATAAGTGGGTGGGCAGCTGTTACAGGACGACGGAAAGCAGGAGAAAGCCGGCTTGGCCCCAGAAGGGGCAGGAGTGAAACTAACATTTATGAGGGTCCCTCTGGTGCCCGGCTCTGTGCTGTGAGCTTATTGTCACTTAATCCTGTGTCACAAATGACATGGTAGGGCCCAGAGGCTGTGGGGCTCACCCACGTTTGCACAAGTAGTGAGGACCGGGACCGATGGCCGTCTGACTCCAGGGTTCATATTCCTTCCAATAAATCATATGCCAGGAGCCCAAAGAGGAAAAGCTGCGGTCATGTGCGGTCACTCGTCAGGGACCATCGGTCATGTGCGGTCACTCGTCAGGGACCATCGGTCATGTGCGATCACTTGTCAGGGATCATCTCCGCGAGTCCTCTGTTACAGCCAAGGCGGCCTCCGGAGGGGCCGTGACCACGTGTTCTCAGTGTGCCAGGGAGTCTAGCGGGTCAGTTCCCATGGACAGGAGCCCTCAGTGGGTCTGGAGGCTAGGTGGTGCTGGCGGTGGGCTGGTGGTGCAGGTGGGATCTGTGGAGAGGGCGGGTGCCTCGGGAGCTGGGGGCGGAGGGGGCTGGAGCGGGGTGCTGAGGCTCTGCGGAAGGCTCTCAGGGGCCAAGCAGCCAGACCTCCATCTAAATCTATGTGACCTCGGGGCAGTCACTTAACCTCTAATCTGCCGACACTGGGGGGAACGTGCCTCCTCACGGGGCTGTGGTGAAGGCTCTGTAACTGATGAGAAAGTGTCCAGCACCACGCGTGGCACATCGCGGGGGCTGGAGAGCATCTCCACGGAGTCCCTCAGAGGGGGGGGCGGGACAGGAGGCAGCCCAAGCAGCGGGCCCAGCTCGGCTCCCCGCCCCCTCTGGCACCCCACGCGGGCCCCTCAAGGAGGGGATTTATGCAGCCTGCTCATTGCTGTTCCGTGTTTTGAATGACTTTGGCGTCTAACGGGGGTCTGCCCCATTCCCAACTTCAGACAGAAGAGCAGGGCAGAAAGGCAGCTGGCCCGCCAGGCCCCTGGCCCGCTCCTTCTCAGCGGGCTCAGGTGAAGGCAGCCTTCTCCCGGGCGCCAGGGCCCTGTGGCTCTGAGTGGGGCAGGGGTGGCGGCACGGGCACTCGGGGCTCCTCATGCACATGGGAAACCGCCTTGGGCAGAAATGGGGCAAACCAGGCATGTCGTCTGCGCCCATGCTCGGAGCCAACAGGCAGAACTGCTGAGTGGCGTCCCGTCTTGGCCCACAGAGGTGAGAGCAGGAAAAACGAAAAAGCCTCCAAAAAGCAGAGCAAAGAAGGCACTGACCCTTGTCAGGCCCCTGTGTGGGCCCCCCACCCGGTGAGGTGTGTTCACGTCTCGTGCAAGGCCCTTGGAGGTCCCGGGATGTCAGCCCATCATCCCCTCTCCTGAGGGAAACCGAGGCAGTGTGAGTCACTTTTAAGTGTCAGAGCTGGGACTTGCACTTGTATTTTTAGACTTGAAGGGAAGGATCAACAATTCTCTGGACATTTAGGTTATACAAAGAGCCAACTGGCTTATCACATGGAAATGTCTGGACTGACTATGCAACTCAGACTTGGCAGAGAAACAGAAGGGGCCGGCAGGACGGGCTCCCACCTTCCTTCTGCGCGCTGTCCTTCCAACCCCTCATCCGTTGGGCTCTGCTGGGAACAGGGAGCTTCCGGTCCCAGACAGAGACAGAGGCCCTCACCCCTTTCCCCAGACCTAAGATGGTTTGAAAGGCGCCTCCAGAAACACGCCTAACCCGACTCCCCGCGCTGACTGCCGCAGCGCCCTGCCGACCTCCGTTAGGGTCACCTTGAGTCAATCATTCTGAGTTAAGGTTCCCAAAGCCTGTTGCTGAGATGCAACCTTGGAAAGGAAAGCAGCATGGGTCACCAGAAAATAACCTGTGAGGTGAGCTGGTTATCACCTAGCAAAGAGTCTGGGCCTTTGAGGGTGGGGAGGGGACAGGTTCAGGGTGGAGTGTGCAGGGAAACCATGGGGAGCACAGCCTGGGAGGCGGTTGGTGACCAGCCTGGGAGCCTGCCTCCAGGGTGGGCCCAGTGACACCCTGGTCTGCATGGCTCCACTCTCCATCTCCCGACGGCACCCAATCACCACCTGCTTCTGCTGTTCGTTCCCAGTCCACAGAGGGAAGCCTGGACTCCGTCCCCCACTGTCCTTGTCTAGTGGGGTGGTGGGTGAGCACAGACTGCCCGGCCCAGGCTTAATGCCCTCCTGGGAGAGCAGCTCCCAACGAGCTGGCTGCCAATAAAGGCTGCTTGGGTGGGTTTGTTTGTTTGTTCATTTTCTGGGCCATGGGCTTAAAGAACAACTTCTAAACTTCAGATTTACTTAGAAATGTGATTTACCAGATCGAGAAAGATGGAGCAAGGGCTGCCAGGAAAAGAGCTGCAGCTGGAAATGTGGGGCTGCCTTTGGCTGTGTGCAGAGAGGGGAGAGGAAGAGGGGCCCGAGGACAGTTCCCAGAACAGGGAGACAAATGGGGAGCACCAGTGAGTAAAGCCTCAAGAGAGTGGGGGGTACCAAGGCTGGGGGGTGAGGGCTTCGGAGCAGACAGCCTCGGGAAGGGCTGCGTGGAGGCAGCTGGAATGAGACGGGGCAAGCAGCTAACGACTGCTGAGCGCTTGCTCTGGCCCAACACTACTCTCAGCACTTTGCGTGCATCAACTCACTGGGTTTTGAGGATAACCTCATGAGAGATTTGCTGTACAGCAGGCGGAGTGACAGGGCTGAGGTCTGAGCCCAGGCAAGCCGCTGGCACCAATGCCACACACTTCACCCTGTGCCGTGCTGCATGGTGAGCAGGTGCTCTGGAAAGGACTTTGGAGGAACAGAAGGTAGGGGGTACCTGCATGCAGTCTGTCTCTACCTTGAGTAGCCAACTGAGGTCTCTGAGCCTAGTTTTCCTCATCTGCGGAGTGGGGAGGATGAGCTCTTTCACCATCTCACAGGCTTGTTCCCAGCGCAGACGAGCTGGTATGGGAAGTGATGTGAGACTGCAAACTCCACGCACACACAGGACACTGGGGGCACCTCATGGGGGCAGGAACGCATAGTCCCTGGGATTAGTGTGCTATCCCCTCCTGGCCCCTGTGCAGCCTGTTAGCTCCTGCATTTAGGAAAACCGCTACTACTTTAGTTAAAAATAGAAATCTTAATCTGGGTTGGCTCCAGAACCACCTGTAATTTCCCCAGGTTTCTCCTTGTGAGAAGTGTGACTTTCCTGGGTCATTGCTAGAGCTGCACATTTGCATGCCAATAACTTGTAAAGGTAAACATATGCACATGCATGTGTATGGCAGCTCACCCAAAGTGCCCATGAAAGCCATGTCGTAATAATGTCCTGTAGATAAATGAATTTCAGCCACTGGACAAAATAACAAGGCTCAGTAGCTGCACATGCTCTGGGAGCTCCAGACAATCAGAGACACTCCCAGGTGGGGGAGTCGCTGTGTGTATACACCTGGAGTGCCTCCAGATGTATTACTGACTTCATCTGCACTCTTCCTTTGAGGCAGGAACCAGTTACTGTCACACCATCTGATGTTGCTCTGTCCTGCCTCAGGGCCTTTGCAGAGCTGCTCCCTGCCTATAATGCTCTGCCTTCAGACCCTGACACACTAGTTCTTTCCCTCATTCAAGTCTGTGGGGGAAAATGGAAGCTCCTACGGCCAGGATCCTCACCTGACCCTAAACTACTTGACGATGTAACTGGCCTCCTGCCAGGCTACGGCTCCCACACCTGTGGGCAAGGAGCTAGTACGGACTGAGTCACTATATAAAGAGCTCTGCCCAGTGCTCTGTGCGGAGGCAGAGGCGGAGGAGGATGGATGCAGACTGCTGGATGAAGACATGATTCTAGCGCTCGACCTACTGCTGGGAGAATAAAGCCGGCTCTGAACCTTTATACCCGAAGAATGTTCCACTGTCATCTCTTGGTCTCACCAAATCCACAGTGAACTTGCCCAGGGCTGAAATACTCAGGCAAGACAAGTCTCAGCTCAGTGTCACCCCCCAGAGTGCCCTCAGCCCCGCCGCGTATCATTCGCTACCGTCGTAGCCCATATCACTACCTGAAATTACGTGGTTTATTTATGTGCTTACTTGCCTGCTGTGCCCCACCCCCATCCCACCCTCATACTCACACTCGCCACAGACGTAAGCTCCATCTTACTGCTTTATGCCCAGAACCTAAAGTAGTTCAGGCCTAACACCCAGCAGGTGCTCAATATCACCAGAATTAATTAATTAACTAGTTAATTAATGTCAACACAGACTAAGCAGTATTGCATTAAATAACCCCATCAGTCCTATGAGATGGGTGTAGGCCCCCATTTTACAGATGAGGTGCCCAAGGTTAATGTAACTTGTTGGTAATGGGACTCAGGGCTGCACTGCCTTAACCAGGGACGGAGTGTAGAATCCGTCTCGTCTCGTCACACCCAGGGCCCAAAGGTCAGTACGGGCACATGTCCTTCCCCCCATCACAGCCCCGGAAGCCAGAGGGAGGCCCCGGGGAAGGTGGGAGGAAGGAGAGCCGACGGGGCTGCAGCTGGTGTTGGCCGTGATGACCCCGCGGCCAGAGCCCAGCCCAGCGGATGGGCTTGTGTTGGCTGCAGGGCTAGGCTGTGCCTCGCACACCCTTAATTCTCGATGATGTGGCCACCGTGAGTATGTGACTTGGGCCTGCAGCCTCGGTCACCGTGGCCTCGATCAGCTGCTGCCACGGCAGCCGTGGCCGCTGACCCCGCCTCTGATCAAGGCTTCCTGGGGCCTGGCAGGTCTGGCTCTCGCCCAGGACCCGGAACTCCCGGCGCCTTAGGCTGGGGGACCGACGGCGTGCATCGTCTGGCGTGTGAGGAGCATGGTCCCTCCTGGGCTCTGCTCCTGCCCTGCAGCCTTGGCCTAACGCCTGATGGGGGCCGCAACCCTCAGAGCTGAGCTTCTTTAATATAGCACATTGCTTGAAGGGAGCTGTGTCCTGTGGAGGGTCGCAGAGAAAGGCAAGGTAGAGGGGCAAGGGTGACCCAGAGAGATCCGCTCACCCCCAAGGAGGGAAGAAATGCCAGGAGCCAGCCCCCTTTCTCCCGCCTCCAAGCCCTGCACAGTATCCATCTGGGGGAGGGGGCCGCAGGGTGAGGGACCGTGTGTCCCTTCCACTGATTACAATATTGCTATTTAATACTTTGTGTGTATTTCCCCAGCCTGTGAGGACAGGGCATGTTGGCATTTCAGTATTTGAGTATTTGCTGCTTCCCTTTTTCTGTTTTACTAAAATATGTATATTCAACAAATGCATGGGAAATAAATGAAGGCAAGGCTGACAGGCAGCCGCCGAGGCAGAGCGCAGATCGCTTGGCTGCCATACGGCCGCAGCTGGGAGGCTGGGTCCCACGGGGCCCGGAGGCCAGGACTTGAGTGCAGTTCCTGGCTGACCACGGGAAATCCAACTTTTCTGCTCAGTTTGGGGCCGGGCCCAGAGGTCAGTAACAATGTGGCTCATCACGGGCAGGGACACACCCAGGGGCCCGAGCAGAGGACTGTCTGAGGAGGAAAGGAAGTGCGTGACGTGATGGCAGCAGGGAGACCATCCTGAGCAACGCCCGAGGGGACCCGCCGGGGCGCGGGGAGCTGGTGCCAAGACCAGAATAGCTCATGGGGCTTCCTCAGCTCTGGGAAGCCGTTTGTCTTTTCCCTGAAATGTCGAAATGACTCAAGTATAAGGAATCGAAGCGTCCAGCCCAGCCCTCCCACGTTAGGCCGTGCCCGTTGGGTCTCTCGGGGTCTGGCCCCTTCCCACCCAGTGCTCCTTCTCAGGGGGTGCTCACCGCCCCAGCAGCCTACCCTCTGTGAGCCCAGAGCGCAGTGGACACATCAGGTCAGATCAAAGTCCACAGCAGAGCCGACCAAAGAGTAAGAGAGATGTCCAAAGAGCACCTGGCGGGTGGGAGAAGCTACGCCTGCCTTTGGGGGGCGCATGGTCTGCCTGAGACCCCGAGAAGCGGGCTGCAGCCATGGCCCCATGCCTGAGGCTCACCTCTTGGTGCCCCTGCACGGGGACCCTGGACTCCAGCCAAGCAGGTTGCTTTCAAGGAGCAAGAGAGGTGCAAGGAGCAGGGGTGTCAGGGGCCTGTGGTCACCAAGGATGCCCGGTGGCTTCTTGGCTGGTGCTGCAGGAAAGGGATCTGTTCCTGCAGGGTTCCTGGCAGCTGCATATCGCATAGGCTGTTGTGGCAAAGGGAGGGAGCATGCAAGGCTTTAGTGACCCTTGGTGACCCCTACCTGGTCAGCACAGGTCACAGGCTGTTATACACCATGCCACAGGGAGGGGAGCTGTGAACCTAACAATCCCTGGAAAGAGCTGGTGTAAGAGACCAAAGCACCCCCGCTGGAGACTGAGGACTGGTCCTCAGGAAAACATCACTACAGCCAGAAAGGAGCCCAATGTGGAATCGCTCAGTCCTTGTTCCATAGAGAAGGACTCCGGGGAGCAGGCTTGCCTGCCTGCTTTTCTCCCTCCCTCCCCATCTCCTTCCCTCTCTCCCTCCCTCCCTCTCTCCCTCTTCTTCTTGGCACCCCTCCCTGCCAGGCACTGTTCTGGGTGCTGTGCATGGGTGCTTGCCTGCCACAGGGAACCTGTAAACTCATCCCAGCTGAGTGTCCCCCCTGTCCAATCAGTCGCCTTGACTCTTCAGTTCCTGGGAGCCTCAGCAAAGGGTTCTGAGACAATGGGCAGAAGCCAGGGCCTTACCGACTGTACGGCCGGCACCGAGACAGACAGGGCCCACGAAGAGTGTGGCCAGGTGGTGGAAGGGTGACCGGATGACTTTGGCCTGGATGCAATCCTAAGAATAAAGACACATTTACCCCCTTGTCACCGGGTCTGTCTGCCCTTGATCCGCACCCAGGAAGGAAGTCACCTGCCGCTGAAAGTGATTTTGCCCGAGGATTGGATGCTGGGTTGTGGCTTAACAGGGCCAGCTGACACTCTTAGAATTCTCCACTGTCACCTTGCCGAAAATCATTGTTTAAGTGTCTGCAGAGTAAGACGTCTCCCCTCACTTGCAGCCACCTGTCAGGTCTGTAATTACAGTTCACGGTTCTAACAAAACCTTTTCTGACTGTGTGGTTCCAGTTCCAGAAGGAGAAAGACTCAAGTGAGCAACCTACAGACAATTCTTTAAGCACCTCATGAGTCTGACTTGGGTAGGGCCAATTAGACCTGAACAGCTTTGCGTTTCCTGGTTGTTGGCCAGTGAAAACCAAGCCACTTTAGGTCACCAGCTCCACTCCCAACCCAGCAAACCTTCAAACGTGCCTCAGGACCCCCACCTGCTGCTGTCCACTTCCTGCCACCACAGCAGGCGCAGAGGGCACATCACCTCGGCCTCCCTGGGCCTCTCCCCTCAGATTCGACATGATGTCAGTTATTCCTCAGAGTGCGCTCAAGTCGCCGCGTCACCCCCCCCAGGGATGCTTTCCACGTGATTATGAGATGAAGGCGAGCCTGCCTTGCTCCCACTCTCCTGAAATGCCCCCCTCGGCCGAGGCAGCCAAGGAGTGTGAGGGCAGCAGCCGCCCTCCAAACCAGCCCTGCCCTCTGTGTCACCAGATGTGGTCCCCAGCCAGACCCTCCGACTGCCCCGACCACGGCAGTCACGCCCTTCAAGGTTTCCTGTTCCGCTGGATTCAGATGCAGCAAATATTTATTTACTGAGCTCCTTTTATGTTTCTAATTTTTTTTAATTGTGGGAAAATACACATAAATGTAAAATCTGCCGTCTTAAACATTTTGTAGTGCACACCTCACTAGTGTTGAATATATTCATGTTTCTGTGCGACCCGTCTCCAGAGCTCTCCTCCTCTTGCAGAACAGAAACGCCACACCCGTCAGATGGCAGCTCCTCCCCGGCCCTGGCCCCTGGGCACCCCCATTCTACTTTCAAGTCTCTGTGACTTTGGCTACTCCAGACACCTCATGGAAGTGGAATCATATAGTCTTTGTCTTTTTGCATGGCTTATTTCACTTGGCATAATGTCCTCAAGGTTCCTCCACATTGTACCTTATGTCAGAGTATCCTTCCCTTTTAAGGCTGGACAATACCTCCACTGCACGTATAGACCACATTTTGCTTATCCTTTCACCCACTGATGGACACCTGGGTTGCTTCCAGCTTTTAGCTATTGTGAGGAATCTTGCCATGAACATCAGTGTAACAAATATGTCTCTTTTGGACCCTGCCTTCAATTCTTTTGGATATATATCCAGAAGTGGAATTACTAGATAACATGGTAGTTCTATTTTAAAGTTTTAAGGAACCACCATACTGCTTTCCACAGTGAATGCACCATTTTACATTCCCAGGGTTCTAATTTCTCCACATCCTTCCCAGCACTTGTTATTTTCTGTTCTGTTTGGTTTGGGTTTTGGTTTGTTTTGAGGTTAGCCATCCTAGTAGGTGTGAGGTAATGATTGACTTTCAGGTCCTATGTGAGGTGCTTGGCACATATAATCTCCACAGAATCATGCTGACACTCAGTGGGGGTGGCTACTTTCTTCCCTGTGTCACTGGGCATCTTTTTCCATCTGTGCATTTCTCCCACTGGCAAGCCAGCTGTCTTTACGGCATGTACACAGGCACAGTCATGCAGGGGCCAGCATGCTGTGATGCTGTGACTTAGCAGACACCTGGTCATTTTCTTTCGCTGCACTAATGAACTACTGGGGTTTCAGGCATCAACACATTGCTGGGGATGCCTCTTTGGGGTCCAGGGATCTGACCCTCTAGATGCTACTCTGTGGCATCCATGTGCCCGTGCCTGGCACTTTATATGAGACAACCAAGGGCTCTCCTCACCAAGCAACGCTAACTCTCAAATGCTGACCCTTCCTATGAGGGCACCACGTGTCAGTTTCAGCTTGGCTTGTCAATGAAGCAGATTCCCAAAAGGCAGGCCTTGTAGTAAGTGTCTGACAAATGTTTCCTCTAAAAACAACAGTAACGGCCAACACTCTTGAATATTTGCCATGTGCCCTGTGCATTACATGCACTGACGGATTAAATCTTCCTAACAACCCAGTGGGGTATGTATGACTTTCCCCAATTTACAGATGAGGAAACAGAGGAGCACAGACACTTTCTCAAGGTCACACAGCTAAGAGGTTCAGCAAAGCCAGGATTTGACGGCAGCTCAGATTCAGCTGCTTGCCCTGCTGTCTCCTGGGTGTGTGCAGCTCTGGGGTCTGCCCCAGGTAGTGGAAACTAAACAGGCCCAGACCCAATTCACTTGGCAGAGCTGTGGCTATGACCTCATGGGTCAGGGCACAGGGCCCCCAGCCGCCTGCTCTCTGTCCACAAAGGCCCTGTCCTCTGACAGCAGCGAGGGGCTTGCGGTTACTCTCACTCTCAGAGCTGGTTCTGGAGAGGCCAAGAGAGTCTCACACACCATGAACTGTAACGCTGATCTTTCCGTGGATGAGAATGGTTCCCAGGGTCTGGGAACATTAACTAACGTTGGCCAGAAAGCCTGTATTCTTAGAGCCCCCTTATTCCTAGACCTAAGTAAAATCTCAGAAGAGTTCTGTGCTGGGGAAGCAAGAAAAGCTCTTTTAATTGTGTTCTAAAACTAATCATTCACTCATTTATTTGCTTAGTGAACTATATCCACATGCCTAAAATAATGCCCAGAACCTAATCTTTGCTCAATAAACAGATTTTTTTCTTTCTTTTCACAGCCTCTGCAAGCCTTGTGGGGAAGGTGGACGGCTGGCCTGCAGCTGCGTGGCAGGCACGGAGCGCGAAGGGCCACCTGCACCGCCATCCTTGGTGAAGCCTGCAGGGCCGTGAAGGACACCTGGAGCCCTTTCTTGCCCCTCACCAGCCAAACACGACAACACAGCTTCTGATCAGGACAGGTGGGTAGCTGGAAGGAGAAGCCGCAGATATGTGGCGTGCTCACCCACCAGGTCGAGTGGATGCGGGCTGGGGCCCGGTGGCCCTAACTGCCGTCTTGAGCAAACGCTCGCCTCTCTCTCGCTCCCAGATTATTAGTGTAAGAGGAAAGTAGACCGTCACAGACGGCACCCATCAAGGGAGAAGGGGTGATGTACGGTTGCTCAAACCCTCCAGGTAAGTAAGGACAAGATGGCCCCTCCTGGGTGCTTGTCTGTGTTTTAACATTTGGAGTTCGAATCAGACTCTCTGAAAAATTATCGGTATAAAAGAATGGGCTGGAAGAAAGTCTGAGGGACAGAGGTGGTGGCGTGCTTTCCCTCACAGCCACCAGAAGAAGAGGCTTTCCTGGGCTGAGGGGAAGGTAAAACCACGAGGGGTCATATGATCTGACCCTTTTGCCTTGGGACAAGTCACAGCTCTGTTTCCTTCTGTAAAAGCAGGATGGTGGCCAGGGTGAGGGGGTGGTGGAGAACTATTCTTGGGTTATTTTATATTGAATTAATTCATAGCACAACCACATTGTAAAACTGGCAGTAATGAAGCTAAACGTTGCACATCTGATAAACTCAGTAACCCCCAGCCCTAGGAGTTACACTTAACTGCAATGCCGACTGTTTTTAAAAACCAACTACACATCCATCAGTAGCAGAATGGATAAAAACCCTGTGGTTTATCCACACAATGGAATACAACACAGCAGTGAACATGAAGCCATAACTGCCGGCAACAGCAGGGAGGACTCTCACAGACGATTCTGGGTGAAGAAAGCCAGACCCAAACTACAGACTGTATGATCCCATTTACATGAAGTACCCAAAAAAGGCAAAACTGAGGTACAAGTTAGAAGTCAGGATAGCGGTCACGGGACTGGTGGGGGAGGGCAGAGGACAGAAGGGACACGGGAGGCGGACAACATCCTGCTTCTCGATCTGGATGCTGCCCCCATGGCCGTGTCACTCGGACAGAATTCATTGGGCTGCCCCGGCACATTTACAGTTTTTGCATTTTGCCATGTGCATGTTATAGTTCAATAAAATCCGTATTTAAAATATTTATTTAAAAATATCAGATCATGAACATGGGGAACTTTGAACTCACAAACAAAAAAGTCAGTAAGGTGAAAACCGTGGTCCTGAGGCAGCCCCTGTTGGGTCATACTCGTGGGCGTCTGTGCCTATGAGTGACCCTGTGGGCCCCAAAAGTGGTGGGCAGTGGGGGGCTCCTGGCCTAGGGAGGCTGCTGTCCCACAGAAGGCAGGCAGCAAGCTTAGGCTTCCTGGCTGGCGACAGGGTGTGGAAACACTGCCACCAGCTCCGCAGAGACCAGGAGGGGAGGAGAGAGAGGCGGAAGGGCGGCGTAGAGGGTCCGAGGCCCCGAGGCGCCGCTCCCAGAGCCCGGCCCAGCTGTGCAGCCCTGGCGGGCAGAGGCTGCTTAATGTCTTCTCAGCCTCCCGGGCGCAAGAACACCACGTGGCATGTGACGGAGCTGCTTTGATGGTAATTATTTACTGTTCAGACAGGGAGGTGACAGATGATCTCAGGGGAGGCTTCTTAACTGAAAACGTGTCACTAGAGACAGAGCAATAAAAGCTCTTTCAGCTGAAAGGCTAACCTGCGCGGCCATGCAGGGTCTCCCCACCCCCTGAGCCCTCGGCCCCACCCAGCAGGCACGGTTGGTGTCCTGAAGCGGGAGTGGGACGCGTTCCCGCGGAGGCGAGGCCTCCCCTCCTGCGCTCAGGGAAACCTGCTCCCCACATCTCTGGATCAATGCTCCATGTGGACCAGGGAAGCCAAAGGTCCCCATCGTCCTGGTTTATCCTCACTGATGACAAGAGTCATATTTTTTTCTGGGAGATTTTCTAGGCCCTTAATCTTAGATTCCTTCTCTTTCCAAACACCTCCGAGCGGGTTTCCCGCTGATTCACACCCTGCCAGAGGAGAAATGACACTCAAAGCCCCCACTTCAACTCTGGGCACTTTTGAAGAATTGCTTTGGGGTCAGAGGAAGTGAAGGCCGAGGTGGCACCTACAGTGAGGTTTGGGGATGACCAGCATCTCCACTGATGGCTCACCCTCCGAATGCCCACCGTGCGCCTAGGACCGGCCCCGTCCAGCCTGCCCTGATACACCATGAGCATGCCACTGCTCTGTCCCGGCACAGGGCCCGCCGGCCCTGAGGAACAGATGGAGAAACACGAGCCGGCTGATGGGGCCACGTGGACTCAGAACTCAGACAGCCTCACCACACCGCGGAGCTGTGCTGAGAAGTGGGCTCTGTGTTTCCCAGCCCAATCCTGGATGACATTTCTACCAAACTGATATATCGAATCATAGCTCAGATGATGACACAGATGCACTCAAACCTGGGAAGAAGGATGGGTGAGGGAATCAAGGTTTGGCATTTCAAGACCAAGTGGACTGATTCAACATAATGGATTATAATAATATGGCAACTTCCTTGGGTTTGGTAAATAAATCCTAACTTCAATAGGGGAGCCCTTGCCCAATAGCCATTCATATACAAAATCTGGCCGATTTAGGTGACCATAAGGTTTTTTAAAGGCAAGAATAGGTACGACGGTCAAAGGTAGTGTCGGGCTGTGTGGTTGGGCGTTTGGAGGGGAATGCAGCCCAGGTAACGATGCCACTGAGCCGACCACCGGTAGGGCTCTGCTTAGTCCGGGCGTCACCGTGAACCCACAGGAAGAGGCCCGGGATGGCGAGGGGTCTGGGGGCTGTCGTACGAGGAGCGTTTGAAGGAACTGAGCAATCCGAGGAGGTTCACGCAGGGGCAGAAAGCTCAATCAAGTTCATTTCCAAATTCTTAAAGTCCTGTTGGAAGAGGAATTGGCACTTTATTCTGTGTAATATGAGAGGGTGGAATGACGGCCAGTGAATATGTTTTTCTTAATGTAAGGCAGAATTTGCAACTATTACAGTGTTTGGACAACAGAATAGCTAGTGTGTGTCCCCACGCCTACCCAGGCCCCAGCCCGGCCCGGAAGAATGAGGAAGGCCTCCTTTAGGAGCTGGGCGCCGCGGTCTGTTCCAGTGGTCATGGCCAGCACTGCCCTGCTTGTCTCATGCCCCTTGCCGAGGTGCACCACTCAGAACTCGGACAGGATGTGAGGGAGTGGCCGTCCCGGGGCGTGGCCCCTGCTGTTTCCCACAGATGCCCCCAAAACTCCCTGATCACGGGGCATTGCTGCCAAGGAGCCACGACTCACCCTCTCGGATTACAGGGACTAAGGAACAGTCCAGGGACTCTCATGCTCCACTTGGTCCCAAAAGCCTGCACAGCCTGATCATCCTGCTTTCTTACTGGTGGGGGAGGGTAAAAATACACATAAATATAAAATTGACCATTTTAACAATTTTTATATGTACGATTTAGGGGCCTTGAGTACATTTACACTGGTGCACAACCATCACCACCAGCCATGGCCAGAGCTTCCATTCTACTTTTCAATGTCATCATGAAGTTAAAAATTATTCCCAGAGTCTCTTCCTAGTTTTATCAGCCAGGTACTAGATGCCATGCCTCTCTCTGCAGGCCCACCATGGCCACGGCTGCCCCTCTCCGTGTGCACACTCGCACACCATGGTGCATGCCTCTCTCTGCAGGCCCACCATGGCCACGGCTGCCCCTCTCCGTGTGCACACTCGCACACCATGGTGCATGCCTCTCTCTGCAGGCCCACCATGGCCACGGCTGTCCCTGTCTGTGTGCACACTCGCACACCATGGTGCATACCTCTCTCTGCAGGCCCACCATGGCCACGGCTGCCCCTCTCCATGTGCACACCCGCACACCATGTTAAATTAGATTCCAATGTCTGACACAGCAAGCACAGAAGGTCACGCCTGGCAGTGGCTCCAGGTGGACATACGATGCCCAGCTATGCCTCCCATGCACAGCCTGCCTTCTGTTTGCCTTGGTAGAGAGGGTGGCTTACTAAGCTTCTCCTTATGTTGGCGCTGATGAGCACTCCGGGGAAATGGGTCAGCTTGGGCCCAACTTCACTTCTTTCTGAAGGTAAAGGGGAAAAGCGAGAATCAAGGGTTCACCCACGTTCCTGTTGATCTGCCTGGCTTGGTGTTAGTGTAAACAGTTAATTGCAGTCTTGTAGGGCTTTGGAGAACACAGGGTAGCTTTAATTAATTCCAGTACACGCCTTGCAATGTTTACATTCCAAATTACCTTCAAGTCAGAAGTATGTGGCCCAGAACCACAGTTTGGGGGCAATAAAATTCCACTGGCCACTGCTTCCAGCATCTGGAAGTCATTTGCTGAAAGAGGCAGAGTTTGCTATTTGGGAAAGTTAGATGTGCTTCAAGAGAGAGATGAGGTGATGCTGGCTTCCCCCCAAGCTGCTGACATAAGGAAAGAACCAGGCTAGCTCCAGAGTAAGGGTGATGCCTACGGACTCCAAGCAGAGAGAGGAAGGCCCCACCACCGACTGCCATCAGCATGAGAGGAAGCCTGAGGGGGCTGCGGGGGGAGGCCACAGTGATGACCAGGGCGAGATGTCACAGGCGGCAGCTCGGGACTTGCTCCTGTCCTGTGCCCTATCCACCTGCCACCCAGGGGGGCCTTCCAGGACTCACAGAAAACTCCACCTGCATTAAGAAGGGTGTTTGGAGGCCACAGTTGTTTTTCTGCTGTTGCACTTCAGAACATTGCAAGCTGGTTGCATGATCATCTCCGAAACACACTGGGTCCGTGGCACATCTTAGGTACTGAGAACTGGAACCCACTGAATGAAGGAAACCTGTAAGTAGAAGCCCTTGCAAATTTTACCTTGTCCACCTCCTGCCTTTAGGCAGAGCTAAATATAAGCCTCTCAACACTTTCAGTCACCTACCATACTATTTCCTCTTCAGATCTAAGAAAGGAGGGCTGGGTTATGGAAAATACTTTCATTTGTTCCTTCAGAAGGCAAATTTCCAAGTGAGTCAACAATGCTAACGGGTTTATAGTATCTCTCTAAACAAATAAAAACTTCATGTAAATCCTATTATTTGTCAATGTCATTTTACCTCCCACTCATTCAAAAGCCAAGTTAGATTTGTTGCTGACACACTTCAAGAATTCTACATTCTAACAGGCTCTCTGACTGTGGGGCCCGGGACAGCACGCTGGCCACCTTTCTAGTGGAGGGTCCTGGAGTCAAACAGACCCGGATTGAGGCCTTGGCTGGGGTGTTCACGGGTTAACCAGGCTAAGAGTTGTAAAGGGTTTGCATGCCGGGTGCTTCAAACCTTGTGGGCTGAGGGCCTGAGCGGCAAGCTGAGGAACCGAGGAACCGAGGAAGCGAGATTTCAGTGCAGATTTCACGGCTCCCAGCCACCACGTCCCTGACAGCACGCGCCCTAGTTGCGCCCTGACGGCTCCCCCTTGGGAACTCTGGAGGCCCCAGCCATCTCCACGCATTCCACTGCCTTGAGGCTCCACTTCTCATTCCCTCCTTCCCGGACTGCAAGTGCTAGGAGGCAGGGACCACATCTTCTCAGATCGCTGGGTGCAATGCAGTCCTTGCAATGCCAACTGCCAAGTGGCACTCCATACCTACATTTTTCGATGATCAAGATGACATCACTACATCACGTGTCCCCCACATTAAAATCTACAATGCCTTGCCTCTTTCTCTAACCCACCTGGACAATTGTGGACTGCGGTTCTAGCTTCATACCCCAGCATATAGGTGTTTGAATGATTCCTACAATTAAGCAATGTTGGGTCTTTACTATGTATGCCATTATTTTGCCAAGTGTATGGGGTGGGGGTGGGAAGAGAGTGTGCTACTTACACATGCAGACTCTTGGCCTGCACCCGAGACCTCCTGAATCACAACCTCTGGGGACAGAGCCAGGCATCCTCTATTTAAATAAGCCCACCTGCTGTGGCCTCTCTGGCTCTAGGAGCTTCTGTTTCTACCCTTGCTTTTCAGAGTCTGCGACAGTGGGCAGTTAGACCAGCCCTTTGGAATTGAGGGTGTGGCCAGTTAGTCACATAGATGGGCTTATGCCAGAGGAATTTGCACCTTCTGTCCTGTCAAGAGACCATGGAGACTCAAATGTACCAGAGAGCTTGCAAAGCCTCTCAGTGCTCCAGCTGCGCAGAGAGAGTGCTCCATCCAGAGCCTCAAGGGATGAGCGTCTTTCCATGGCAATGTCCGTGGATCCATCCTGCAGGGCCCTGGTCCTCCCAGGAGGATGGCTCTGTAATTCATAGAAAGTGTCCTTGTGGTTGTGCTGCGCAGTAAAATTTGGGAACCACAGGATACACACCTTGGTTCCAGCAAGCTTTGCAGGGAGGCACAGCCAGGCAGCAGGGAGACCCAAGGGCCCTGGGAAGTGGGAGCTGGGTTCCAGTCCTGACTCCACTGCCTCCAAGGAGTTGTGTGATCCAGCCGAGGTCCCTGTACATCTTGGAGCCTTAACTGGTCTCAACTATTAAATAAAGGTAGTCATACTAAATTGGCAGCTTTCAGATTTTATCTTGGCAATGAAATTATGTTTGCCAAAGAAATTTACCCAGTACTTGGACACAGAACAGATTAAAGTGCATGGTGAGCCCCGTCTGCAGCAGCTGTGGGGGCTCTCAAGGCAGGATCCTGCATGTGGCCGAATGCAGCTCTGAGTCCTCTGGGCTGGGCCATCCTACGTCCAGCCCAGACTGGAGGCTTTGCCCATCCCAAGGCTGTGACCCAGCAGTGGACGAGAGGGAGGCGTCAGCGTGACCATGAGCAGATGAGAAGAACCGGCTGCCAGGAGGATGGTTCTTTGTTTCAGCTGGGTATCCCACAGGAGGCCGAGGGGGGCTGGGGGGCAGGTGGTGGCTTGTCAAGGGAGGTCCAGCTCCCTCTGAGTCTGGTCCCTGGGGATGTGGGAGCCCAGACACTGGATCTTCCTGACAGCAAACGAACACTTTTCTGTCCCACCTCTGCCATCGCAGGAGCTGTTCCCAGACAAGCCGGCCTTGGGAACACTTCTTCGTTGTCTGTGAGGTGGCCGTGTCCCAGTGCTTTCTCCAAAGACGTTTCCATGTTAAAGACCCGCATGGTAAGTCCTGCGGCGAATCGACTTGTTTCACTTGCTTCTAAGCCAGCATGTCTCAAACATTTTTTAACTGACAAACCCATTTTTTTTTTTTACAAGCTTACCCAATATTCTTTGGAAGACAGTTTGTGATACACAGAGGTAGAGTTTCAGAAGTGCTTGAGTGTGGGTTTTGGGACATGATTGACATTCTGAGGATTTAGAGGTGGGGAGAGGCTGAGGAATTACTTTGAGCATTTCTTCCCCTTTAATTTTATAATTCTATGGACAAAAGACTACACAATTTAGCTCTATGGCTACTTAAGCCCTGGGACTCAAACCAGCTCTTTGAGAGCAGACTCCAGGACCCCCTGGGTTTGCGGGCTCTCTCTGGCACAACCTCAGGACGAGAGAGCAGCCCTGGACGGGGGGTCAGTGCCAGGCGTCACTCCGTCCTCGAAGGGGCCTGCTGCCCTGTGTGCAGCCCAGGGCATATACTGAAGGTGTGTGTGTCTGCTCATTCCCTGCCTCCCCCACAGACCAGGGAACCTCACGCTGCACCGGCGATCTACCATTCCTGGAAGTTCCAAAGTCCTTTCACATGCTAGCAGCCTATCACCCAATGGGATGAGTGCAGAACGGCTCTGCCTTCAGAAGAAGGCGGGTCTGGCTCCTAGAGCAAGACTGCGCGGCTCCGATCCTGGCTCCAGCTAGGGAACTTCTGGCCAGTTCCTTGACCTCCCAGTGCCTCAGCTTCTTCGACTATAAAATGTGGATGTGAATATGAGGATTAAAGGAGTTAACACAAGTCACATACTTAAAACAGTGTCTAGCACAAAGTAAGCAATAGAAATGTGTCTGCTTTCTTTCAAGATTATATTAATTATAGTATAATTATTATATATTATTGTATTTTATATATATATATTATAATATAGTGTTACACTCATTAATCGATGTTATTACTATTATATCAAAATGTTGCCTCCCTACCGAATTGTCTTTTTGGTGGTAGGGAGGAGACGACCTGGCCTGAATTGTCTCTGAATAGCTACAAATCCGCACCTCCAAAAGCAAGGCATGGCGGCACGCAGAGCATCCAGGAAAGACGGATACGTCCTCCTGCGGGAGGCGCGCCGGACGGGGCAGCTGCGGCAGCCTCCCCTTGAGGCTCCGCCATGAGCTCTGCTCTGTGCCTGGGGACAGGCCTCTTGGCCTTGCTGCCCCGCCACGCTGAGGGAAGTGACGGGGTTGAATTAAGGGACGTCAGAATCTCTCCCCGCTTTTCAATCCCCTGTGTCTCGGCCCGGGTACTGGGCACGGGAAGGCCTGGGGTGACAGAGAGCAGGCTGAGCGAGACGGGCCTGTGGCGCACGCATCTGGGCGGGAGAAGAGCTCGGGGAAGGCGGATGTGCCTGCGCTCCCTCAGCCCTGCTGCGGAGGCCCTGCTCAGCACTGCCCTGCGTGACTCGGGATGGCGCTCATGCCAAGGCAGACGTGGTCCTGAAAACACCTGCCCGTCCAGCTACTTAGAGCCGTCTTCAACTAGGTAAGAATTTAATGTCATATTCAAGATAAAAGCTGCAAAGATGGGAAGCCCTCAGGCCCAGATGCTTTTCTCACCCACACGCTTGGCTCACCTGCCCTGCATCTCGTTTCCCCCTGGACCCTTTCTTTGTGCCTGACGCTGACACCAAGCAAAACTCACCTTCACTAGGCTTCTGGACACAAAGAGCATCTTTTGAATTTAAAAGCATCTGGCTGCTCTGGCTGGAATGTGTGCGCATGCCGCAGGGGGGGCTCGTACGCTAGGAGGGCTGGCTTGCCAGGGCCCTCTGGGAAAACTTCGTGGCCTGAACAGAAATCTGCTCTTGTACCTTTATGGAGAGGGAAGGAGACGGGGTGCCCCCTCCGGACAGACTGTCACACAGCGGCCCTGGTTCTCCCAGCCTCATGGAGTTAACTCTGGCCTGCTCAGGGGGCGGAACAGCAACAACAGGGGGACAGGGGCAAAGCATGGTGCCTGGAGGTGATCTCACATGTTCAGAGAGCCGGCACGGGGGCCTTTCTAAGAGCGGGCGGGCACATCAGCCATGCTCTCGGGCTGCCACTGCTTGCTTGGAGGGGGGCCCAGAGCTGTAATCCCAGAGTCTCCCAGGTTGGCTCACTCTCCAGATTTCTTCTAGGGCCTTGCACCACCCTGCCGCCCACCGCAGGCCCCTTCACACACACGTGTGCACACACTCACACGGGCTCACTCATACTGACTGACTGACAGACTTGTGACTCCCCAGAGTCCGCCCTCTGATGTTTCACTTTCCACTGGAGTCCAGAGCCCTTGACAGTCGCCTCTCGTTTGCCCTCACCTGAACTCTCAGAACAGGAGAAGCGACAAGCCCCACCCTCCTCCCACCCTGCAGGGAGATGGAGCCATCCGCCCAGGCGCCTCACGGCTCGGCCCGAGGGGGCACCATACTCGTGGGGGCAGCCAGGCCACCGCACGGACACCCTCCCCGACTCTCTCCATCTTCCCGCTTGTGACACGTGGCACTCGCTCCGTGCAGGACAGAATCAGGGTGGAAGTCCCACAAGACCTGTCTCTACCCAAGAGCAGCTCATTTCCCCAAACACACTGGTTCTTGGCACCATGCCTACCCATGGGGCGCCTCGATGGGACCTGGACAAAAGGGCTCACCCTCTGCACCACCTCGCATGGCAGTGTGGCCTGTTAGACAAACCCACTGGCAGATTCTGTCTCCCAGGTTCACATGCTGAAGTTCGAATCTCCTGCACCTCAGAGTGTGGCTATATTTTCAGATAGGGTTTTCACAGAGGTCATTAGGATGGACCCTAAACCCAGTGTGACCGGTGTCCTTACAAGAAGAGGAAGCCTGCACACAGACATGTACAGGGAAGGCGGTGTGAGGCCATGGGAGGCAGCTGTCTACACGCTCCAGAGAGAGGCCTCAGAAGGAGTCTGCCCATCAAACCTTTGATCTTGGGCTTCCGGCTTCCAGAACCAGGAGGAAATACAGCTCTGTTGTTTAAGTCCCCTGTCTGTGATACTTATTCATGGCAGCGGAAGCAAACTCACAGAGCTCTTCACTCATCTTCCAACCGAGACACTCACATGGCTAGAAGCCACATTCATGAGCCCACAGGACGCTGGCTCTGACGCTCCACCGCGTCCCAGCTCCCAGCTCAAGCCCGCAGTTCCCACCGCCTGGTGCCCACCTCCATCTTCGGCTGCAGGAGGAGATGCAGCAGGAGACACGTCATAAAGAATGAGGGTGTGGGGCACCAGTCCCCACAGGTGCGCCCCAACGCCGGCCACCATCTTCCCGTGGTACGAAGAGCCACCTCTGTGGCTTGCGCTCTGGCCTCCCCAGTGTCGCGTGTTCTGCATTTATGAAGCCCCCCAGGCAGTGCAAAGGCCCGAGACCCAGCCAGGCACTCGGTCCTGAGGGAACCAACAAGGATATGCAACCAACATGTGCCCCAGTCCCACAGCAGAACATGAAGGGCAGAGAAACAAACCAGACTAAAATACCATTCTTCTCATGAGGGACTATTTACTGGATAGTTTATATATACTGAACGGATCTTATGTAAGAGCCAACATGTTCAAAGCACTAAAAATAGGTCTGGATGCAGCTTGGTGAACAAGCTATTGACGTATTTAACCCTTCTAAAGAGAGAGAGGGTCAGTGGGCACTCCTTAACTACATGCTGCACCCCCAGCCCTGGCTCACTGTGGACCTCAGAGGGCATCGGCCTCACACAGAGGCAGGACAACGCCCCGCTCAGCAGGGCAGAAGGTCCTCAGGCCTCCAGGAGGGCAGAGACACTTGGGAAAGGGCTTCCAGGAATCGGTGACTCCCTGCAGCTCGCCTCTGGAAGAGCACGGAGAGAATGCGTGAGGCAAAGGTCTCTGCAGCAGCTGACCTGCCTCCCCCAGAAGCCAGCTCGGTGTTCGTTCTCAGCACCTGCCCGGCCTAGCAGCGGTGGGAGGGAGGGCCACCCTGCATTGCCTGGTGCTCCTAAGACCCTGCTCCGCTCCTGCCCAGTGGTAGGAGGGCCCCTGCTGAGAACCCCCGACGGGGAATGGGTTAACTGGCTGTGGACAGGGCCTGGTAGGAATTCACTGTGCAGGGCTCACGAGCAGCAGAGGCAGCTAGCTTTGGAAATCATCCAGCCTCAAGGCAGCATCCTTTTCAGGAACCCAAATGCTTCTCGCAAGGGAACCAAAGTTTACAAATTTTTTCCTAATAAATCAGTTGGATCACAACCCTTTTGTAAAATTACTGACCCAGAAACAAATGTAAAATGTCTTCGAAACAGCCTCTCAAACCACGCTGATGGCTCATTCAGTTGTAAGGTCTGCCTCCAGTCTCCTCATTCTTTTTCCAGCTGGTTGACAACTGAGGAACATTAAACCAAGATTAGGACCTGGGGCTCCCCACCACCGCCCTGGCCAAGCTGGGCAGTCTTGGGAAAAAATCTCTTCCACGTCCAAGGCCTGGGTGCACCTCCCTTGGGAAATGGAAGGGCAGATGCTATCTGTAAGGTTCCTTCAGGCTCTGCTTTGCAGGACTTTATTATTTCGGTTTTTCTGGAGGAGAGCAGCCTAGGGTACCAGTTTCTCAGGATGTTCCTAGGAGCTGTGTGAAAGCAGGGGGCCTGTGGCCAAGGAAGTTTGGAGGTGACGGGATCTATGCTGCAAGGCTTCTCTGAACCTTAAAATGCTAATGAGCGTCTTTGTGATTCTCCTGTGCTCCTGGTGCACGCCACAGCTTCCTGGGCAGACTGAGCCCTGGGAACCGGCTCACGACAGGAAGCAGAGCACATACCCGCTGACCACTGGGAGCTGGCCAGAGGTCACAACCCAGGCCAGTTACTCTTCATCTGTGATCTCAGCCACTCCACCCCTGTCCCAGGCTGCTCCTGGAGGCCTCTCCTTGGACATTGCTTTTCTCTGGGTTTCCCAACATCTCCCTGACCCAGGGCCCCCTCCTGCACGCTCCGGAGGCCTTCTCTAACCACCTCAGGGCTCCGTGAGCTCCTGTCCTTAAATCCTGCAGCCCTGGAGCGTCTGAATGGCACCATTTAGAATTTGATTGCAAATCCGCTCATCTTGCTCCTGTCCTTCCAAGGGGCTCACTGTGCTTCTGAGTCAGACTGCAGATGCCCCAACGGGAGGAAATCCTGTCCCTTTTATGCTGTACGACCAAGCACCACGCTGAGCGAACAGCAGGTGCTCAGTAAATGAATCATTAACTCATCCTGATGGTTCTCAGGCCCCCCTGCCTCCCATGGCAGCTTGTGTTCTTCACAAGTATGTCCCGAGTGTGGTGTGTATACTCTTATTCCAACCCTCTCCAGAGAAGCTCACATATAAGTTCAAAACTAATCTGCTACCTCCAGCCCCTGGAGTTGCCCCAACTTCAGGGGCAGAATTTTGGCTTCATAATCTTCGAATCTTATGAATTTCTCTCTTAGCCTATAGCTTCTATTTGAGTTACAAATGGTGACATAGACGATGATGATGTTTAACACTTACTCTGAATGACGAAACAAACACCACATATGTATTAACTCATCTAATCTTCCCAACACTTTAATGAGGTGGCACCGTCCCCACTTTACATATGATGAGATGAGGTTTAGGACAGCTGAGTATCTCATGCAGGTCCCCCAGCTCTCAGGTGGTCTGTCCAGCAGACCCAGAGCCATCGCACGATCAAAAGGAAGGCACAGAATCTCCTTTCCTGGGGCGAAGACTGGAACGAGTCTTTGCCTTCTGGTGGTTCTAAATCTGGCTGATTATCAAGTAACACTAGAAATTCCCCATTCCTACCCTCAGAGGTTGTGTTTCAGCAAATCTGGGTGGGGCCCAGAATCCGTATTTGCTCAAAGATCATCAGGTGAATTCTGATGACCATTCAGGATTGACCAGCTGGGACCCATCTGTGCCCTTCTGCCCACAGCACCGAGGAACCCTGCCAGGCATCAGAGACCTCTGGTGAACACTTACTGAACACCGCTGAGTAGGCAACGGGTAGCTAGTTGGCGTGGGCCAGCCCTCCCTCCGTCCCTCATTCCCCCCGGAAAATGTATCTAGTTTAGTTCAATGAGCCTCAACCCCGGCTTCATGTTAGAACCAGCTGCAGAGCTTAAAAAATACATACTGATGTTTGGGGAAGGCGGGGGAAGCCAAGGAGGAGGTGGGGCCCGGGGGAGCCCACCCCAGTACTGGTAAAGCCTCCTAGGGACTCTGACGAGTAGCTCACGCACTTGTCTGTTTTAGGATGAAAGACTGGCCATTCAACCTTGGCCTTTATCACATAAACAAGTGAGCAGGGACGTTCCTTAACACTCCAGCTACTTTAAAACTAATAACACTAAAATGTTTTAATACCCTCACCAGTTCAGTTCACCTCATTAGGAAGAGTAAATAAAACAGAACATATTACACACACACACACACTCACACCCTTCACAGCACTGCACAACTGGAGCTACTGCAGCTAAAGGTCGGCGTGGGAGGGACTCAGGAGAGCCCTCCACGTGCACGCTGTGGCCCAGGAGGGGAAGGGACTTGCCTACAATACTGGGCCCAGGACCCAGCTCGGCAACTGCAGCCAGCACTGTGCCCAGCAGGCTGTGGCCTGAGAGGCTTCCAGACTCTACTTCTTGCCTTTCAAACCCTGGAGAAGAAATGATAATGTTGATATTGAAGCCTCTATGTGAGTTCACAAGCTGTCACCTGAGGGACGCTTGCCTTTTAAACTCCAGCATGAACCATGCTGTCCCTGTCAAAGGAACCTCAGAGCCGTGAGCTTGCCCTGGGGCGGGCCAACCCCTCTTCCCTATATGCTTCCTTCTCCTTAGGCCTTGCAAAGGCCTATGCCCTCTTCCCAGATGGGGAAACTGAGGTTCGAGGGGGGAGGTCCCCAGCCAGGGTCACAGTGGCACATATGAGTGTTGGAACCAAGCTCTCTGACTGCAAAGCCCTTGGCTGTCACCACAGGGATACTGTCCCCTTCAGACACAACAAGCTAATAAGTGTAATTTGGAACAACTGCTGAGGGCCTGGCAGGAAGAGACGAGCTTCTCCAGGTGGTTTTCTTTCCTTCCTCTCCTGCTCCTCCTTCTTTAAAGGTGTGTGTGGTTTTGGTTTGGGGGCAGTGCCTGGAGTGCTGGAAGTCAGCTCTATATCCAGCTATCACAAATAGATACACCCACGTTCATGTTATACACATACGTATATGCCCGGGTGTGAAGTATTCAAGTATAAAACATATGACTATATGAACACACACTTATTATATATATTTGCATATACATATGATATATATTCACACACGCATATATATTAAACAGACATTCACACCATATATTGCATATATTCAGACTAAGCTGAAGGAGAGGACCCCAGATTCTCACAGAGATGCAACCTGAATGATTTCCGTGTGAAAGTATCACTCACGAAATTCACAAGCACGCTGTGAGGCTTAGCAATCGTGGGGAAACTGTAACACCTGGGTGTTTGAAGTCTGCAGAGATCGTTTCTGACATCTCTCTGCCCTTTGCCTTTCCTCTTGGGAAGCGGAGGCATGAGCCCACTTTTTTACAATGCACCATCTCCTGAGGAATTAGGAACAACAACTATAATAACAGTACTAGTGACTCAAGCCAGTGCGCTTGTCCACTCATGGCATCTTCCTGATTCTGCCAGTGGTTTTCTGTTTGTCGGCATCCTCCCGGCGCAGGTGGAATTTCTCTCTCAAAGCTCAGCCAGCACTGGATGAGCCCATCATCCCTCACGTGCCTCCAGCAGACGCTGGTGTCGGGAAGGCCGCTCCCACCCTGCCGGGCTCCCCGTCTCCGCGAGTAAGCGGTGACCCTAATCGGGAAGGCGGGCTGGGGGGAGAACACCCAGGAAGCTTGCGGCCATGATCAGAGTCGGGTTTGTGACTGTGTCTTGTGCTTCCCTGTCTCGTACTCAGCATCTTTCCTCTTTGGGTCTCTTTTCCCCACTGACTAACCCAGGCAAAATGGTGGTGAAGACAAAGTTGGCTTTCTAAGCCCGTTTCCATTTCCTCAGTCAATCCCGAGGATTTATTTGATCTGTGATGAACTAAGTGATTCTGAGAAGGGTGTTAGCCGGTGAAAGTTCTGTCTTTGCTGGAGGATTTTGGCATAAGGGAGGCAAAGCAAAGCTAGAGTGGTGGACTTGCCGGCAGCAGGATGTCTACGAGGGAGAGAAAACTCACGTGGGGCCGAGCGTGCCACCCTGTTGTTGGGCCGCAGACCCACTGGGGCATTTAAACCCTGCGTGTCCTGGTTCCGCCAGGTTGATAAAAGGAGACTAGCCTGCCATTTGAGGTGGGGAACCTTAAGCAAGAGGGTGGGGGTGCACTGCTTGGGGTGGGCAACGGTGGGCCAGGCCGACGATGTTCTGAAAGCAGCTTTCAATATTTCTTTGGGTTGGCCTTACAAGGGGAAGGAAAACGGCCCACACCCCTTTTGCCCCCAGTGACCTTCCTCAGCCTCCTGCCTGTCCCAGGGCAGCAAAGGGCCTCAGACTCCCTGAGGGTCCATAGGGTCATGAGCCGAAAGCAGTGTTTGGCTAAGTTTTCCCTAAATAGCAAATGTTTCTGCTGCCTGTGAGCTGTCTTTTGGTCTGTGAGGCAGGACTGCCATAGAAATGCTTCAGCCCTGCTTGAAGCCATGAACTGCAGGTTCCTCTGCCCTTAGGGTGAAGACTCCCCACACTTCCACATTTCACAGCCAAGAGACGGCTCCGTGTCACCATCAGAGCAGAGGCCACCACGTCCCCACTCCATTAGCATGGATAAACGTTTGTGCACACCCTTCATCTGTCAACCTCTCTCCTTCCCACCCCCTTTTCATTTTCCGTCTTTAGTCTAAGGCACATGGCAAAAGCCATCCATTTTTATGACACCTGCTGAGCACCCTGTTTTTCTGACCACTCTGGCATATGACACCCCTTCCACTTTCCTTGATTCTTACCAAGGCTGCTCCCATATTACTGAGGAGGGCAAGACCCAATCACAGGGATAAAGAAGCAACATGGTCACAGAATAAAACAGTGGGAACACTCCATGCAATCTGCAAAGTGAGACCCCGATGAAGAACACAGGCCGAGGGGTTAGGAGCGTGGGCTCCGAATCACACCGCTGCTCCCTTTCCATGCCCTGCCCCGGGCAAGCTGTGTGACCCTGGGCTCCTGAGAGTCTCAGCCGACTCTTCTGCAAAGTGGGGCACTGCCAATCCAGAGTGATCAGACGCTCGAATCACATGGTGGCCTCACACTGCGCCGCAATGGCCTATTGCAATGAGTGCGTGATAGGTATTGTTCTTTCTAAACCCTTACCTCTCTTGACACCGTTTGGCATCTATTTGGCCCCCTCAGCTGGGCCAGAATTATCACTGTCAATGCACACTCATTGAATAGTGTTAATTTTAGGGAATTCTGTTTAGGTACTGGGAATACAAGGAGATAGGAGAAAATTTCCAGCCCTGGAAAGAGAAATAGGGGCAACGGATACTCTTTCCATGTGCTGAACATGTAATGTGTACAGCAAGGGATGGAAGACACTGGAGGAGGCGGGCTTCATTGAAGGAGGTTTGGTTTGAATCAAACCTTTGAAAACAGAAGAGGGAGGGGCATTTTAGACGGGAGCGACTGAGGCAGGAAGGGAGCGATACGAGTCACCTTGGCCATATTGGCTGATTCCGGAAGGAGAATGATGGGGGACAGGCTGGGGTGTTGCTAAGGGCCGCCTGTCTGATGAAGGATAGTTATGTCTATGCTTCTAGGAGCCAATGGAGCTTTTCTCATGGGGCATCAAAGGGAACAAGAATGTTTAGGAAGAAAACTAGCAGAGACATGCATGAAGGGCTGTCTGTAGGGAGTCAGCTGGAAGAACACGCCAGGGACCCAGGGCCCAGAAGCCAGGGCTGGAAAAGGAAACAGGAAGGAGGGCAAGATGGGAGACAGATGCCAAACGAACTTGGAGCCCAGTTTGATAGTGGAGATGGCACACCTGGGCAGACGTGGCGCACCCCTACCACAGGCACACGTGGACAGTCTGCCTGGCTGGTTTGTGGCTGAGTTTTCTGCCTGATGGGGGGTGAAAGGTGCCTTGACTACTTGTCTGGGTCAGGTGACCAACCCTGTGTCTGCCATCCCAGAAGCCACCAGAGGCCATATCGTGGTGACGTATTATACCAGCAAAACCACTTTAACCAGCAGCTCTATGGGACTTGTCTAGCCGGATGGCATGCACTCCACTCTTGTAACTCTCTTCTCCCTTTCTCGGCTCTGCTGGTGCTCCTCAAGCTCCGTGAGGTGCTCCTGCCCACAGAGCCACTGCCTTCTGCCAGGCACTCACCCTCGCTGCTGGGGTGCAGGCTCCTGATCTCTCCGGCCTGCCATGTGGCCTCCGGGCCAGCCTCCTGTCGCCTGCCTGCTCCCACCTGCTCTCCGCCACCAGACGGGCCTTCCCAGGCACCATCACGGCACTCCTGGGCTGTCTTGGGGACAGACCCAGCCCCTTGTGCCCTGGCTGCTGTACGTCTCCAGCTCTGGTTCCCTCCCAGGCAGGGCCCTGCTCATCATTCAAACACGTCAGCCCTGTTCGTGCCTCAGGCCACTCTGCCTAGAACGTTCCTCCTCCTTCCTCTACTGTCAACACTGTTTTCTGGCTAACTCCTGCTCTCTCCAAGTTCTAGATCAGCTGTATCCTCTATGGAAACCTCTCCTTTTACCCCAGGCAGAAAGCACCCCCTCCATCTAAAATTATTGATACATATTTGGTATCAATACACTACTGAAACTTTATTTTAAATTATATGGAAAGCTACATCTTTATGTTAGTTTGAATGACTATCTCCCCTGCAGACGGTGAACACTCCTCACGGCCAAGACCGTGGTCTGGATTACTCTGGGTTCCCCACAACTAGCAACGGCTGGCACCTACCATTAGACAGCTAATAAATGGTGAAATGAATATACTAGTACACAGGAAAGACCTGGTATTAGTCACTACAAGAGTCCCCTGAAACCTCAAGGAAAAGGATGGATTATAACAAAGTGTAGGCCTTGGCAGAATCTGGAAGTGGCTGCGACCTAGTGGTCGGTCATCAAACATGGTTGCTCATGACAAGTCCTATCCTGGGCTCGGGTAGACATACGGATAAAAATGATAAGTGTATAATCTGGTTTGGAAAATAAAGTATATGTACATAAAAAAATCACCAATAAGCCAAAGCAAGCTCTTCTAAAGGTCAGATTGTGAAAGACTCTAGGTTTAGACGCATTCATGGAGTCACAGGACTGAAAAATATGAATTACCCCAGCACTTACTAGGCATACTAGCCATTTAGTCCATCCCCCTGCCCACAGACAGGCCCACACTTCTGTCCCCACGCCACCAGCAGAAGAAACCTTACTGCTAAGGAGAGCAGGGTCCCACTCGCTCAGGGGTCCACGCCAGCACACCTACACTTCAGTCAGCCCGCTTCCTTCACTCTCGCTCTGCAGAGGAATTTAAAAAGTACCACCGTTTCCTTGGAAGGGGCCTTCGCGGGCCTGAAGGCTGTCGCGTGCACCCTCTGCCCCCCGGTCCACTGTTACATGATAGATGCTCAGACATGGAGAAGCGTCGAGGCGTCGAGATGACTGGTCAACATGACATGCAGAACCCCTGACTCCTTGAGACCCCCACGTCCAGATGCTTCCTGAGCCCCCCTCCTGCTTGTCCCTCTCCTCCTCCAGGCGGAAATGCACCCGCTGGGCCTCTGGAGTTCGCGAGAGCCCCCACGAGAGACCACGTGCCTGGGCATGACCCAAGGGAGGCAGAAAGGAGCCGCAGAGGGAAGTGGGGTTCCTGAGATGCCAAGGGCTATTCAAACTAATCAATATGCCAGCAAAGAAAAGAAAGGAAGCAATCACAGAAGGCCCCTTGGCAGCGCTCCCGCAGCCGGGCATGGGTCCCCAGCAGCACCCCAACACAGACCTTGTGCTGCAGGGCACAGACGAGATGCAGCGCGGAGAAAGGCAGGAAAGGCACGAACACACACTTCCACTTGGTCCTCCCCAGGGTGTGTCCGCTTGGGGGGAGATTTGGCTGAGAACGAGAAGATCCCCGGGCTACTTGGAGAAGGCGGCTCTGTGCAGACACGCTGCCCGCCCTCTGCACTCTGCACACCTTCACCTGCACGCCCCTCGTGCCCCAGGCTACCTCACTCCTCTTGCCCGTCTGCTTTGGCCACCACAACACCCCAAGGCCCTCCCAGTAGATGCTCAATCCATGTTTGTTGATTGAATACCAGAGGCTGTAGAGAGGTTTAATAACTTAGTCAAGGTCACATAGCTGAGAAGCGCTGGAGGTTGCCAGTGTGGGCTGATTCCTGAAATTGTGCTCCTGACCTCTGTGCTGTGCGACACGGGAGTGCGAGGGCGCAGAGGCGAGGAGGAGCGCTCACCCATGTCCCTCTCCAAATCCCTTCGAGTATTTACAACAACGTTCTCTATACAGAGAAGGGACACGATAAATGCGGGTGGCTGGTCATCGCCTTAGAGGTTAGTAACCACATCTAACTAAACACAGGCGCGCGTCCGTCCCTAATGCTCCACAAGGCGGCCGGCCTGCCTTACCAGACCCTTCACTTGAGCACTGTTGGGCGCTTACTTAGCGCAAGCCCGCCTCACTCCCTGAACCATCATGTCTAGCTGAGGTCAGGTCCTGTGCCTCTTCACTCCCCCGGAGCCGGCACAAGGCCTGGCACTGAGTGAAGCTTCCTGGGGGTCTGCCCGCCGGTTCTCCCTCATCTGCGGTCCTAGTGACGCCCTCCTGCTCGTCTTCCTGACGGGCTCGCAGCAGCTGCAGCCCTGGGAGGGTCATTAAGCCCAGCTGAGCAGTGTGACGCTGGAACAGCCCTTTCCTGCCTTTTCAGTTGGAAACATGCGTCCAAACCCAAAACTCAGAATGAAATGTGACTCGGCTGCCTCGTGCGGGTCACCCCTCCCTCCGGGTCCTGGAGGGTTCCAGAAAAGGCCTTCTTCCTGTACGCGCATCACTTCCCACGTAGTAAGTGGAGATGATGCTAATGGCAAATGGACCCACTTCAGTGGGTTGGTAGCGTTTACGCCTCCTGCTTCCTGGAAGGACAAACAGCAGAGGAACGCGGCCTGGACTGCGCCCCGGGAAGAAGCCCTTCTACACCCGGTCATCTGGAAGTCGCCTCCAGCTTCTGTCCCAGCCGATGCCGGGGTTCTCCCCGGCGGGATGCCGCCCTGACCAGTTTTAATGAGACTATACTTATGCCGAACGCAAAACCAAACGAAATCTCCAGACTCTAACATCTTATTTACAAGCATCTCAATTTGAAGTAATCAAAACAGTTGCAAAACTACTATTACCTTCTCTTTCTCCCCACCTGGGGTCCTTCTTACCCAGGAGCCAAATCCAGGAAACGAGCCTGCAGTTTCAGAGACCACCAGCAGGTGGTGCCGGCAAGCCCTCTGCGCCGGCGCCAGGGCGGGGCCGGAGGGCAGGTCAGCAAGGGCCTTGGACAGGGACCCGTCTGGGCTCCACCTTGATTGTTTTGGCTGGCGTTTCTGGATTGTGAGGCTCCCTCATTAAAAGACCGCTCCATTTCCAAATAACCTTTTTGGCTTCAAAGGAAAGACCTTTTTACTGTTTAGTTTTAATAAGGGTTACCATTTAAGAGCTTCCAGTGAGCCAGCAAACTTCCAGGAGCTTTTAATACTATTAATCCTTGCACCAGCCCTGTGATGTATTACTTATTACCTTACATTACAAAGGATCTAGGATCAGCAAGTTTCAGTGACCTGCCCACGCGGTTGGCAACCTGTAGCACTGAGCATCTAAATCCAGTCTATATAACCCCAAAATCCGTGCTGTAAACCACCACCACTTCTCTTCTCTAGGCTGGCTGCTTCGGACAGCTCATTTGAGAAAGCCAAGGATGCGCTATCTGAGCGCAGCCAGGAAGGCATCCCTGGGTGTCAAAGACCCTATAACCAGTGTTGACCCAGACCCTTTCTTCCTGGAGTACCATTCCTTCCACACCCAGCTCACACCCCTGTGAGGACGGCCACTCCAGACAGAGCTAGCACTGCCTCTGGGGTGAGTCCTCGACACCTCCGCTAAGCACGGGTGTCCCTTCTCACTCTCCATGCCTTTGCTTGGGGCAGTCCTGGATCCAGCGGGAGGGCCCTGGGTGGGGCAGCCCTGAGCAGGTCCCCTGCTGAAGCCCAGGCAGGGGTCCCTCTGGTCCCTTCCACGCACAGTACAATTGCTGACACTCCCACGGCAGCCTTCCCGCCCTGCCTTCGGGCCAGCTTCCCCAGATCTGTGTGGCCAGGGAAGAAGTTCGTTGACATAGATCATTTCTTTCTTGCAAAGAAGGGATTTTCTCTGCCTCCAACCAGCACTTTCTCCCTCATTCTCGTCTTCTCTGCCAGCAGTTCGGGCAGGGGACTGCCCTCTGTGCCCAGCCCCCTGTCTGGGAACATTCACTGGTCTGCTGAGCCCAGGGCCCAGTCTCACCCCTGCCTGACGCCCCACCCCAACCCCGCAGCAGCTGCTGAGGTATCAGGGGCCACCGGCCAGAAAGCTGTCTTTCCACGCCGATTCTCCACCTGCCCACACTTACCCACCTGCAGACTTGAGCTCTGCTGTGCCAAGTAAAGCATTAACTCTCTAGAGTGAGAGCCGTCGGCCATAGTCCCAGGAACTGCCCCTGAACTGGCTTCATTTTTGCAAAGGTGACACAATGAGGTAAAGTCAAAGGAACTGGGAGTCAGGAAGGCAGATTTCCCTCTAAACTTGTTACTACCTAGCTGCATCACTTTGGACAAGTTTCTTAACTTCTCTAGCTTTAGTATCCTCATGTTTAAGTAGAAGAGGTGGGCTGGGTGATGCAAATATTCAGTGATTCCATATGACTTGGCACAAAGTTCCTCTTTTCAGTACAAGAGTGACTCTGAGCTGAGGGTGAACGCGTAAATGGCAAAACAGAAAAGCTGCTCTTTTGTGAGCAAAAATAAATAAGAAAAGAAAGAATATCTGCGTTTGACTACTTTGGGTCCTAAAGAGGTATTTCGGACTTAGGTGTCCCAAGTGTGCAGGTATAGGCACCCTGGACGGTGCACACGCAGCCCTGACACATTCGTCATGCAGCGCCCTTCTTCTGCTCACATCTGGAATGGCACATGAATCTCAGTGAGGGCAGGGACCATGTTGATGACGTCCAACCGCTGCATCCCGGGTGCCTAGCACTGTGCCGGCACATTTTAAGAACTCCATAAATAGTTGTCACATGAATGCGTTTCCCTTGCATTCCAGATCTGATTTCCTGAATATAATTTGTGTGTGCAAGCACACATTTCATAGACTGTAGCTCTTCACCATCCCGTCCTTGGAAATTGCCATGGGAAATCAATCTAACAGTGAGCTTTGCCCCCAGAGGTTGGCCTCTGGAGATGGTATCAGAATTTTTTCCCTCCCTTGTCGAGTCCATTTCCTCCCTGGCACCCCAGATAACTGGGGTGACAACTGAATCCAGTGCCGATGAACCATGTGCTCTTCTCTCCCACCTGCTCCATTTTCACAAAAGCCCAACTCCCACACCCTCCCCCGACTGCCTGCACCCCAGAACACCACACAGAGGAGACCCAGCATTCCTCAGGAAGCCCTGGCCTCCGCTAGCCCTGCTCACCGGCCTGGGGCGCATCTTCCCATGTGAGCCGTTTGGTGCATAATTAATCAAAGGCATCTGGTTTCAGTGAGGTTCTAGTTCTTTTGCTTGGTCCACTTAGCACGAGGAAACCCCTTTAACCTGACTGGCATCCAGACAGCTTGACATTGCTGTATTCTCACAGGCAGGCTGAGTTGGGCAGCAGACTTTTAATTAAATGCACCTTCCTATACATGTGTTGCCTGCTGCGCACGTTGTGATCTGCAGGTGACACATGCGCACTAGTGCGACCTCAGCTCCTGGCAGCGGCGGCCGGGCCGTGAAAGCCAACTACAGAGCCCGTTGGCTGGGCACAGGCGCCCGGCAGTACGGCGAGTCATCTGCATGCTCCGCCTCACGTGTCAGGACGCACGCGTGGGACAGTGAGCGCTCCAGGAGACCAGACCAGAGAGGCTCAGGCCTGCCAAGGACACGGAGCACAGAGCACAAGACCTCAGAAAATGCAGACGCCGTCAAAGAACAGAAAGCCAGTAACAAAAAAGATGACTAGAAGAGGAAACTGGAACTTCAAACTCTTGATGGGGAGAAGTGGAAAGGGCTCTTTTTGGGTGCTATCAGCCTATTTCAGAGCAACTGATGGTGTCTTCAGGTGGCCAGGGCCAGCAGCCTGTTTCCTGAGCTGCCCAAGGGGGCAGACTCTGTCCCAGAGCCTCAGGCGTCCAGAGTGAGGTACATGGCCCATCATCATGTATTTGGCAAGAAAGCATCAACTCTCAGAGGGAGGCTGGCTGGACGCGGTGTGGAGGCTGAGGGCAAGTGACACTCTGGTTCTCATGTCCATTAAGGTTCAAAAACCAAGAGTCTAAATTAGACTGTGGGATCTGGGCATTGTTTCTGTTGATCCAAGGTGATTGTAATATGTGGCCCCCGATGAGAGTTACTAATTTGAAGAGTCACACAGTTACTCCCAATGGCACATGACCTCCTTTACCCAGAATCACCAAAGTGGAGACAACTGACCAGCAGACAATGCAGGCAGGAACTGCTCTTTGGAACAGGGAGCCCAGTGGGTCTGAGTTCCCTAAATAAATGCTGAACAAGGACACCGGCCATGTATCCGTGAGCGCTCACATGCCGTGACGGCCCAGGCACGCGGCCCGCCATCAGATGAGCAGGGGGGACACAGCCGCAGCTCTCGGCCCTCCCCCCAAGGAGGTCAGTGGGAAGGGCACCCATTCCCAGAAACCTTCCTCTCTGGGACATTTGAAGAAGGGAGAGAAGGGGTTAAAAATGCCAGCCCACAGAGCGGACAGAAAGGCTACCATGAGGAACCCAGAGGGGGTCCAAGTGGCTAACAGACTGTAACTGAGGGCGGGCTCCTGCGGGAACTCCCCACCCCCGGGCCCTGGGCCCTCCAGTGCAGAAGGGCAATCGAGTCCACTTAGCCAGACCAGACGCACAACACCCAACATTCTTACGCAAGCCCCTGCCCCTGGGCTGTGGATTTATATCCAGAAAACTAGAATAAAAATCTGCTTAAAACTCCACTGGGGTTCCAACATGTTTAGAGTAGGGATGGCTGCTACCAATTATTGTCTGGCAGATTTCTGCCCCTGAGACACATTCCTTAGGGACAGGGAAGAATTCCTGCATCCTGTGATGGAATACCACTCAGTAAGAGAAAAAGCAACTCTGGAAAAATGATTCCCTGGCTGCAGTCCCCTCCCTCCAGAGGGCTGCTCATTATTATCTGCTGCTCGGTTTGCCCAGGACAAGCCAGCGAGCTCTCCAGGCAGCGGCGGTGCTGTCCTCACTGCTGCAGCCCCTCCAGGGCCTAGCACATCGCCCACCCTCAACCAGTGTGATCGGCTGACCGAATCTCAGGAACCTGGTTTCCTACCAGGAAGAGGAGTCCCAGAGCCAGAGTATGGCAGAGCTGAGCCATGAAACTCCACCTGACCGGGGACGTCTTTCCCAACAAGGGCCTGGGCTGATCCTTGGGTGTATGTCCTGGGGACACTGGCTCTTAAAACCTGGCATCTTGCCTAAGGCACTTCGGCTTGCCCCACCTCAAAGGAGCCTGCGGCAGGAGCACCAGTCTCCAGGACGTTTCCTTGAGTTCCTTTATTAAAGATTACATAAGAGCCTAGGAAAATCAAAGCTCTTGTTTCCTGTTCCCTTTTCACGTAAATAGCCAAACTAAATGGAAAGTCAGGCCTGTCTAGTTTCAGAGTTCTTTGCAGAGAAACAGGGTAAGTAGAGGCAGAAATGGCCAGGTGCACATGATGAGTGTTTGCTCTTGGTGACCCTGCTCACGTGAACAAGTCCGGCTGTCACCCACGACCTCGAGCGGCAGCGGGCCTCTTTACCCTCCCGTGAGGAGGCGGGCAAAGGGGCCAGGGAGGCTGGTGTTTCTGTCTGAGCTCAGCCACTGGGAGGCCTCTGTGGGCCTCAGCCTCCTTGCCAGTAGCAGGAGTGCTAGACCAGCACCTCGGGGTGACCTCCAGCCCACGGCCCGAGAGGCTGGTGACTTAGATCACTATGAAGTCTGAATGCCGTGCACTGGGGGGTGCCTCCCCGCCTCCAGCGGGACATGACTGACCCGCACTGTTACTGGGGTGTTCCTCGGACGGATGACTTTAATCCCTAATAAGCCCATCCCCCCACCCCCTCCTGTCCAGTGAAAGAAGCCGCTGGGTAGGTATGCACCGATCTCTCTTGAGTAAGCACACTGGCAGCAGGTTGTTAAAAAGGAGCACAAATAATGCCAGATAAGAAGACAGTGTTTGCAGACTCCAAGGAGGGACTAGCGGTTACCTGGGGAGGGAGAAGGGGATTCGGGGCATTATGATCAGCACACATAATGTAGGGGGGTCATGGGGAAGGCAGCATAGCACAGAGAAGACAAGCAGTGACTCTATAGCATCTTACTAAGCTGATGGACAGTGACTGCAATGGGGTGTGTGGTGGGGACTTGATAATAGAGGGAATGTAGTAACCACAATGTTGCTCATGTGAGACCTTCACAAGATTGTGTATCAGTGATACTTTAATAAAAAAAATTTTTTAAATAGAAAAAAAACAAGATGGTGTTTGGATAGGAGGGAATGGAAACGACACTAGGAATGGAGAAAATACGGCTTATCAGCTCAGCTTGGAGCAAGCCCAGCTCTGTGCCAGGGCAGAGGAGCTGCATCCGCCCTCAGGGATAAGGATGCACCTGCCAAAGCGAGTTCCAGGGAGCAGAGCTCCTGAGTTCCAATGGGCTGCTCAGTGGTGGCCAGCAGAGGCTGTGGGGAAGGAAGGTGCATTCCCTCTCCCTGCACAGGTGGCCATAACCAGGGTGTGTGGCAACGGTCAGTTACAACCGATGTCCTGGTGGCAGTGGGAGGGGACCCTGACCCTAGCCTTTGTGATTTCCGTCATGTGGACACTCCCACTGTTGCCAGGTCACACTATCAGTTTGAAGGCACAGAAAGCAGAGTCAGAGCGAGGAGTCCGATTCGCTCTCATAAGCCACCTCGACCCAGTTACCCAAGGAAGGGGAAACCTGTGCTAGGGGGCCGTGGGGGTGGGGTCCTGCGGGGACAGGCTGGGGAGACACAGAATGTTACCAAAGGAGAGCAAGGTCTGAGAGACAGTGGCTGCCAGCGCTGAGTGGCCCCGGGGACCCCCAGGGAAGAGCCAGGCACCCAGGAGGCCAAACCAGGGTGCCGTGGACGGTGCATCGCCAGGCCTCAGCCACTGCAGGGCGCGCTCCCCAGAAGGCAGGCTGGAGAAGGGAGAGGAGACACAGCTCTGGCCAGGCAGGAAGCGGGAGAGGCTGGAGGCCCTGGGAAGGTGAGGCGGGGGGATCACCAGCGCAGGCGACGTTCCCTGCTTGTTGGGGCCGCAGGCGTGGCGTCTGGCCTCATCTGAGCGAGGCTGGGAGGACAGCCCTGCAGCTTAGGTGCAGGAGAGCGTCTGGCCTGCCTGCCAGACAGTTGGGAAAGCAAACAAAGTGAGCCCCCTAGAGTGCAAGGCCTGGATTATGGTAAATTACAGAGCCAGTAATGGCTCACGTGCGGACACGGCTGACCGTGAGCACATCTCTTTCCCAACCCCTCTGAAGACGGGTACAGTCAGTTCTTTCCCTGAGGCTGGCGGCACAGAAGTGGGCAGGGTGCCCCTGTGAGGCGGGGCCCTCCCGCTCGCCCCTCCTCCCACCCTCACTGTCTCACCCCATTCATTCCATCTTGGCAGCAGCCTCTTGTGTAACTGAAACCACAAGAAACTTTTTGTTTGGCTTTTAATTCAGAAGAAATTCCAGTAACTGGGTTCCAGTTATTTAAAAAAAAATCCAGATGTCTGCTCTAGAGAACTCAGCTCCTCCCCCAGGCACAAGTGTTCACAGAAACTCCTTGCTCCCTCCCTCTCCCAGCGTCCCCCGACTGAAGCCCACCCTGCCAGGGAGACTCCAACATCTGAAAGGCATCGACCCTCACGCACCTCCGACGGTCAGGGCCCACCTCTGGGTGGCATGTTCCTAACTCGTGGGTAGAGACAAGCAAGTTAAGAGCTGTTGAGAGACTGGCATGGCTGGTCTCTCTTCTCACCCGGGTACCACTCATTTTTGTTCAGGGCACACAGGGCCTGAGGAAGCAAGCAACGTCTCCAGGTGCCCAGCCCCTGCCTGGGAAACAAGCACAGCCATGACACCCCTGTCCACTCCCATCTGCACCTGCAGCTGCTGACGGCCTTGCACTTGGCCTGCGTGAATGAACCAGTGAGTGCTGCAAGGGCTTGACTTCACATTCTAGGCCCTTTCTGCCCAAAACGGGCTCCAGATCTGCAGCCCCAGCATCACTGGGGAGCTTGTTCCAAACACAGCATCCTGGACATGCTAAGTCAGAACCTGCATTTTCACAAGGCTCCCCTGTCAGCCTGGGCACACTGTCCACAGGTTCGAGAAGTCTGCCATGAGGAGACAGGCGAGTACCATTTCCATTGGGCAGACATTTCACTGGGCACTGCCAGGGGACAAGCCCTGTGTGGGGTGCTGAGGCCGCGACGGTCTCGGGTGGAACCCCTGCCCCAGTGAGCCCCCAGCCCAGAACACAGGCCTGACCGCTGAGGGCCGCTTCCCCTGTCCCTGTCCCACCTTCCTAGTTCTCTCTGCCTTGAAGAGAGAGTAAGGTGTGGGTGCGAGGCCCGGTGCTGCATCGACCATTCTGCAGGGATGAGAGAACCAGTGTGAGCGTGAACAGGCCTGGCATGAGGAAGTGGGTCCAGGTAAAGGGCCTTGGCCTCAGTGGCACCTTGAGCTGCCAGCCTGACCCTGAGGCTACACCTAACTTCTCACCCTATTACTCGGAGCCGAAAACATCCCTAAGTGACATATATGCCAAGTCCTTGAGAATGAGGAAGGGTCTTAGAGGAGGGGACCAGCCTGAAGAAAGCTACGTGTCTCACGAAGACCTGCCACGGCCAGACTGCTGTGCACCGGCCCCCTCCTCACTGGCGGCCGCAGGGTGAGGCTCACCTGCCCCGCAGCTCAGCGCTGGCCCTGAGCACACACGGGTGAGGGGCACGCGTGCTTCTCCTCCTCCTAAGAGCCTGCACGCGCACCGCTCTCCGGCACAGCCATGGGGCAAGAGATGGTCGTGGTGGCCTCCTTCTACACTCACTGCCCCACCAGGGCTTACCCAGCCTTCGGGGGGAGCCTGGGGTTTCTCCCAGGTGTTTATCTCTCTTGGTTTCCACACAGGGGCCTGTCTTGTCTCACCCCTCAGACAGGCGCCTCTCCTGGGAAGGAAACCCAGGCAGCAAGTTCTGTGAGCCGGGGTGATTCAGGGGCTCGAGAGCCTCTGGCTCCCAGGACCACCCTCACTCTGAGGCTCAGAAAGGAGGAGAAGGAGAAAGCAAGAAAATGGATGTATTCCAGTCCAGTTTCCGACATGTGATGTGATGCAAAGTCCACCAAATTCCACTATCACCCTGGATGGCCTCCCTCCAGAATCTCCAACTAGTATCCTGGCTTTGGGGATAGATGGCAATTCCAAGCCTGTGGAGTATAGGGTGAAAAGCTCTGGTTTGGTTTAAAAATAATAATCATTATCAGATTATCAGATAAACCTACCTAGGTTCTTGCAGAGGAAGGCAGAGAGTACAGAGGAAGGCAGGAAGACAAAGACTTGGTGCATAGAATTCAATCTGCCCCTTTATGTCTATGGTCCTTTGCACTAATTTCCCTAAATCACTGAAAGGACAATGATACATCCATGTGGTGAGGTACTACTTGGTGGTGAAAAGGAGTGAAGCACAGGTACCTGCAATAACATGGGTGACTTGCAAAAGCAACTTGCTAAACTGAAAGAATTAGGCTCAAAAGGCTTCATGCTGTATGATCCTATTTATACAGTATTCTATAAAGAGCAAAGCTACTGGTATGGAAACCAGGCCAGTGGTTGACAGGTGTTGGGGATGAGAAATAACTACAGAGAGGGATTAGGGAGCTTTCCGGAACAAGGGGATTTTTTCTATCTTATTGTAATAATGGTTGTAAGATCACATAAATTCGACAAAATTCTGCTTCTGGCCAAGACGAGAAAACTGGGACCAGATTTACATGCTTACCTGAAAAACCAAAAATCAATACAAAGTAGAGAAAAAAGGAAACAATAGTTTTCAGGACACTGGACGAAGGCCAATGTCCAAGATCCCTGGGCATGGGGAGCAGATACCGTGAACTCTGCAGCCACCCCAGCTCACTGCCCTGTTGGAGTCTCAGGTCACAGCAGAAGGAGAAGGGATCCCGGTGGAGCCTGGCAGACCCCCTGAGCTGCGGAGATGGAGCTGAGGGTCTGGGAGGACGGCACAGGCGGAGATCTGCAGAGGGTCCCCTCGGGGGCTCAGCAAAGCACTGACTGATGCCTGAGGCTGAGGAAATTGCCTGAGGCTGAGGAAAGAACTGTTTTGGTTTCTGTTTTTTCGATTACTGTGTGACAAATACCACAAACTTAGTGGCTTAAAACAACACACATTTTCTACCTCACTGTTTCTGTGGGTCACAAGTCTGGACATGGCTGAGTCAGGTCCTCTGTTTAGAGCCTCTCAAGGCTTTGGCCAGAGTGCAGTACCATCTGGAGGCTCAACTGGAGGGGGATCCATTTCCAAGCTCGTTCACATTGATAGCAGAATTCATTTCTTGTGGCTGTGTGACAGCCTTGAGTTCTAGAGGATGCCTGCAGTCCCTTGACTCATGGATTCTCCAATATGACCACTTACATCATAAGCCGCAGGAGGTTTTCTAGCTCCAGTTGGCTACGTCGGGCTCTGATGTAACATAACAGAACCACGAGAGGGATGCCGCCATCACCTTTTCCCTATGACATGACCTGGTCACAGAGGTGGCATCCCTTCACCCATGTCATGTTTCACGAGTTAGAAACGAGTCCCAGATCTCACTCATACTCAAGGGAGGGCAAAGGCATGAGCAACAAGAGGCAGTGATCCCTGAGGCCGCCTTAGAGTCTTTCTGCCTCAGAACCATCCAAGAGTAGTGACGGGCACTGTGCCCAGTCCTCACTCGGAACTGGGGGTAAAGCCTGCTCCTATTAGCCAGACTGTAGGAACTCATGATTCAGAGGGCGCTGGGGACAGTACTCAAGAGGGTCTTGCCTCGGCCATGGGGTATGATGACCTCTACACTGAATGCTGCACTGGTTCTGCCTAACTAATCTTAAAAGTAAGACAAAACGCCATCAAACTGTTTCCAAGTAGCTTAACTGTGTTCCAGAATAAAGTTCAAGAATATTTATAAAACTATTTGAATCAATTGAATTTATAAGAATTTGGAAGCACCCAAGAGAGAATTTACATTGCCCATCCTCCCCTGCAAGGAAGCCGGAACACGCAGCCCACAGTGGGAAGAAGCCCCAATCTCAACTGACCCAGAGTGATGCGGATGTTAGAATTAGCAGATAAGGATATTAAAACTGTAACATACTATATTCCATGTAGCTAATAACTTAAGTAAAGACATGAGAAAATATTTAAAAGACCCAAGCAGTCCTTCTAGAAATTGAAAACTATAATGTTCGAGATAAAAAAATACCCTGGCTAGCTGATTCAGAAAGACATATGCAGATGCACCCCTCTGTTTATCGCCTATTTGCAATAGCCAAGTATGGAAGCAACCTAAGTGTCCATCAGTAGATGAATGGATAAAGAAGAAGTGGTACATATACACAATGGAATATTATTTAGCCACAAAAAAAGAAATCCTGCCATTTGAAACAACATGGATGGAGCTAGAAGGTATTAAGCTCAGTGAAATAAGCCAGAGAAAGACAAATACCATATGATCTCACTTATTTGTGTAATATAAAAACAAAACAGAAGGAACAAAACAGCAGTAGATTCATAGACACTGAGAAGTGACTAGTGGTTACCAATGGGGAGGGGTTGGGGTGGGCAGGTAGGGAAGACGAAGGGGATAAAGGGGCACATAATTCACAATCACAATGTAAGTTGGTCATGGGGATGGTAGTCCAGCATGGAGAATACAGTCAGTGATTCTGTAACATCTTTCTACGTTGATGGATAGTAACTGCACTAGAGGGGGTAAGGATTTAATAATATGGCTAACTGTTGAACCACCATGTTGTATATTTGAATCCAATGTAAGATTATATAGCGATAATACTTCAATAAAAAATAAAATTAAATAAAATTAAAATTATTCTATGAAAAAATACAGTACTAGATTAATATCAAATTATGCATGGCAAAAAAAAAGATTAGTAAACTTGAAAACATAGTAACAGAAACTATCCAAAATGAAAGATAAACAAATAAATAAAATGAAAAATGCAATTAGTGAGCTATGTGACAACTTCAAGTCACCTAATATATGTGCAATTAGAATTCTCACAGGAATGGGGGATGGGAGAGACAGAAAAAAAATATTTGTATAAATAATAGCCAAGACTTCACCAAAGTTAATTTTAAAAATATAAATCCACAGATTCAAGAAGCTTAATGAATTGCAAGGATAAGAACGATAAAAAAGAAATTAAACACCAAGGCATATCATATCAAACTCCTCAAAGCTAGTAATAAAGAGAAAACATTAAAAGCAGTCAGAGCATAAAGACACACTTATGTACAGAGGAACAAAGACAAGCTAGCGGATTTCTTGTTGGAAACAATGTAAGCAAGAAGACAGTGGAACAACAGCTTTAATTACTGAAACAAAAAACTGTCAACTTAGAATTCTATAAGAAGAAAAACGTCTCTCAAAAATGGAGGTGAAAAGTAAACACTTTTTCAGAAATAGAGAAGCTGAAAGACCTCATGACCAGTACTTCAAGAAATGTTAGAAAGTCCTTTAAGCAGAAGGAAAGTGAGCCAAGATGGAAATGTGGATCTACAGAAAGAGATGAAGAGGACTAGAAGTGTAGATACGATGTTGTTCTTTAAAATACTGCTTAGACAAAAATAATAACAATGTGTACTGAGGTTCATAACAAATGCATAATAGAATGCATGACAATAGCATAAAGGCCATGAAGGGAGAAATGTAAGTATACTATTGGAAGGCTCCTATAGTATATGTGAAGTGGCATAATAGAAGGCAGACTATCATGAATTATGATTGTATACTATCAACCCAAAAGCAACCATTAAAATAACAAAACAAAGAACTTTAGCTAAGAAGCCAAGAAAAAATACAAAAAAATATTCAATCCCAATGGAGGCAGAAAAAGAGGGAAAAGGGAACAAAGAACATATGGGATTAATAGAAAACAATAGCAAGATGTCAAACTTAACCCTAACCATCTATCAATAGTCACATTCAGTCTAAACACCCCAATGAAATAGTTACATTCAATCTGAACACCCTGATTAAAAGTCAAAGGCAATCAGATTGGATGAAAGAGCAAGACACAACCCTCTGCTGCTCACAAGATATCCATTTTAAATATAAAGACACAAGTGCATTAAAAGTAAGAGGACAGAAAAAGATATACAACATGCAATATGTATCAAAAGAAAATGAGAGTGGCTATATGAATATCAGGCAGAGTAGAGCTCAGAGCAAAGAATATCATCAGGGGTAAAGAAGGTATTTTCCCCAACAACAAAGGGGTCAGCTCTTCGAGGGGTCAGAACAGTCCTAAATGTTTATACATCTAGTAACTGCGCTTCAAACTACATGAAGCAAAAACTTTTCCTAGTAGAAACTGGCAAGTGGATTCTACAATTCGTATGGAAATGAAAAGACCTAGAACAATCCAACAAGCTTGAAAAAAGAACAAAGTTGAAGGGGCAACTAGCACTACCTGATTTCAAGACATTATAAAGCTATTGTAATCAAAACAGGGCACTATGGGTGTACGGATGGACAAGTGAGCCAGTGGAACAGAACAGAGAATCCAGACAGAGATCCGCACATATATGGAAACTGATTTCCAGCAAAAATGAGAGAGCAAAGACAAGCCACACAGAATGAGATAAAATATTTACATAGCACATATCTAATAAATAACTAGTATCCAGAATATATAAAGAACCCTCAAAATGCAATTACAAGAAAACAACCCAATTATGATAATGGGCAAAAAATATGAACAGATACTTCACCAATGAAGATATACATGGATGGCAAATAAGCATATGAAAGATGCTCAATATCACTAGTCATTAGGAAAATGCACATGGAAAACACAATGAAATGCCACTGTATAAATATTATAACAGCTTAAATTAAAAATATTTTAAATATTAATAGCTCAATACTAGTCTTTAAAAATTAATATTAAATCAATATATTAAATTAAATATAAAATTAATTAAAATAATTAAAATATTAAATTCAAATTAATATTAAAACAAATATTTAATAATTATTATTACATTTTTAATATTAATAATTTAATTAATTCAATAAAAGAGTTTTGACAATTCCAAATGTTGGTGAGGCTGTATATAGAGGGACTGAAACCATCACACACAGCTGATGGGTGTGTACAATAGTACAACCACTTTGGAAAATGGTTTGGCAACTTCTTAAAAGTTAAATATGTACTATCAAACCGTCCATATCTTGGTATTTACCCAAGAGAAAAGAAAGCATATATGCCCATACAAAGATTTGTATATATATCACAGTGACTTAAATGGCCCCAAACCAGAAACCACCCAAATGTCCATCAACAGGTGAACAAATTGTGGTATATCCATTCAGAATAACTGTGTAATTTTAATACATCCAATGGTACATCCCTCAGAATAAAAAAGGATGAATTATCAATACATCCAACAACATGCATGAACCTCAGAATGCATATGTTGAATGAAAGAACTCTGCAAAAATAGACTATATATGTAAAAGATTCCATTTACATAAAACTATAGAAGATGTAAACTAATCTCCAGTGGCAGAAGAGAGGGGAGGTGGGGAGGTTGAGCTAGAGGGATTATGGGGACTTCTGGAGATGGCAGATATGCTGGCTACCTTGATTGTGGTGATGGTTTTACAGGTGCACACATATCTCAAAAATTTCAAAGCACATGCTTGAAATATGTGTGATTTATGTTCATTATACCTCAATAAAACTATTTTTAAAAATTCACAGAATTGTAGACCTAAAATGAGGTAAATTGGTTGTATGAAAATTATACCTCAGTAAACAAAAATGTCTTAAAAAATAAATGGCAGACATAAAAGCCAGGAGACGACATCTGGGTGTCTGGTAATTCCACCCACTGGCCTGTCCCTGTAGAATCAGGTGTGCTTCTGTGTCCCACGTGGATACGTCGGCAGCAAGGACAGGGTTCTAGAACCACCCCCCAGCATGAGCAGGTGGAAAGTGAGGGAGATCCTTGCTGAAGGCCTGAAGCCTCCGGGAATCTGCACTTGGGGCGCTCTGTGTGAGGAGTGGTGGCGGTGCGTGACCCCCTCTGTGAGGGGATCAGAGATGGTCTCTGCATCTGACATGACACCTGAGGGCCCCTCTGCTTTGCTCTCTGTCGGTGCACATGTAAGAGGATCGAGTCCAGCAATTAGGTGTTAACACACAGGAAAGAAGCATGAGGGAAACCAGCCCCATTTGTGGTAAGAAGCTGGGGTAGAGGAGAAGGAGAGGGCAGGAGAGACAGATGAATTAGACTAAATGCTTCTAGGACATGAGTTGATAAATACTGTTAGGAGTCATGTTAAGTGATCATGCTTCCAAGCGATGGCTCCTGGGCTCCTGGCCCTGTGTTTCTACATCTGTTAAGTGGGGATGATAATAATAACAGCCACCTCGTGTGGTATTGGAAGAGTCACTTGACATATGAGAGTGTCTCATAAAGTGTGAAGGGCTATGTGTATGTCAGTGATCAATATTAGTGGAGGGCATGGTCTCTGAGAGGAAAGCTTAATGTTGTAATGTTTTTCAGTGACTCTGCATCCCTTGTGACCTGCTAGAAAGAATTTAGGCCATGGCAGAAGATCAGAGTTTGTGTACTCCAGGTAATTTCACTGGGTGGCTAGAGTTTTACGTGTGAGAACTCTGGTCTCTCGGGTCCCTGCACTGGATTCGGGCACCTAGCTTCCAGGCTGCTCTCCCCTCAGCTCAACCCCAGCTGAACTTGTCCTTCCCATGCTGCAAACATTTCCTCCTCTGCCTGAGTATCCCCTTCATCAAAAACTATTCTGCTGGTAGCTTGATCCTGGTATAGTCCTGGAGTTTCGAGGATTCTACTGAATATACCCATGCCAACGTGTGGGGCTGTGAATGTCTTCATCTACTCTGCCTGGCAACAGAGCCCTTAAATGTTTTCTCACCATATTCCATGGGTGCTAAAGTTTCTAGAGAGATGCTGAAGGGGCCTCCTTGGAGAATCATGACAAGTTGACCAGAGGGCCCTGGACTGCTCTTTCCTCCTCACGTGCTTGAACCAGGGTAACCCTGCCCTTTCTTTCTGCATCCGGGTTTATTAGAAGAAAGTGATCCTGGGATTCTAAAATGTTTGCTAATCCCTGACCCACCCCAAAAGGCCTGACCTACCCCTAAAGGTAAGAATCCCAGGGAGAAAAGGGCAGATTCCCCAAGTTCCAGCACATGGGCAGCTGTCTGCTCCTATCCTGACACAGGCCTGTTAGGGAGAACACAGCAGAGATCCAGGTTTTGCCCAGACCAGCTGTGTGTGTTGAGCCTATCCCTGCCCAACCTCCAGGCCCCAGCTTTCTCCTCTGAATAATGAGGTCATTGGACTCAGTGACCACAGAGTTTCCTTCTGCCTCTGAAACTTGTTTCTTAAGTGTTCATAATGGCAGCTGTCTCCTGAGAGGGCCTGCTGAGGAATGCCCATCTCCGGATGGCCCCGAGCCCCTCACCATCCTACAGTCCAGGCTCCCTTCTCATTCTGGCCTGACCATGGGAGAAAGGCCACCATACAGCTTGACCAACCCTGGCCACCTTCCCACGGAGAGTGGTGCCAAGATCTCCTAGTGCCATGGTCAGCCCTTGTTCTCCGTTTCACAGAAAAGCTCCATGAGTGGGTGCAGATGCCTGAAAGCAGATGGAGGGGGCAGGTCAAGGTGGGAGCTGACTGTGTGGGGGCTGCAGTCTGGGACGGAGGGACCAGGAGTCGCATGTGGGGTGAAAAGCGTGTGGCTGTGTGGTGGAGGGGGAGGGAAGGTGGAAAAGGCCTGGAGAGGGGGATGGGGAGAGAGGGGGGCAGAAAATGAGGTTGTAGGCTCACTGAACACTCCATGGGGGCCCGAGCCTTCTGGGAAGGCAGAACTTGTCAGGCTGTGGCCTCCTAGGGTCCTGGTGAGAAGGCAGGACACCCAAACAGGCAGCAGACATTCCTCATGCCTTATGGCCACCCCTTCCCTTGCCCTCAGTACACACAGAAACTGATGTAAGTTGGAGGGAGGAGAGAAGAATCGCATTTGCTGGGTTCACAGGACAATGATTACACATCGCATGCACTGTGGCAACTAATTTTCAGGAAGATCAAAATAAATCAGAAAACAAAATCTTCCTGACAGCAGAAAAATGTGGAGACATGTTAAGAGGTAATTACAGTCCTTTCCCCCTTGTTTCTCCCGCATTTCCCCTGCCACTGGTGCAGGCATTGAATCACAGCTGTCACTCCCTGTCAAGAGACCCATGCATGCTGAAGGAACTGTGCAGGGCATGCCGGGGCTGGGAGCTCGGAATACTGCCCGCATGCCTGGCTGCCTGGGGACCGATGGCTACCGACAGAGACATTCGTCCCATGCCTGATGCTTGGAGACTGGGGGGAGTCAGCATCCCATCCAGGCCAGGAGCCACCATGCCAGCTAGCTCTGGCTCTCCTCCACCATCTGGGGCTCTTTTAAAGCAAACCCCACCACCTCTTGTTCCAGGCTGCACCCCTGCATTGTGTCCTAGAAAGAGTCTAGCCTCAGAATCAGATGGTCCTGGGCTCCAGTGGGCTGAATTCCAGCTCCACTGGCTCCTAGTTAGGTGGCCTGGGGAAAGATATTGAGCTCTGTAGGCCTCAGTTTCTCCATTTGAAACGAGGATATATGAATGCTTACCTCATGCAGTCATTGGAGGAACTAGAAATCACGCATGTAAGACACCCACCACCTGGCATATTTTACTAAGGGTTGCCACGCTCATCACTGTTGTCACGATCTCCTTCTCAAGCCTGAGCTGAGGGCTCACAAACTGCTGAGGCCTTTGATCACAGCCCACTGGGGACCTAGGAGGTTTCTTGGTGGCTGGAGCATCTCAGGACTCTCTCAGTAGGACAAAGGGAAACACTCCCTTTCCCGGGGCAAGCATCCTTCTGTTACCGGAGGCAACACTCATAGTTCAGAAACACCAAACAGATACTTCACAGCTGAATGAATGAAGCCCAAAGGGGCTTTTTAATAAAAAATACTCAGGAGTGTTAATATCTCGTGGATTAATATTTGGTGCCTCAATGCTTTTGAGATTGCCGCTGGGTATCCAGGCTATAAATGGGATGAATAGAATGACGATTTTCTGTTACAAAGGAGGAAGACATGTAGGTAGCAGTACAAGGCCTTAGACCTTCATTATCACCACCACCATCACCACCACCTCCACCATCACCACCACCACCACCGCCACCACCATCGCCACCACCACCATCGCCACCACCACCACCACCACCACCACCACCGCCACCACCACCACCACCACCACCACCACCACCACCATCACCACCATCACCACCACCATCACCACCACCACCACCACCACCACCACCACCACCACCATCACCACCACCACCACCACCACCACCACCACCACCACCACCATCACCACCACCACCACCACCACCACCATCGCCACCACCACCACCACCACCACCA